>JBAIAA010000644.1:0-544735 GCA_037893245.1 Crossaster papposus | reverse complement strand
AATATTTGAATGCTTCGAGCGGTGTAGTAAAACTAGCCTCCCGAGGTGATTTACTGAGCTGAGGGAGCCTAGTTATTACTACACCACAAGATAGAAAGCATTTAATATTTGTTCTATAACACCTCACCCACAGATTCTGCTTGGTTTTAATATTTAAAAATTATTATTTAACATCTAAATACAGTTAAATTAAACTTTTTTATGCTCTTTTCTAAAACACCGTTTCCTAAACAGTTTGAACCCAGCTCTGTAGTGCTGGCCAGGGGGGGGGGGGGGGGGGGGGGGGGGGGGGGGGGGAGGGGGGCCGGAGGGGGGGGGGCCCAAGAAAGTGCGCAACCAACGTTGAAATGTATCTCATTCGTTCTTCCACGCTCATGGAGCCACACATCTCACACAGTAAATACGTATAGATCGCTACCGCGAAGCCGCACCATTGAAACACGTAACAGATTTGCTCCGTGTATCGCTCTCCGCATTTAGTGATTCATACAACGTCCGCAAAGCCAGGTACGCAGGCACGATCTACACGGATTTTGTTTGGGGCGATGTCATTTTCTGCCATTTTCGTTCGAAAACAACACGATAAAACGCAAAGGGGGTCACAGCGCAGATTTTTTTAAAAATTCAGTATATCACTGCTACATCCTTTTTAAACGTATCCATGGAAAAAAATGAGTGGGGTCAAAGCACGATTTTTTCACAATTTAATCGATTATTATTGCCCTTTTTAGGGGGAGGTATTTGTTAACGTCGTTTGAGTATTTGTGCACAATCTCCACGCGCCATCAACAGTACGTCAACGCTCAATTTTTTTCGACTGCTTTTTTCATTTTCAATACAATTTTTGTCATTGGATGATAAACATTAAGGTAAATAACAACATTGTACAACTACAAAAGACAGAGATGTTAAGTTTGGATGCCAAAAAACTTGAGAATGGACGGTACCACAGCGTTTCGCAATCACAGCCTCTAAGGGCCCCCCCCTCCGCCCCCCCCCCCCGCCCCCCCCCCCGTCACCCCCCTCCTAGGTGCTGGCTTTTTTAAACATTTGCACAGTACACAAACACCGCGTCATGAGTATACATATACTTTGATTGCTATGGGTATAGTACATTGTACTTTTGTCTGTTTAGAGAAAGATAGTAAAAATAGAAAATACCATGTGACTGGCTCTCGACCAACCAAGACAGAATATGTGGGTGAGGTGTTATAACAATGCTTGTACATATATTGAATGTTAAGGGCCCCAAAGCATCTGTTCATCCGAGTTCAAAGTTATAGTAATAAACTTAACTGACCTTCAGTTTTCTTGCATAGAGAGAGGTGTGTACATTTTTTTTGTAAATAGATAAAATATTTGTATTTGGTAAAAGATGAAATACATGTAGGTCATTTTCATGGAAATATTTGTACTATTACACTCGTAAAACATTCCTCCTTGTACATGTATAAGTTTTGTAACTAAATATTTATGTTTTTTTTTTGCAAATGGTGGCTATTGTGGGTATACAACAGAATAAGACAAGGAGAAAGAAAAATGCTGTTCACAAAGAAACGGAAAAGCAGTGGAGGACTGAAAAACGAAGGATAGCCAGACAAAAGTCAAGGCTGGAGGTAGTGTAAACAGATTTGTTTTCTAATTTTTCTTGTTTCAATTTTTTTTCTAATGAGTATCATACAGTAATGTGTTTTTATTCATTGATGCAGATATTGTGATTTTGACATTTACAAATTCCTTGGTTCTTATGGTATTTGTACATTGTATAATCCAAACTATTAAACCTGAAAGTTTGTTTGCATCATTTTTACTAAGATCATGGAACATACTGCTTTTGCTTGAGTGCCATTAATACAAGTACATGTAGGTGTAGGCAGGGCAAACATCAATTCTTAAAGGAAATTCTTTACTAGTATTGTAATTGTAATACTAGTTTTATGAACGTGCATCGTCTGGCACTTACCAAATGTATTGCAGTCGAAATATATGTAATACAACATGTACATATGTAAAGTATCGCTTTTATACATGTAAGATGTCGCATATTTATTTGTTTTTCACTGTTGATTTGCAGGGGAAGAATTGCCGTTTGATGAAATCTTCAACAATTTATGAAAGAAATCAAAGATTGCCCCTGTAAAAAGTCTTTCAGGGTTCATACTCTTAAAACGTACTGATTCTAATTCATAGGAAGTGTCATTATCTGCTTTAAATGTTTTGTTGCATTCATCTCATTTGCAATTTGCTATGTGTCACTTGTTTGTTGTTTTGTTTGTATTTGTTAACTCTCATGGTTGTCCAACTTTGTTGCTTGTAATATTTTAGAAAGCAAGAAAGAAATCCCAATCACAGACAGAGAATTCAGAGGTACCGGTAAGTGCAAAATACACCTTATGAGGTACATTGTACATGTATTAGAGATTTATCAAGTTAGACTGAACTTGCAGACGTACATGTAGTGCATACTAAACCACCTGTAGCTAATGAACACCTATCGCACTCTAAAGCTGCATTCTGTATGAATTCACTTATCTGTTACCAGATTTCAAGCCAGATGTACATGCGCTGTCAGAAAATCAACAATTATACAAATTGAACTTTATGTATTGATCCTGGCTTTGAATTCGAGCGATTCACAATACCTAGAAGCTGCCGTTGGAGGCGCAAATCCTGCTATACCCGCAGTGCATCATGGGAAAAAGTCGGCATCAGTTTGAAAAACGGTATTGATTTTGCATAAACTCATCAGTTTTTATGTCTTTTTGGACGCGCACGATTAAAATTCCAATTTTTTCTGCAAATAACAATGTTTTAATCAACGACGCTTCGGGATACATTTATGTTTGTGTTGTAACTCGCGTGGACAATGAAGAATAGATATTTCACTACAGTATGATATACGGAAGAAGTCGACTGTGAAGTTTAAAAGTGGCTCTTTTGAGTCAAACGCTTGGTGGCGCACTGCATTGTGAATCGCCCGAATTGTTTTGTTGTTTCAGCCTGTTTGACAACATCTTGTAGGTTGTTCCATAACAGCAGCTAATAGTAACTGAAGGAGTCAACAAAGATGTATGGGTAGAGCGCAGATTTCTAGTTGGTTGATACTCCTGAATTAAACTTGAAGGATGAACAGGCTATACCATGAATATATTTATATGTATTTCAAGAAACAGGTAATGTTAACTAATTTGTTTTTTCACGGGTGGTGGCTAGTTAAAAATTGATAATGGATGCACTATTTTATTCTTTGAATCCTACAGCAGCCAAATCAGCAGCAACATCCAAATCAGCGGCAGCAGCAGCAGCAGCAGGAACAACAGCAACAACTGAAGCATCAGCAACAGCAACAAGGGAATCCTAGCTTCAGCAATGCATTGAACATCCCAGCCGTATCAACACTACAATTAGATCAATCAGATCAAATTCAACCTGATATCAGTGTTACATCACAACAGACAGTCTCAAAACAGCATGAGGTAAATATACCGGTACATGTATACAAATGTACACTGGCATTCAAAAGTGTTTCGCACCCGTGCGTGATAATTACATTTTGACATTGCAACTGTAAATTCACCCTAATATATTACTTGATATAATAGTAGTAACCATATTTTCTCTCCCTATCAGGTATGAGTAACTCCATTTGTGTTTTTCAACAACTCAGGAAAGCTATGGAGAAGGCCCTTCACTTCTCCTACCATCTGAATAAATGACAAAAAAATTCCTTTGTCGATTAATCCACACCTGCAAAGGAGATGGAATCAAGTTACATGTATATATTAGTGCCTCTGTTAAACTCATCAAAATACTCTCTCAACAGCGTCAATTTACACTTCTGGACCTCCACCAGAATATAGTCCACCTCTCGAGTCGGAACTCGGATCCAGCTGTACGGACACCAGCTACAGGGACTTCCATGATGGAATTGATATAGGTGCCTATCTAACCTTGACTCTGTTCTTCTCAATAGGAGAAACAAGAAGATCGGTGGCTTGCTTGCCAAGCAGCATCAACACAAACAGAGACAGTTCAGACTTCCAAAGCCCTAATGGGCACTACCACCCCCTCATAATACTGTAGTTAACATCCATATCAGGGTCTCAACTTTTGTCCCACTTTCCGTACTGTGAACCAGTATCAGCTCAGCCAAGATCTCGCGGAATACTATTGCAGGATCTGTCTCCATTAGTTTTTTTTTATTCTGAATCTTTTACTTCCTTCTAGCCTAATCCTCCCTTTGTTGGTTTTTCCACTTCCCCTTGATACCCCTCCTTTGTGTTTTTCCTCCCAATTTTACAATACACTATGCTTGTGTGCCCTGTTTGTATTTTTTTTTTATGTACAATACACAGTCATTTTGCCTTTTTAGATTTGGCAAAAAATTGTGATATATTACGCCATCGTAGCTTATTTGATTTATATCCAAATTAGGTATACATGTACTAAGCAGAAATTGTGAGTATGTTTATCAAAACAGCCTACACGGTAATTACAGAAAACAAAATAGTTTACCATGTTACATATATTCTTTTCCAACATCATTTTAAAAAACAATTTGAAATGTGGATTTTGTAAAAGAATAATGGAAAAAAGAATGTTATAGGTTAACGCCCAATCATCCTGAAATCAGCAAAAAAAAATTGTTTGTGTATATTAAAAAACAATTGGGCCTACGAATGAGTTCTAGTGATTAGAAAATGTAACAACAAGTGAGACTGATCATTGGCCTTAACATCTTCACATTTATACAGTGTTTTTCAACAAAAAATCCAAAACGTATTACAAAAAGTACCACATTTTTGCCCTTTCTTGGGGAAATTCCTTATAACTCTGCCAAACATTATTAGACTTGGAGGTTTGATGTTTCATTTTCAAGAGGAAAAGTGTTTATCTATGAGACGCACTGTACAGGAAAAAAGAGCCACCTAACATTTACAAGCTTTGTTCAGAATCGTGGCAGAAACAACCGGAGGAGTACCTTATTCCTGTGCATAAATTATTGTTTTGTTTAAGTATAATTTTTTAACTCGAAATTGTGATAAGCATTCAATGGGTTCCAAACTGCCACAATGCATGAGGTAAAACATGTACATGTATAGGCCCATGCAATTCATCATTGTTTTCAAACATATTGTACTATTTGTTTGACCTTTATTCATTATTTTCTAGGAATGTAAAACAAAAATGTAAATTTACTCGATTAAACAACATGTTGATTGAAGTGTACTGTTCAGTGGTATTTTTGACAGTAGTAACATTTGTCAATTTGTAAATGAACATTGTAACTCTAAAATGTCTTTTTTAAAACTTATATTTCAGGAACAGCACCAGAGGTTTCTTTGGCCTTGCCAGAAGCGACAACCAAAGCCAAATAAATCTGGTGCACCGCCGGAACAGAGTGTAAAAGTGCATCTTCAACGAGAGCAGGAGCACAACCAAGTGCTCGAGAGGCAGTTGACAAAAGTAACTGCAGATTATGTTAACCTCAAAGAGCGACACTCTAACTGTATCCACGAGAGGATCAGGCCAGCTGTGTTGCAGAGGACACTGGACATGGTGGAATCCGTAACACAGCTCAGTTCAGGTTACAGTTACTCCCAGCCTGAACTTGATGAGCTCGATTTTGAGGGTGTAACTGACGTTGAGGTAGATTTTAGTAAAAAGAAACTATTGAAAGCTGAAGGTAGTTATAGTTTATTTATCGTTCCAAGTAGTTACCCAATGGTTTATATTAAGGATTCTACCAGCAGGTTTAACAAAGCAACACTGGAGTTCAAGATTCTGAAAATGAACAAGGATGTTGAAGGTGTTCAAAGGCCAGCTGGTGTATATAGAAAGGAGCATGAATGTCATGTCCATTACTTGGTGACAACATCCACTAAGATACCTATGGATTATGACAGTATGGTAACAGCCTCCAACATTAATCAATGGTCTGAAGATAAAGTCTCAAAGGAAGAATGGTTGCAGATTATCAAGGATACTGCTAAGGCCCTTAATGGGCTGCATGACAATGGCTTTGTCCATAATCAAATGCGACCCGACAATATTCAGCTTGTCTGTGACAGCAGGGGACAGATCCATGCAGAAGTAATTGACATGTCTCTGTCTTGCATGGAGAAGCACGCACGCAAGCTTACAAATGTGCAAGTGTATTCTCTCTCTTCACATGACCACATCTTTCTTGATCCCATGCTAGTGAGACGGGAAACTCATCCGAGCAAAGCTAGTGATGTGTATGCCTTTGGCCAGACCATTCACCAATTAGCTCTGCATAATGATATCCCATACACGGTGAGGTGCCTTGCAGATAAATGTATTGCAACCGACCCATCAAAGAGACCAAGCATGGAACTTGTTTGTAAGTGTCTCTGCTAAACATAACCTTGTCTACTTCAGTGTATCAATATATCTATTCTAGTATTTGTTTATGACCGAATTTTGCAAAAAACAATGTACTATAACAAATCATGTTGCTTGTTTGCTTTGCCAGGCCTCTTTATATTCTTAAACTGTTGTTTTTATCATTGCTCAAACTGTGCGTTCCAGTTCAGAAATTTTTGAGCAAAAGATTATAGCTCATAACTAGTATAATGTTAGCAAAATTCAAATTTAAAAATCTATTTTTGTTCAGGTTGCCACACCCAAAATGCACTTCAACACCAACTTTAAAAGTATTAGATGTCTGAATTGTTTTTACCGTATTTCGCTTAATTAAATGGACGCTACGAAATTTTTACAACTCGGCATTATTGTAAACGTTTAACACCATCAGCTATAACTTATCTCCGAAGTGAATGAGCCAAGCTCAAGCAATTAAAGTAATTCAATTAAAAAGCATTATCGTTAAAACGAGTACTCTGGCTATTTGCACTGCGGCGCGTGAGGGCGCAAGATTAGATACTGTCAGTGTTAAGTCTGGTTTCGTCATGGCCGGACGTTCACGTCTTCCCGGCCGGACCGATAGCCAGCCTCGGGCCGTGTTTTACACCGCGGCATGGCAGCAACCTAGGATTTAAGAGGGGTCATTTCTGGGAAGGTTTTGCCATCCCAGTAAAAGTCAATCGCGCTTGTGTTTGTGAGTTTGGACATTTGTGCTAGTGTGAAGACCCTTTCTTGAATTGTATGGAGAAATGAGGTAGGATCAAACCACTTTTTAATTTATTTTGTTGGTGCAGCTCAAAACTGAAGGAGCCCCCCTTGAAAAAGGGCGTGTCGATTTGGTTTATGGAGCCGTGCTCTGAGACAATTGTATTCTTATAGAAGTGCAGGTATTCTTGTTTTACCTCACGTTTTGCGTTTGCTTCGGCAGACGGTTTAGAAAACGTCTCCAGGGTGCGCCAGCATATAGGTTTGAATGCTTGCTATGCTTAGCGGTATAGAGTCTTCGTACTGAAGACAACATTTTGCACGGTTGGGAGTGGCTCCACTGATGCGTGGCAATGGAACGTGAGAGCGCCACAATGGTCTATACAAAGGACCGGCCTATTTGTTTAACAATTAGGGCCAGGAATGCAGGTTTTAATATCGTGTCCAAATGAAGTTATGTTATTTAGGCTACTTAATGTTTGCATATACGTTTTCAGCAATGAATTTTCAACAACAAAAAAGATGAAGACATTGATCACCAGTAGAGGTATATCTCTTATCGCATTTAAAAATTCACTTTTGTATTGAATTCATATAATGCATATTTACGTAGAATTCGCCGTGCGATTGAATCAGGTGTATAGTATATCGCAGTTAGTTACATAACATGCACAATGGTGTAGGGGCAGCCCTATAGCACGCACACATGTTTGGGCAGCCGTCTTTAGTTGGCTTTTGTTCCCAAAATGAGTGTTTCCGATCATTTCGCTTATTTAGTTTCTGGTTTTCGGTTGAACGGCTCTGTTTCTCCGCATTCAAATGTCGTATAGTACTCTTAGTGTAATCAGTGGTCTTCGTTGATTGCTCTATTTCGGGGGTGTTTTTTCTACAGATCTGATTTGCTGGTTTGATTGAGACCTTTATAAACCTTTACTCGGCTAATTTTAGGTTGAGTTGGAAGTCTGTGTTGAAATAATATATTTCCGCTGCATATCTGTAGGAAAGCCCGTATAATCTAAATGTTGGGACTTCGGTGCTATTTCACACCATGGGAATGAAATATCGTAGAGCCTGATGGGTGCTCTCGCATCGTATGGCCAGTCAGAATGCAGCGTAGTCTTTATAATGAGGTACGCAGCGAAGTCTTAAGCGGGTTGACGGCTCACAGCCGCAAAATGCGAGGTTTTGTGTGCACGAAGGAGTGACCCGCAGTATAGTAATATTCATTTTGGCAGTGGTGTTGGGCCAACATGGTGACTCCGACTGTTTCGGGATATTAAAAAAAAAAAAAATAGATTCATAAAGTGTCTATTTTACAATGACAAAATTCAAGTGAATTATAACGCATACTTGTACCTGTTTTTATATTACTTTGCTTTATGCTTACGTTTTGCATGTGATGTTTGTTTTCGTTAGTCAGAGTGCCACATGTTCTGGTTGGGCGCCTTTGCTTTGCTCTGGTATGGGGCAGGGGTTCTGACATGTGATTTGCCTTTGAGTTTAGTATAGCAACGCAGGTTTGGCCGGGGTGTTAGATCGTTTTAACCTTTTAGGTCAGTACACTTTTAATGAGGCATTTATGTGTTTTTTGCGCGGCCTTATTTTTGTTAGCCTGCTTCCGGAATAGACGACATTTCGAGTGTTCCTAATTATTTTAAGGTAACTAACAAAAAAGAACCACACATTTTGAAGATAGGTAACTAAATCACATATCTTGTCACCAAACCGGCACAGTATTCAGCACAACTTTGTTTAGTAAGAAAAAAGGGTATTTCTTACCGACCATAAAATCAGACATGTCGTAGTTCTGTCCCTGTTTTAAAAAGATAAAACAATTGTTGATGAAAACTTGAAAAGTCTCTCTAAACAATAAGACGATATTAGTATTTTGTAGCCCTTTTGTTGCAAACAATCCTCGTTAAAAAAAAAAAATAAAAAAAAAAAATAAAAAAATAAATAAATAAATAAACCAAAAACAACAACAAACAACCGTATTGAAATTGAAGCTTTTGGTATTATTAATATTAGAGTCCAAGAACACTGCCGGTTATGTCAGCATGTCTTTACTTGCTATAAGTGCCTCCTTCGACGGTGGCAGATGCATTTCATTATAAATGTAAAATTAAACCCATGTGTAAAATGTGTTTGTTTATAATAATGCGATGCAACCGTTTGCAATATTTTGGGAGAAAGCCAATTATAAATGTAAAATCAAACCCATGTGTACAATATGATCGTATATAATAATGCCATGCAACTGTTTTCAATTTTTTGGGAGAAAGCCAATGTAAGCGCTATTTAAGCAGAAACTTATTCAAGCCTTGCTCATAGAGGTTTAACCCGGGAGAAACAACCAAGGGGCTTGGCTTGTTTCAGGTCATTCCGCACAATACTATTGTGACCTAAGACACGGAAAAGCCGGCTTGCGTAATCGCCATGGTTCGTCCCAGGACAGTGCTAAGATCCTGTATTTTGCATAAGTATAGGGGATCAGGCCCGCTCTGGGCAAACCTTATACGTTCCAATTACAAAGAAGTTCTCTATTGAAGTCAACTACATGTATTATTATTGTGGGCAATTAACTTCTTTGAGGACCAAGGCTGTTTTGATTATTTGATCATCGAGATTTTGGCCACTGTCGTTTGGTCACCGCTTTTATATATAATACAACCCCTTTTATTATAATACAACCCCGATAATGTATGGCTGTCATTGCCTTGCTTTTCATTTCCAATCTTGTTTCGGTCGGAGATGAAATCTCACTATACGAGAGTGGTTTTTCAAGTTCAACTTCTGAGGTCAAAGGCCATCTGTGGTCAAGTTTTTAATTGGGCCGGAGTTTAAAAACTTTTTTCATTTGAAAACTTGGAGTCCAGATTTCAATAAAGTGGCCGATGTTTGTCTGATTGTGGAACGTTGACTAGCTTCCTTGTCGATTGTAAATTTGTGGATGTCAACGGCTGCTAGATGGTTAGCTGCTTTGTAGACATGTATTGCTGCTTTATAGACAAGATGTCTTCCTGCAGGATGTTGTTATCTGCAGGTATGCTGATCATCCTGTACATGATACAGTCACGTAGAATGAACATCACGGTAGAATGAACTTGCTTAGGCAGATCATTAAGGTAGACGACGAACAGGGCCGGACCCAAGACGGTTCAGAACTATAATGCATTCGTGTTGGCAGCATTCGTGTTTTAGGACGGGCCTAAACAAACAAAAGGGGCCTTGTTATTCAAACAAAACGGAGAGTGGACCCTCAAATGAATTGTAGCGCCTTGAGCAGCGTGTGAACTTAGGCGGTCGGCAGCCTCGCGGCACGTTTCTTAGTGCTCGCTGGCTTATGAGTGCAGTCTTTTGAACGCCTTACGCGTGCCGGAAATGACGCGCATTGTTGTTTAGCATCAGGTATGATGAAATGGTACAGCTATGATGAAATGGTACAGCTAGTACCCTTTTTATCACAATAGAACAGCCCCAAAGACACGCCCTCATGCTGGACGGCTCGTTGAGTCTGTTTTTGTAGGGGGACAATGATCTCATGAATATTCTTATAATGCACAAAACCAAAACAATCTGTGATTGGACAGCGCCCTCTTGTGTTTTAAATTGGACAATAGATTTCCGGTTTTAGGCATACTGAACAGCCATGTTTGGTGGCACGTATAATGCTAGAAGGCGCGACCGACTGTCGGTCGAGTTGTACTAAAATGCACAATTTTACGCTAGACTAGCGTGGTTAAGATCCGTCGGAGGACGGGCCTCCGCATAAGAGAGAAACAGTGCATGGATGGGCCCTGTGTGTTCAATTGTAATCTAACATGGTTAAGATAATAGGTTTTGCAGCGGACGGGCCCTGCGTTTTGGATTTTAATCTAGTGTAGTTAAGATCAAAGGATGAGAGATAGTTATAAGTTACGCAGCAGACGCGCCCTGTGTGTTGAATTTAAATCTTACATATTGTTAAGATCAGACGATCAGACGATAAGAGAGAATATAAGTTATGCAGTGGTCAGGTTCTGTGTGTTGAACTTAAATCTAGCAATGGTTAAGATCAAAGCATAAGAGAGAATAGAAGTAATGCAGTGAATGGGCCATGCGTGTCGGAATGTAAATCTAACATTGTTAAGATTACAGAATAAGAGGTAACAAATGTTGCGCAGTGGATGGGCCCTGTGTGTTAAATTTAAATCTAACTATGTTAAGATCATAGGTTAAGATAGAATATAAGTTCCGCAGTGCACGGGCCCGTGGGTTGAATTTAAATATAACAATGTTAAGATCATAAGAGAGAATATAAATTCCGCAGTGGGTAGGCCCTGCATCTTGAATTTAAAACCAACATTGTTAGGATCAGAGGATATGAGAGAACAAAAGTTACGCAGGGGACGGGCCCTGCGTGATGAATGTTTATCTTACATGGATATCATCAGAGGATAAGAGTACATAAAAGTGTCGCAGTGGTCAGGCCCTGTGTGCTGAATTTTTAATATACATGTAACATGTTTATTTTTAGATCAGAGGTGGGGCCTCCGCGTGAGAGGCAATATAAATTCCGCGTGGACGGGCCCTGCGTGCTAAATTTGAATGTATCTGATTAAGATCAGAGGACGGGCTTTTGCATTTGAGTCATAAGGAGTTCCGCCGTGGAAGGGCCCTGCGTTTTCAATTTGAATTTAACTGATTAAGATCAGAGGACGGGCCTCTGCATTTGAGACCAAACAAAAAAGTTCCGCAGTGGATTAGGCCCTGCGTCTTATAGGTGGTATACACTATTGGTAAATGCTTGAATTATCATGAATGGGCGAATTTGGAAGGTTGTATTTTATAGTAAATATCTTTAAACTGGCCTGTCCGAAGTTTACAGTCATTAATGCCGAGAAAAGCACGAAAAACAGCGTTTGTTTTCAATCGGCGTCGAGCTGTTATTCTTATGTTAGTCGTGTTTTTTTCGCGATCAATTTGCTGGACGCCTAGATCTTTATTTACTTTCAGATGAGTAAGATATTTCTTAACAATTCGGTAGTAAATGTTGTGTTTTTCTCTCTCCATATCTGCAAATGGTGTATCCTACATTTGCATGTTAATGTAGCTGATTAATTCAGAGGACGGGCCTCTGCATGAGAGACAAAAGTAGTTCTGCAGTGAATAGGCCCTGCGTGTTAAATTCGTATGTATCGGATTAAGATCAGAGGACGGGCCTCTGCATGAGAGACAAAAGTAGTTCCGCAGTGGATAGGCCCTGTGTGTTAAATTCGACCGTGTATCGGATTAAGATCAGAGGACGGGCCTATACATGAGAGACAAAAGTAGTTCTGCAGTGAATAGGCCCTGCGTGTTAAATTCGTATGTATCGGATTAAGATCAGAGGACGGGCCTCTGCACGAGAGACAAAAGTAGTTCCGCAGTGGATAGGCCTTGTGTGTTAAATTCGACCGTGTATTGGATTAAGATCAGAGGACGGGCCTATACATGAGAGACAAAAGTAGTTCTGCAGTGAATAGGCCCTGCGTGTTAAATTCGTATGTATCGGATTAAGATCAGAGGTCGGGCCTCTGCACGAGAGACAAAAGTAGTTCCGCAGTGGATAGGCCTTGTGTGTTAAATTCGACCGTGTATCGGATTAAGATCAGAGGACGGGCCTCTACATGAGAGACAAAAGAAGTTCCGCAATAGATAGGCCACGCGTGTTAAATTTGAATGTAACTAATTAATTATTCTGAAATTACTCTCATGTAGGGACATGAGAGACAAAATAAGTCTCACAGTGGATATGCCCTGCGTGTTAAATTTTGAATTTAACTGATTAAGATCAGAGGACGGGCTTCTGCATGAGAGACAAAAGTGTTCCGCAGTGGATAGGCCTTGTGTGTTAAATTCGACCGTGTATCGGATTAAGATCAGAGGACGGGCCTCTACATGAGAGACAAAAGAAGTTCCGCAATAGATAGGCCACGCGTGTTAAATTTGAATGTAACTAATTAATTATTCTGAAATTATTCTCATGTAGGGACATGAGAGACAAAATTTGTCTCGCAGTGGATATGCCTTGTGTGTTAAATTTTGAATTTAACTGATTAAGATCAGAGGACGGGCCTCTGCATTTGAGACAAATAGAAGTACCTCAGTGAATAGGCACTGCGTGTTAAATTTTGAATTTAACTGATATGATCAGAGGACGGGCCTCTGTATTTGAGACAAATGGAAGTTCCGCAGTGGATAGGCCCTGCGTGTTAAATTTGAATTTAACTGATTAACCCTAATCCCCTAGGCTTTACTCTGGGCCGGCTAAAGATCTGAGTACTACAGAATATTACTTAAAATTTTGTAGCTCGGTTCCTTTCTCTACAGTCTCTCCGTGACTGATGATTGGGTGTGTACTGTCAAATTACAGATACTGCCAACCACAAAATACTAATAGTGGTTATACAGGTCAGTAATTCTTACCTGGCAAAAAATGCAGTAGTTCAGCCTTGACCCATTGCCGTGTCCCATGTGACAATCTTTGCTGTTGAGGTTAGAACACTCCACGCAGTATACATGGGCCATGAACACTCGGCAAGCAGAGGGCTAGGGACCCAATACTTAGTACTACGAGTGCAATTAGGGGTGTACATGTACCAAATACTAAAAATTACTATAGGCATTGTACACAGGTATAGGTGAGAGTTCTGCATACTACTTTTTTCTGCTAGTCAAAAGCAGCATTAGGTAGGGTTAGCGTTAAGATCGGAGGACTGGCCTCTGCATTTGAGGCAAATAGAAGTTCCGCAGTGGATAGGCCCTGCGGGTTAAATTTGAATGTATCTGATTAAGATCACAGTATGGGCAGTTCCGCTGTGGACGGGCCCCGCGTGTTAAATTTTAAATATAACCGATTAAGATCAGAGGATGGGCCTCTGCGTGAGAGACAATAGAAGTTCCGCAGTGGATAGGCCCTGCGGGTTAAATTTGAATGTATCTGATTAAGATCACAGTATGGGCAGTTCCGCTGTGGACGGGCCCCGCGTGTTAAATTTTAAATATAACCGATTAAGATCAGAGGATGGGCCTCTGCGTGAGAGGCAATAGAAGTTCCGCAGTGGATAGGCCCTGCGGGTTACATTTGTATGTAACTAATTAAGTTCAGAGGACGGGCCTCTGCATGAGTGACATAAACAAGTTTCGGCCAATCCTTGTCTATTTTTTATTTTTGTGGTCATCTTTACTCCACTTCTTAAAAGTCTTATTTTGGGATCGGAACTTTTTCCTAAAGTCCTCAAAAGAATTATAAAAAAGGAATAGCGGCACGTGAAGTAGTTGCCATAATAACCAGATTGGCCTAAATTGTTTTTAATCGAAATGTTCTTTTGTTTTTCCTTTCCGTTTCCTAAATGACGTTTAATGATTGATCGAAGTCATATTTTTCTTCACAGACCCTAAGAACCATTTCGATGGTGAAAAGCTATGTTGTTGTTTCCACGGTCACTCGCCGCTGAACTTGGCGAAAATTGCGTGTCGACTGGTTTGCAACGGTCCATCGGTGCAGCCGTTCTGCAACACTGCCCGTTTCCAACGCATAGATGAATCCAATCGAACATGCTTGGACATTCAGGGGCCAGTATAGCCCTGTATCCCTGTAGTAAATTAACGTCTCATGGTCTTCCTCGGAATGAAACAACCTTTTCTTTGTATTGTTATCTGTTTGTGTGTGAAAAAGTGCCTGAGTAAAGTGGTAATGGCAATAATTACAATAAAATAGATATTAACTGTACACACCCAGTCAACATTCTCTAGTGGGCCCCACATGGGGCCCAAATGGGCTCCCTCATGGGTCCCATGTGGGCTGCCCAGTTGGGGCCCACAGAGATTTGTCCGCCGGCGCCACTTGGGCCCCAAATGGGCAAGCCCACATAAATTCATGTGGGCCCCGTGTGGGTCCCATGTGGGTCCCATGTGGGTCCTGTGTGGGTCCCTTCTGAGCTTTAACCGGGGTATAAGTGGGCCCCACATGGGGCCCAAGTGGGCTCCAAATGGGCTCCCTCATGGGTCCCATGTGGGCTGCCCAGTTGGGGCCCACAGAGATTTGTCCGCCGGCGCCACTTGGGCCCCAAATGGGCAAGCCCACATAAATTCATGTGGGCCCCGTGTGGGTCCCATGTGGGTCCTGTGTGGGTCCCTTCTGAGCTTTAACCGGGGTATAAGTGGGCCCCACATGGGGCCCAAGTGGGCTCCAAATGGGCTCCCTCATGGGTCCCATGTGGGCTGCCCAGTTGGGGCCCACAGAGATTTGTCCGCCGGCGCCAGTTGGGCCCCAAATGGGTCCTGTGTGGGTCCTGTGTGGGCTCATTCTGTGCTTTAACCGGGTTATAAGTTGGCAAAATGTACGTATAAGGTGGGTCACATTAATGGGCAGCCCAGCAGTCGTATAGTTCCATCTGGGCCTTGCATCTCTTGTACACAAGTTAGCATGGGCTCGATCATTATTCAATTTAATTCGATTCTTTTCAATTAAATTAAATTAGGAGCACCCACACTATGAAATCGGTTTATTGTGGGATATTACGGACCGGATATACTATAGCAAATTCAGGTCGTGGGAATAGAAGAAAGCATGCAAAACCAGTGACAAACAGTTGTACGTGTGTCTTGTCAAAACGTACTTTAATAACCAGAATTCGCAATGGTAATAATTACTTGGAACTTATTAATAATTTAGATTATTTTAAAACATGATTTGTGAGTCAAATGCACGGCCAACTCGATGCCATAAGAGAACTGGGTTTACTAACAATATGTCTCTTTTACAAAAGACGGTTTAGTTAATCCAAGCTATGCAGATTAAGATCATAGAATGGTTTCTTTGATGGATATTTCTAGGATATAACTGTTTCCCCAAACAGGACCTAATAAACACCTTTTATATTTCTCTGATAAAAATATCTAAACTATAGATGAGTCCGACTAAACATTATGTCCATGTGTACAGAGCTTTATATTATAGTGTAGCACAATTAGCTGTGGGAATCTTCGGGGTAAATTGGTAAAAATACTAAATATACTACATCTGGATTTAAGTCTATTGCATCACGGCCAAGCCACTCGTCTTTGAAATAACTCGGATGAAATAATCGTTAAGTACCTGGGAAATATAATTTGACAGGCATGTTAAAACGCCATGAAATGTGGTTTGCCAACATTTACAAATGCACGATGAATGAAATAGTCTTTATTTTACCACTGTAGATATTAACCTGATTAAAACTATCAACAAGTATACTTCCTAAACATGTAACCGAAACAGTTTAACAATTATTTCCTTATTTGTTTTGCTCAGTGACTAACTTAATTGCGGCAGCTTGTTTCTTGATTACTTCGTCTTCAAGTGTGCTCGCTGATCCGCTGTCTCATCTCTGTCACGTCCATGGTCCAACCTTGTCGCTAGCCAGCCTGTGCGCTTCGATTCCTCAGTATCGGTTTGACTGTTCTTCTTGGTGGCTCCTAAAACATAAAAGAAATAAACAAATAAACAAAACCAAGAAAAAGAAAATACGGTCTGAAAGACGTATGCATTTTGAAGACTCATCCAGCATTTTAGCTTTCAATGTTTTCAGTCACGAAATGTCCCAAATGTAGGCCAACAAGAACTTTAAAATAAAAACAGTCAGCATGATTAAGTTCAAAATTGCTGACCGGAGTTGCAATCCACAAATTAGATGGTTGTCTCTTCTTTATTCCCATTTACAATAATTTGTTACCACCGAGCGAATTTGAAATTTGCCAAATGATGCCAAAATATAGCCGTTTGTTGCATGGAAATATAATTAATGAATAGGTTGACTCACAGATCAACACTCACAAAAAGCTATACAGCAGTGTAAAATTTGAAGTAATCTAAACCGTGTCGTAAAACGTTACAAGTGGAAAATTGGGCATAAGATTTGAATAACAATGAACTTACCAGTTAAACAGAATGTTTCTCTGCACGTAACTTAAAATTCCTTTCAAAGAAAGCTACAGTCATTCAGCAAAGGCTTGCGTTACAGGAATAAACTTTAGTTGTATGTTGACAGGCAAACTGCATTTATATCCACGAATAACCAGTTGTTTTCATGTAAAACGATGTGCGATGTACCTGCTCGATCCGTCTCCAAAATTCAAATGTGGCTCACAGTCGAGTCACACAGCAGTAACGGTTTTTCTGTGGTATGCGAGGTCACTGCCACAAAAGTGGTACCTTATTATTAAGGGTTAAATCAGAGGGCAAGAATGTGACCTTTAGGCAAACCGCCATCGGCCATAACAGTGTTGTACAGCCCACCTCGCCCACCTATATACCACACATAGCCCACTTGTTGGCCAGCCCTCTTGAAACCCATTTACAATACAGCCCACCGGGCCCACCTATATCCCACAGAGGTCCCACTTGGGCCAGCCCTTTCAAAGCCCACTTACAACAGCCCACCGCGGGCCCAACTATATCCCACACAGGGCCCACTTGGGCCAGCCCTCTCAAAGCCCATGTACATACAGCCCACCGGGCCCACCTATATCCCATACAGGACCCACTTAGGCCAGCCCTCCCAAAGCCCACTTACAATACAGCCCACCAGGCCCACCTATATCCCACACAGGGCCCACTTGGGCCAGCCCTTCCAAAGCCCACGTACAATACAGCCCATCGGGCCCACCTATATCCCACCCAGAGCCCATTTGGGACAGCCCTCCCAAAGCCCAAGTACAATACAGCCCACCGGGCCCACCTATATCCCACACAGGGCCCACTTGGGCCAGCCCTTCCAAAGCCCACGTACAATACAGCCCATCGAGCCCACCTATATCCCACCCAGAGCCCATTTGGGACAGCCCTCCCAAAGCCCATGTACAATACAGCCCACCGGGCCCACCTATATCCCATACAGGACCCACTTGGGCCAGCCCTCCCAAAGCCCACTTACAATACAGCCCACCAGGCCCACCTATATCCCACACAGGGCCCACTTGGGCCAGCCCTTCCAAAGCCCACGTACAATACAGCCCATCGGGCCCACCTATATCCCACCCAGAGCCCACTTGGGCCAGCCCTCCAAAGCCCACATACAATACAGCCCACCGGGCCCACCTATACCCCCCACAGGGCCCACATGGGACAGCCCTCTCAAAACCCACTAACAATACAGCCCACCGGGCCCACCTATATCCCACACAGGGCCCACTTGGGCCAGCCCTATCAAAACCCAGTTTATAAACGGCCCACTTAGCCTACCAAATCCCCACACTGGACCCATACATCGTGCCCATTTGATGCCCACGCCCACTGAAAACCCACCGTCGCCCCACACAGGACCCATGTGGGCAGCCCATTTCAAGCCCAAGCCCACCTAAGCCCATCAAACCCAACCACAACCCACATGGGGCCCACTTGGGCTTGCTGGCTGGGCAGTTGCGGTAGGCTTTGACCCACAAGGGGAAATTTGAGGAAACGGGGCGCTTTATGCATGCAATTCGGCGCCGAGAAAAGTCCCACACGCAGCACTTCTGTTTGTTGTTGTCCTGCGCATATTTGCGGACTTGTGAAGCTCATCTGCAAAATTAATTTATTAACTAAATGAACAGCGTTAAAGGTAGGGGGCGGTCTTGTAGGTTCATTCAGGACGCATTTCCCAGTTCCGCGCTATTTTTCTTCCCGTGCTCGTTTGGCGTCTGCAAGTCTATCGAGATGTTCCCGAAAGCGAGGGCGGAGTTCTAAGCGTGGAGTGACGACACGAGATCCCATAATAATATACCCGTCATTGACGCTCCTTGGCACCGCGGAGCATGGAAAATGTACATGTACGTTTAAGATATCTTGAACGTCGCAATTGCGCCGGATGGTTCGAACTGTCGCTCATTAGGTAGTATTCCGCGCCCTAATAACTCTCGGCTTTTGATGCCCTGGTATGTAGGGCTATCCGCCCTCTGCCTTCCTACAGTGTCAAACTGCAACGCCCTACTCGCAAACTGAATGTAGGATATTCTAACTCTGGTGCTGGTCCTTCAGAACCTGCCTCCGCCGATCTGGTTAGCATCGATAGTCTGAATGGCTACGCGCGCCCCCGTCTACAAGGGGCGACTTTCAAATACAAGTTGGTTTTCATTGCACGCATTTCCACCGCGTCTGTCGAATAATACGCTATAGCATTTACGGCAAACGCCATCAGATAGGCGTATAGTTCCCGGCTTTACCGGTTGGATGGCGGCGTCGCGTTGTGCGTGTGGCGTCGTGTGGGTGGCGTCGTGCGAGTGGTGTTGTGCGGACGGCGTCATGTAGGCGGCGTCGTGCGTGTGACGCGTTGCGACGCGGTATGGGCGACGCGGTACGGGTGAGGTACGGGTGAGGTATGGGTGAGGTATGGGTGGTATTTGGGGCGAGATATATTGGGAATGGGTGAGGCTTCGTGGTCCCGGTTCGGAGCGAAGAATCTCCCCATATCTAAAACTCAAGTATAGATTCTGGGGCCCGAACAAAGCGCAGTGCAAATAGAGTACTATTCCAACTGTACTTATGGAGTACTGTATACTGAAATCAAAAATCACATACTATTCCTGTGGGACACTGCACAAACCAAAGAATATTTACAAGTTGAAATTAAAAGTCAATGAAACCTGTCTTTTTTTGTCAGTTTCGACTTTGTTCAGTTTGCACCTGCTGCTTGAGCCAGAGGGAATTACTGATTGTTCGCTGCCTTCCCCAGAAATCCCCTGGACGACACAGTTAACTTTCCGTTTTAAGGCGTCGCTCGTCCTCTTGTAGTTTCTCACCGCGTGTGACCTATGTCCGGTGACCTCGCAGATGAGTTGCTCGTCGACTTCGTTTTCAAACATCCGCGTTGCGGCGGTTGCACGGAGGGAGTGATTGGTACGGTATCCCGGTAGACCTGCCTTCTTGCAAAGATCTGCAACAACCTGAGACAATTTGTGGCGACCTAGTTGCTGTCCAGTGTACCATGTCTTACCACGTATTTTGGCGAGCGGGCGAAGATATAACGCAGCTGTAGCTCTCTTTGCAGGGCAGTGTTCGATGTATTTCTCGTACAGGCGTACCACACAACGAGATGGGTTGGCGGTATTATGAAAAGCATCCACAACTTTCGGCTTAATGTTTCTGTGTTTCAGGCCTCCCTGGTTTGATTTCGACACATCTTCCGTGTATCTCAGGATTTTACTACCGTCCTTTTCAGTAATAACTGAAAGTTGAGAATTAACGTCGTGCCGTAGATTCCTGTGTTCCTGGCCTCCACGGAGAGCAAAGTTGAGCCCTAGTATAGATAAACTAGCGTATTCAGCAGCTGAGTTGGGTTCTCACTCCCCAGAACTCCTGAAGACCACATGTATTCCTCCTCCTCTACCGATATAACCTGGGCTTGCTTTGGTTTGGATCCCAACCCAGCTGATGCCCTGTCTTTCATCAACCCGTCCAAAGTGTTCTTGATTTGGATGAAGTGTGGGTCCTGAAGGAATTTGTATGAGCGATTCAAGGTGTCGAAGTACAGTTGGATACATATCACCAGTTCGTGCAGGGTTTGCCCAGGATAGTGCTCACAGTTTTGTTTTCTCACTTCGCATAAAAGGGAAACCGAGGCCCGAGATATGGAGTAGTTTAGCTCGTCCTTGGTCATGTCTTCTAACCTCACATTGATGGGGCTGATGCTAAGCGAGGGATCATTGATTGCTCTCTTGTTTCGTTGAGCCTGCCAGTGACGAAAAAGATCCAAAGCCCACTTGGTCTTTTTCCTGGTAGAGTCTGCCAACCTGTACACAAAGACCAAATAAAATGCATGCATTATCATTATCATTATAATAATACTGATAGCCTTCCATCTGAATACAAAATGCACTGTAAAAGTTTACATTCACCAAAAACTCAAATTTTAGTCAACTCCCAATATGTAAAGCGTTTTGTTTTCTAGTGAATCTAATGAAATTGTGACGTTTATGTATTTTGTTTTAAAGCAATAGATCTGAAGAGCGCAAACAAATGTTTGAATTTAAAAAATAAATTATCAAATTTACTTTTGGACTTGTACTTGTGTTATCTTTCTGGAACGATTAACAACGGTCTGCCTTATAAAAACAGTTAAAATGGTAGTACTTTCACATTTCGAAAAAAAAACCAGATTTTCTGTGGGTTTGGTCAATCATTCTATCTGTGATTTGTTTTATGTTTTCGAAAATATGCTCAAAATAAATAAGCCTACCTTCTCCGTGTGATATTCGACATTTCGTCGTCACCTTTCGGCTTTTCGAAGCGTTGATCGTCCTCGTCCACGTCCGGCCTACCAGAACCCGAAATACCTTCTACATCTTGCCTTTCAACAGCCAGAGAGGCTTGAAGTAGTTCATCGTCCGAAATGTCCGACACAATTGGCTGGTAGGACAATTTGTTAAAGTCAACTTGGGGTTTCTTGTCGAAATCATCCCCTGCTGTATTATAACTACAAATCTCTTCCTCAGAGGTGGGGACATGCATGGAAAGTATTCCGAAATAATCATCCTGCGTCTCGGCCCCACCACTGTCTGACGGCTGAAAGGTCGACTGCGTCAAGAATAATTCCGTTTCCGTATCGCTCGAACTACTCCACGCCATCGTTTCAAAAGAAATGAACCGGGAAAGCGCTTTTCAACCTTATATATGCAGTTCTAGCACAACACGTCCTTTGTGCTACAAACCGAATAGTCGAATTCATTCAAATTCATTATAATTAAATAATTCCACCTGCTCACCAAGTTACGTAACGCGATTTGCTCCGCTTTACTAAAGAACAAATACGCTCCATTTGTGCAAAATAATGTAGCGCTAGGACAATAGGCTGACGTCACGGGTGGAGTTTAAGTCAGATAATGCCCTCGTTAACGCGCCATTCGTGGGTAATAATGTCCCTCGGGCTTCGCCCTCGGGACATTATTACCCACGAATGGCGCGTAACTCGGGCATTATCTATAACATAATAGCAGAGCACTAAATAATTATAATAGACCTCACAGTGATCCAAATAATCCTCACAGCGACAAGAATTTCCAAGGACAGTTATGATTCTTATTATTCTTCTCTTGTCAATGAATCAGTGTTAATTAACAATCAGTTAGTTTATACAGAATACAAGTGGTCAACTGCACCACCTAATAATCCTTACAAAGCTCAGTAAGCCTCACAAGGCTCAGTAAGCCTCACGTGGCGGGCGGCAGCAAGCTCCCTAGGCTGGGCGCCGAGCCGCGGCCCAGGCGGCGGAGAGAGCGGCAAGCAGCAGCCCGCCCCTGAGCGGACCAAGGCGGCCCACACTCTAACGAGGGCCGGCCCGCTCAGACCACCGGATTGAGACGAGGGGAGGCGGCGGAGAAGGCTTCCGGTTCCCTTAGCCCAGTCACAATGCCTCCGAGAGAGATAGAGGAAGTGAGTTTCGAGGAAGGACACCGGCGCCGGCAGCCATGGCGCGTGCGGCCGGAGAGCAGCAGGCCCCCGCCCCAGCGCGCAGGGCCCGCCCGCCCAGGCCCCGAGGGAGCTACCTGGTTGATCTTGCCAGTAGTCATATGCTTGTCTCAAAGATTAAGCCATGCATGTTTAAGTAAAAGCTTTCACAAGCCAAACTGCGGATGGCTCATTAAATCAGTTATGTTTTGTTGGAGCGCACACCCCTACATGGATAACTGTGGTAGTTGTAGAGCTAATACATGCCAGCAAGCGCCGACCTTGCGGGAGGCGTGCTTTTATTAGGAACTAGACCAACCCGGGCTCGTCCCGGCTCCGTTGGTGATTGGTGAATTCTGGATAACCTCTGGTCCTCGCACCGGCGATGAATCTTTCGAATGTCTGCCCCATCAACTGTCAATGGTACGCTATGCACATACCATGGTAGTAACGGGTACGAGAATCAGGGTTCGATTCTGGAGTGGGAGCTTGAGAAACGGCTACCACATCCAAGAAAGGCAGCAGGCGCGCAGGTTCCCGACACGGGGAGGTGGTGACGAAAAATAGCAATACAGGACTCTTTCGAGGCCCTGTACATGTGTAATTGGAATGAGTACACTTTAAATCCTTTAACGAGAATCTATTGGAGGGCAAGTCTGGTGCCAGCAGCCGCGGTAATTCTAGCTCCAATAGCGTATATCAAAATTGCTGCAGTTAAAAAGCTCGTAGTTAGATCTTGGGCGCATGCTGGCGGTCCGCCGCAAGGCGCGCCACTGCCCGCCTGGCCTTCATCTCGGTCTCCGTCCGGTTTTCTTGACTGATTGCCGAGCGCGGCCGAAACGTTTACTTTAAAAACATTGGAGTGTTCTAAGCAGGCCGACCGCCTGGACAGCAGAGCATGGAATAACGGATTAGGACTTCAGTTCTATTGCGTTGGTTTTCAGAACTCGAGGTAATGATTAAGAGGGACAGAGGAATTCGTACTGCGGTGTGAGAGGTGAAATTCTTGGATCGCCGCAAGACTACCGAATGCGAAAGCAATTGCCAAGAATGTTTTCAGTAATCAAGAACAAAAGTTAGAGGTTCGAATGCGATCAAATACCGCCCTAGTTCTAACCATAAACGATGCCAACTGGCAATCCGCCAGCGTTACTCCAATGACGCGGCGGGCAGTCTGCGGGAAACCAAAGTCTGTGGGTTCCGGGGAAGTTTGGTTGCACAGCTACAACTAAAGGAATTGACGGAAGGGCACCACCAAGAGTCGAGCCTGCGGCTCAATTTGACTTAACACGGGGAAACTCACCCGGCCTGGACACAGTGAGGATTGACAAATTCAGAGCTATTTCTTAATTTTGTGGGTGGTAGTGCATGGCCGTTCTTAGTTGGTGGACCGATTTGTCTGGTTAATTCCGATAACGAACGAGACTCTGGCTTGCTAAATAGTCGCGCCGTCCGCCGCGCCGGGCGCTGATTTTTAGAGGGACAAGTGGCGGTCAGCCACGCGAGATTGAGCAATAACAGGTCTGTGATGCCCTTATATGTCCGGGGCCGCACGCGCCCTACACTGAATAGGTCAGCGGGTCCCGTCTCTTGGCCAGAAGGTCTGGGCAATCTGTTGAACCCCCTTGGGATAGGGAGTTGCAATTGTCTCCCTTGAACGAGGAATTCCTAGTAAGCGCGAGTCATCAGCTCGCGTTGGATTTTTAGGTTACCTGAATACTCAATGACATTTTTACTGGTCTTAATGGAATTATTGACCCCCAAAACAATGACTCTAGGGTAAATAATAAATGACTTATTGCCATTTTAATAAATACCTAGGAGAGTTGAAGGCTTCTGATTGACCGAGACTCAATCACGTGCAGGTCATTATATGTAGTAATATCATGGGCTTTCCAAGGGCCGTTTTCTAAACCCCGGGTTCGGGCTGCATTCTGGCCACATTACAGACGTTTTCCTAGTTCCGGATCGCAACAAATATTCAGGCTGTTTTCGGCAAGTCTAATCTTCGAAATTTAAATGAAATAGGTTTAGTAGTTTACCTTGAGTGATGGAGAAACTACAGTTTTTGTTTCGATATTTATGCTCTACTTTATTTGAAAATACGACGTCAAATATACCGACATCCCTTTTTCTAGTTGCGGATCATGCATCAGTTTAACCAATTCCGGATCAAGTAAAAAACTGCTTCGTGCATGAAAAATTATCACGCTAGAACCAACCCGAATCAAGCCTATATTTCTGATAAAGTATTCATTAATTTATATAAATACAGTTTAAAATAAATTTCAAATACTTTCACTTCCAATAAAGTTTAAAAAGAGGACTTGCAAGGAAATGCTTCGAAATGTTTTGTCCGTGTACGTACGTGTGTGGCGCGCGGCAACGAGCCGATAAACTTTGTACAAAGTTTATCGGCTCGTTGCCGCGCGCCACTTTTTGTCCATTTCTCCATGGTCCCACAGAACACGTCATATGAAATCGCTTGCGCGCGTGTAGTTGATGCACGTATTTTACGGGCGATCCGGAACTAGGAAAAAATGAACGTTCAGTCTTTGGCAGATTTTTTAATACTGGAGACTTTTAGACTTATTTTTACCTATGTATCAAGAAGCTTGTATGTTTCTTTTCAAAATGCACTTCATCTAAACAAATAGTATTGGAGACCAAGCCATAACAAGGTAGGTTTTTATTTGAAGCGATTCGGAACTATGAAAAATCCGGAACTAGGAAAACAACTGTACTACTGCTAAACTACATGAACAAAGCCAAAATACGAAAACGAAGCTGCGTTTGTAAAACGGCCTAGAAGAATCCGCAAAGTCGCGAAATTCGGAGTATTTTCACTATTTTTCTCGTTCGGCTCGATCCATTACTAGCGGTCATCCCCCAACCCGGTCATTACCATGCAGTAATAACCGGGTTCTCGCACTGTTATTACCTAATTATTGTAATGGCGGCCATCTTGGACGCCATCTTGAAAAAAACCAACTTTCCTATGCTCCGAATTTCTTAGATTTTCAATATGTTATTCTTGATAATCGGTACTACCATAATCCGTTAAAAAACGTTTTGTTACAATTTGTTTGAGGTTGAGGTGTATTTTTTCATAAATTAACTCTCCACTGCGTTTTTTTATAATTTGGCCCAAAGCCATTATGTCCGGAGAACACGTTAATACACTATCGGAATTATTCAACTGCATGCGACTCGACAATGTCCTCACCATAGCCTCGTTTGTTCGTTTGAGAAAACTTCCATTTTGTACACACCCGTTTTTGTGCGCCATTCCTGGCTACCAACAGGTTGCGCGGGTGGAAGCCCAGATAACAATTAAGTCAGGAAACCCTGAGCTCTCAGGACTATCAGACTTACAAGATGGAGGTGCGAGGAAAGCAGTCGGTTCTTTATCCTATGGGCTTAGGGTTAACTCGCCGTGCTCAGCCAGTTGTCCAGCCACGCTGTGTATTTAGTTCGCTAATAGCTAATACCTAATGGCGTGCATGAGCTATTCGTCAGGGACGATTGTCACGTCCGAACGTCACAAGGTCCAGCAGCACAATGAACTCGCTTGGTCACGCCGCGCTATCTCACGTGGTCTCTAGGGGAATATCGTGAACGAGGACGAATCTACAATGGCCAACCATCCAGCATCGTAGAAAAGTCAATAGGCTCACTATGCTTTATCGCTCTATTCACAAGAAAATTGCCGTTAACATCCCTCATACATAACCCCAGTAGAAAAACCACGAAGAAATAGACATAATCAGTGCTAAGCGATGGAGCCGGAGTGGAGCCTAAGCTGAGGTTTAGAAAACGGCCAGGGTCAGAACGCTGAGCGTGTTGTCTCTTGGGGGCGCTCTTCATGTTGCATTCCATGTCGACTTGTTGTAGTTGTACTTCCGTGTTAATACTGCTTCGAGGAAAATAACTGAAAGTGAAAGGTTTGCTTATTTCAACTAGCATCGGCAGACACTTTAACGGTTTTACCATCCACACAAAAAATGTAAGTACAGATATTATTATCGGTCAATGGAAAATTGGAAAGAATACTCCAAATCAATGGCCAGTCGACAATGATCGATATGATGATCATTGACATTGGCATTGCAAAAATGCTGGAAAAAACCCAAGTGCTTATTAATATAGTTCATTGTACTTACATAATTATCTGGGCGGCACTTTACTAAGTATTAAACACATTAATAGTTAATACCGGTACTTTTGACAGCGTGTAACTGTGTTTAGTATAGTGCACATCTGAACATGTTGGGATGAAGCGTACCCCTAGAATTCTGGAGCCCCATAGATAGCTCGTTTTTACAGCCTGGTTAACCGCCGTTAAACAATAGAAACCGTGCACAAAAAGCAGGCAATAACTCCCATACTGCCGCACGGTCTACCCCAACCAAAATTTTGTATGAGTACTTTATCAACTCACCCAGCTGCTGCCCACCAAAAACCGGTCGAATCTCGGCCAATTTATGTAAAAAAGGTGAAAACTATGCCCGTTCCGCAAACGCGACTGTTACAAGATGGCGGATCACATCGTTCAATGGGTGCTGTTTTCCAAACCCTGGCTTTGGTCTATTGTGGATGTGCCTCTGGGGCATTGCTAAACTGTATGAATAAGGCCGCGGAAGATGAAGCTTGTGTTTCAAAAACGGCTCTGCGGCTTGAAATTACGCATGAGTTATCCGCCATCTTATATTGTAACAGTCGCGTTTGCGGAACGGGCATAGTTTTCACCTTTTTTACAGAAATTGTCCGAGATTCGACCGGTTTTTGGTGGGTTGCAGCTGGGTGAGTTGATAAAGTACTCATACAAATTTTTGGTTGGGGTAGACCGTGCGGCAGTATGGGGGTTATTGCCTGCTTTTTCTATTGTTTCTATTGTTTAACGGCGGTTAACCTGTAAAAACCCTCTCTATCTATGGGGCTCCGCCCTACGGGCGTCGGGAGCCCCAGAGTTCTAGGGGTAGATGAAGCGGACCCCGTGAAACTTGTCGCAATTAATACTGGCCTCCCCTCATGCCCCTAGACCTGTGAACGTGTATACACCACCACGCTTGATGGATTTGAAACACTATCTATTTTCCGATAAGAATCTATCTATAACTTTCTAATTTTCGATATGTCTTTTGCAGCGTTAATTTTTTACCATTTTACTCTTAAGGTGGAGACCGATACAAAAGTTTTGCTTTTTGGGTTTGCCACGATTGCCGGAAGATCTTTGCACAGTACCCCAAATCTTTTACGTGGAAAAGGCAACACTTGCATCAGACTCCACTTTTTTTCATCGAATTTGTTTGGGAACGAAAGGTGCTATTTTTGCAGCTTTTGGTGTAGAAGAGCAATATTTATCACTTAGGAGTAAAATGGGAAGAAATGTTTGCTGCAAAGGACATAGCGTTTTTTATCAGAAAATGGATAGTGTTTGAAATCCATCAAAGCGTGGCGGTGTATACCTCCACGTTCATGGGTCTAGGCCTCCCCCTTCATCTACAGTAACATACCGATTGTGCTAAAAATAGATTTGCTAAACGATGTGCTTTCTTAATTTACCATCTAGACTGCCTTCCCATTTATGCCTGCTATATGGACTATAACACCAGCTGAGAAAATCAAAGGTGCATGATACATGACCTCAAAGCAAATCTTTCTGACAAAAGAACTGTAAATTGTGCCTAAATATTACACAATGTTCGAAAACAACTTGCATGGCTTTCAAGATAGGACGCAAGTTCTTCTAAAACTCTTAGCCTTCTCATTAACAGATTGGATTCACAAATGGCAATGTAAAACAAAACAAAAACAACATATGAAATAAAAGTGATGACAGTTTGAAGAGGATGTGCAGTTTTGGTAAGGGTGTGGTTTCGCACTTATTTCAAAATTACATCTAGAGCTCTGGCTGTCAATCCCTATTAATAAATACATGAACACAATCTTCTTCTTTTTCCCAGACAAAACAAAATGGCAACCGGACCTGCAATAAGTTCAGCTCTAGAGACAATCTGCAGACATCATCTTGAGTGCTGCATTTGTCAAGACAGATATCAACAGCCAAAGATACTGAAATGCCTGCACAGTTTCTGTGAGCAATGTCTGCTGAAATACCACAGCACGAAGCACCAGGGCTGTACGGAGATTCCTTGCCCGGTGTGTCGACAGGAGACAAAACTTCCAGAGGCAGGGGTGCAGGGTCTGAAAACCAACTTTCATCTAATGGGTTTAGTTGAGGAGATTAAACTTGAGGAGATTAAACTTCAGGAAAAGGTAGTGAGCTTGGGTGATGCTGGAATATTGTGTGGTATTTGTGAGGAAGCCAATGAGGCAATGCACAGATGTCTGGACTGCGACCAGAATTTGTGCTCAGCCTGTAGCAAAATGCATCTTCGATTTGCTGTCTCATCAAACCACAAGGTGACTCCACTGAAAGCCATTGGTAAGGGAAAGGTTACACTGACAAAGAAACACTCGAAACAACATCCAAAGTGTCCGATCCATGAGAGCGAAGTGACACAGTTCTTTTGTACCACATGTGAAGTGCTCATCTGCCGAGATTGTACCGTCCTCGACCACCGTATGCCAGAACATGTGTGTATTGACAGAAATCTAGCCACATCAACATACAAGGAGTCGTTGGGTGAACTGTTTTCTCCACTTGCAAACGCCATAAAAGAACTCCAGAAATCACAAGAGAAAGTCTCAAGACTGAAAGAAGATTTAGGTGTCACAGCCAAGAGGGTCACGACAGAAGTGCAAGACAGAGCAGCTAAGATACGAGCACAGGTAACGGCTCAGGAAAATCACATCCTTGACGACATCAAAAACATCCAAACGGATCGTGAGCAGAAACTGGAAGAATGTGAGAAAACCACGAGCTTGGCTTTGGAGACGTTTCAGTTTTCACTAGATACAGCTAGAGAGGTGACAAGGACTGCATCGGATAGTGACTTCCTGTCACTCTATCCTACATTCAGCAAAGACTTGAAACTGTTGGCCGGTCAGGCTATTCCTAGAGTTGATGACAGGCTGGCATTTCTGGAGTTCAAGCAGTGTGAGGGGGTTGGTGACATCAATCTAGGTAAGGTGGCCGGGGTGACGGAAGGCAAGTGGGAGCTGTGTTGTGAGTTTGGTAGACGGGGAAGCGGTCCAGGAGAGTTCAATTGGGCTTGTGGCATTGCTGCTCGTCCACCTGATGAGATTGCAGTGACTGACTACGGCAACAAACGAGTTGTGATCTGCAGCATCGATGGCAGCCAGAAAAGCACAATCCCGATGCAAGGATGTAAGTTAAAATTACATGGCATCTGCGAAAATTATGCACTTAAACAATTCGCCTTCGGTCTTCACTAATAAGTTGGTATTCAAGACATGGGAATGTTTTTCAACCTCAATGTATATTCCATGAAAACAAAATGTCAAAAGTGGACAAACCAAAAATAGAAATTTGATTTGCTTTATTCCTGAAATTCTTTGCAAAAGATGTGATTCCCAGAAAAATAGATCTAATAATTGCAGAGTAAAAAGCATAGATTTGCTTAAACATCGGTATAAGCGGACTTACTCTCAAAAAACCTGTATTTACCGAGTAAACTGACTTTTTTTGCTAACAGTTAACATAATTAGCAAACATGCTTAGCAGCTAAACACCCATGTCCAATAAACATCAATGTTCAATTACTAAACATTATCCATCCACATGCTAAACATGTTTAGCAAAACTGATAGCAAGAAAGTGTTTAGAAAAGTGCCGACTCGCTAAACACAGTTTTTGCAGTGTATGTTTATCACTCGTTGGCATATCGCCCATTATTCACAAAGAAAGATAAATCACAGTGAAGCATTTTATGCCCCACAATCTGGGGCATAAAATAGATAAACACCAAACATAACAAGATCTTGCAAAATAAATTATAAAACGCGGTGATTTCTCAAGCGTGTATACCAAACCTTAACAATATATTCCTTGACAGACATTTTTTTAAACTGCAGTATTTACTCTTTCAAAAATGTCTGTATTGAACTGCATTATGTCGTTTGTTTTGACATCATGACTCATACAGGTCCACGCGGCATCGCAGCTACACACACCAACAATCGTTTGGTGGTCGTCGAGGAAGACGCAAGCCATGTGAAGGTGTTCCACAGCGACAACACGCTGGCCTACGAGTTCCCAACAGTGCCACCAAGTGAGGTCGGTAAGACCGCAGTTGACCTCCGGGGTGTAGCTGTCAAGAATGATGGTACCATCGTAGTAAGTGATGTCAAGAGGCTGGTGTTGACTGAACACAGCCCTACTGATGGTGAGCTCCTACGTACCATACCAGTCAAGGTTAAACCTCACTATGTGGCTATAGACAGCAATGATAGAATTGTCATCAGTTCATGGTCACCGACAGTAAATGTTGCTGATGGCAATGGTACTACATGGCGCACCATCAAACCCACCATCAATGGTCAACCAGTACAGTGCTGCAACGGTGTGTACACTGATAGCTCAGGTATCTATGTTGCAATGCATAATTATGATAACATGGGTCATATCCACCACTATGATCCTCAAGGTGGCTTTCTCAAGTGCATTGCACAGGGTCTGTACTATCCCAACGGAATCACATTCACATCAGATGGGCAGCTGGAAGTGGCTGACTGGTACTCAGTCAAGATGTATCACCAGGTGTGATGCGACATTATTGCAATCAAACATGCTGCTTTTAACGTTGTGTCACGAAAACCGATAGTAATTATGTTTCACCTTGAAATTACTGGTGAAAGCTCTTATATCAGTGAATGGATTTCTTCCGAACCGAAAGTATTAATGAATGATACATTTAGAAACGTAGTTTTTTCTTCGTATACAAATCAATGAATAATTATAAATATATAAATCAATTGGTAATGGATCTAAAAGATTACACTAAATTCATTTAGACTTCTAGCTTTAATAATAACTGCCAGAGTAATGACCTCTAATTATGAAGATTTGAAATGACGAGTTGACCTATTGAACACAATAATTCAGTTTGTGGGTTTTTTACAAAACCGACTGACTTTTTTGTGCAATGGATCTGGGGTATGCAGCAGCCATCTTGGAATTGTATTAAATAATATAAACTCCTGGGTCAGATTGACCCAAAATCTGCATCCAAATTTGCTCAGTCATATTATGCGGGTCAACTAGAAAAAAAGTGTCGTTAAAGGAGTGTGCAAATTTGGATGCAGATTCTGGGTCAATCTGACCCAGGAGTGTTTTCAGAGTGTGGACTGCTAGTCGTAAAGGGCCACTGTTTTTGTGGTATGTTCCAACAGCCAAATATAACCCCAAACAAACAAAATAACACAAAAATATGAAGAAAGAACAACATTCGCAGGCATAATACCTATGCTACAAATAATAAATGTGTAATAACAATAAATGTGTAATAATTGCTTTTGTAAACACCTCTAACGTAAACCTCTTTGAGCAAAGGACTGCACTGCTAGGATGGCTGGCATGCAAAGGGTCTGTAATAAATGCCCCCATCATGAGTTACATCTTCGTAAAGTGTGTCTGCCAACAAGTGTCATATGAGTACAGCCTACTACAGTGTGTCCACAAACATGTAAACAAAACTAATTGAGTGTTACACACACAACGTACGGCCAACATAGATAATATAGGTATTGTATGCTATGAAAGATACACCTTTCCACTTTACAATGAGAAATCTGATAATTATTGAGTAATTTCCCAAGAGACGTCAAATTGACCATGGGGCCAAGTTTTTAATTGTAGGCATTGTGACAAAGGTAGCTTACTTGCCTCTGTGTAGATAATTGCCTGACCTACACCGCAAAAACTGTCTTTAGCGAGTAAACAAAATTAATGTTTGTAAACATGTTTACGTACTAAATATGTTTAGCATCAGGATGGAGAGGAATTGGACACAATATTCCTTTAGCTGCTAACCACCAACAGCTTGTCCACATTGCAACACACACAGTACAGTATCCCAACAAAATCAAACAAATTGGTCCCATGTTAATTTGACCTCTTGGGGAATTACTAGTTACTCTGTCAAACATTATCAGATTGGGACGATGTCTCATTTTTCAAGTGGAAAGGTGTATCTTTTAAACCATACCTATGTTGGTAATGGTTACACCTTCTACGTGCGGCATTCCGTTATATTTTGTTTACTTTTTTGGGCAGAGTATGAAGGAACGTTTAATGTATTTCGTGTTGTTTTACTAAAATATAGCATTTACTTATGAACCTGGAACGTAATAACGCCATGGCTTTGTTTACATAATGTATGCGCTTTCCTATGGGAGAGAAGTCGGGGTGCCAGACGACGTAAAGACAGACATCCGTGTGAGTTTTTTTGGGGGGTGGTGCTCATTATGCTAATAGTAATGGCCTAAAAAGCTGACCCGTTTCTTATTAATCGGTCGTTGCGTAGAAAATGTATGTTTAGGTGAAAAGGTCATCTACATTTACACGGTCATGCTCATATCGGAGATTATCGGACTAGTAGTTGCTTCGTATAGATTGATGTTAACGAAGGCTTTTAAGGAATTGTACGGTATTTAGGTTGGAAGTGTCCCGGACTGTCTGGCTTGATTTTGCTGGTTTTGCTGGATACGATTTGCTTGAATGCTGACCATGTTATGGTCACAACTATTTGTACATGCAGTTTATGTGCCTAACCGACGTATGTGTGCCAGCTAACAGAATAGCTGGCTACCTGAACAAAATGATGGATTACCCATGCCTGTTGGCAAATTCAAACATCGTTTGATTAAACTGATACATGTAGGTGTGTCCAACTGGGTTTACCTCTTTTAAACAACATACTTCACTTTGTTTCAATTGTGTTTGTTGTTAAATGTTTGCATAACAAATTATACATTCCGTTTGATAATTACATTGTTGTTAATGCTAGACACACCGATGTTGTGAAGTTTCATCACCAAAGAGCCAGGTGTAATGCTGCTCATCACTCTCTTTTTCATTGATTTCCTAGATTATGGGAGCATTACCGATCTGTCCAAGACATGGTTGTTTTCGGGTTATCATCATTTACAAACTCGCTTAGACAACCTTTTTTTTTATCCCGGGTTCACTTGATACCCTAATAAAAATTGATTAGAATTTATATTTGTAACGTTTTAGGTTTTATAAAAATTAATGTACCAATTGCATATATTTTCTATAAAATGCTGGGCGAGGATGCATTTTTTTTACAAACAAAACAATACAGTTTTTAAAGTTGTAATCATTAAAGTTGTGCATGTTTCAATGTAGCTTTTGTTTTACCTGTCAAAATGTTTTCTAAGTCGCTAAGTGTTTGTATCATAGGAATGTTAGTGTTTTGTTTTTGTACTTGATAGCATTTCAGGAGAGCCACTAGATAGTGATGAAGTTGGCAATCCTTCAGTTGTGTTGTCAATATTGTTTGTGTACAATTGTTTTTGTTTAATTGACTGTAATGTTATTTGTGTCTTAAACATGTATGTATTTTTACGCAAATATGAAATTGTGACCACGAAGAAATGATTCTGAGGCCTTTCGATGATTTGGTTGAAAATCTTCGATAAATAATGTATTTGCTGCATAAAGTAAACAACACGGACGACAAGCAACGCTGAATCAAAAATGGGCCCCCCCAAAAAAAAATACCAAAATGGGCCAAAAAAGTTTGTTATAAACAATTGAGATGTGTAAGGGGTTAGCTATGGTGGCCCTGAAGGGACTACGCAGATCGTGAATATTGACGTCAATATTCACGACAAATTTCACGACTTTCCTCAAAGTCGCGAATATATATTCACGACTTTACCAAAAAGTCGCGAATATTGACGTCAAATTTGACGTCGATATTCGCGACTTTTGGGGAAAGTCGTGAATATTGACGTCAATATTGACGTCAATATTCGCGACTTTGAGGAAAGTCGTGAATTTTGTCGCGAATATTGACGTCAATATTCGCGACTTTCGGGGAAAGTCGTGAAATTTGACGCGAATATCGACGTCAAATTTGACGTCAATATTCGCGACTTTTTGGGAAAGTCGTGAATATTGACGTCAATATTGACGTCAATATTCGCGACTTTGAGGAAAGTCGTGAAATTTGTCGTGAATATTGACGTCAATATTCACGATCTGCGTAGTCCCTTCAGGGCCACCACAGTTAGCCTTGCAATTTTATCAAAAATGGGAAAACAATAGTTTATATGACAATTGAGATTTGTAAGGGTGAGCCTTGCATTTTTATCAAAAATGGGCAAACAAATGTATTTATAAAATTATAGAGAAATGTAAGTGGTCAGCCTTGCATTTTTATCAAAAATGGGCAAAAAAGTGTTAATTAAAAATTGAGATTTGTGAGGGGTTAGCCTTGTATTTTTATTAAACATGGGCCAACATTGTTTTTATGAACAATTGAGATTTGTGAGTGTTAGCCTTGCATAAAACATGATGGTGATACTATTATTGGGATTTCGTCAAGTGCGAAGACATGATGGTATGGGCGCCGTTATCGGGTTTTACGTTATTTTGGTAAATAACTCAAACATGATAGTGATACGTTTTAATGTCGCGATCGGTACAGCACTAATTATTAGGTTTTCGTAAAGTGCGAAGACATGATTAGTGCTGGTGCTATCATGGGGTTTTATGTTATTTTGGTAAATAACTAAAACATGATAGAAATACGTTGTAATTTCGCTATCGGAAGCAAACTTATATACTATTGTAATATAATATTGTAATATACTGTTGGTTTGAAATAATATGTTTTCAGATCAACCTCTGGCAATAAACTGCTCCGGCCTATCGATACACACAGAAAATGAACTCTTTGTGCCAATGCCTGAATATTTTGTCATGTGTCATGTCGCATGGGGTAATATATGTTTTTTTATGAAAAAATTTGATTAGTGAGGGGTTAGCCTTGTATTTGTAACATAATTTGCTAAAATGTAACTTTTGGGAAACAAAATAAAAAATTGTAAGAGGTTATAATTATACAAAATGTCAACAATTTGGTGTTTGTTTTAAACAAATAATATAACCTTTAGGAATTGGGGGCGAGAAAAAACATTTTCAAACACTTCACCAATTTATTGAATTCGTTTAAAGGAAGTCAAGGAACCAGACTGCATGAACAGCACTTTTTTCTTGGTTTTTCTAACATCTACGAACATTAACTTAAAAACACGGCAGCGTCACAAATAAAAAAAACCTAACACAAACATTTTCGAAAATTACAGCAAAAGCAAATTGTGATTATATTTATTAGTAGAATTATTGGAGGCTAGGAAAACCATTGTATATATTATATAAGTTATGTACATTCTAATCCAAGTATGACTAAAGTTTAACGCTACCAACAATTAACACACGTTTTTACAATTAAATTTGCTTTTTATCAAAAATGGGCAAAAACAGTGTTAATTAAAAATTGAGATTTGTGAGGGGTTAGCCTTGTATTTTTATTAAACATGGGCCAACATTGTTTTTATGAACGATTGAGATTTGTGAGTGTTAGCCTTGCATAAAACATGATGGTGATACTATTATTGGGATTTCGTCAAGTGCGAAGACATGATGGTATGGGCGCCGTTATCGGGTTTTACGTTATTTTGGTAAATAACTCAAACATGATAGTGATACGTTTTAATGTCGCGATCGGTACAGCACTAATTATTAGGTTTTCGTAAAGTGCGAAGACATGATTAGTGCTGGTGCTATCATGGGGTTTTATGTTATTTTGGTAAATAACTAAAACATGATAGAAATACGTTGTAATTTCGCTATCGGAAGCAAACTTATATACTATTGTAATATAATATTGTAATATACTGTTGGTTTGAAATAATATGTTTTCAGATCAACCTCTGGCAATAAACTGCTCCGGCCTATCGATACACACAGAAAATGAACTCTTTGTGCCAATGCCTGAATATTTTGTCATGTGTCATGTCGCATGGGGTAATATATGTTTTTTTATGAAAAATTTAGATTAGTGAGGGGTTAGCCTTGTATTTGTAACATAATTTGCTAAAATTTATTGAATTCGTTTAAAGGAAGTCAAGGAACCAGACTGCATGAACAGCACTTTTTTCTTGGTTTTTCTAACATCTACGAACATTAACTTAAAAACACGGCAGCGTCACAAATAAAAAAAACCTAACACAAACATTTTCGAAAATTACAGCAAAAGCAAATTGTGATTATATTTATTAGTAGAATTATTGGAGGCTAGGAAAACCATTGTATATATTATATAAGTTATGTACATTCTAATCCAAGTATGACTAAAGTTTAACGCTACCAACAATTAACACACGTTTTTACAATTAAAACTGTCTTCCACCAATTATGAGAATGGATTCTAAATTAATTACAGCGGGTCTAACAAAATATGAAAACATAACAGAATGCCAAACGTATAATGTGTAACTAACATAGATTACATAGATATGGTTTGAAATACAATTGTTTTCTTCTAGTGCGACGGAACAACATTTGTGTTGGCGGGGGAGCACAAGGTGTAACTAAAACAACTTTAATATATTAAAACAGCTAAGGAAACGATATACATTTCATAATCGCATAAATAAATCAATTACATGTCCTGAACGCAATACATAATTATATATGTACATAGTCCCCATTCATTGGTGCTTTTTCAACATTGTATTTTGGTAATTGTTAAAGGGGGACGTCGCTTTGGATTGGGCGTTTTCATGTATAAAAATGAAATGAATATAGTTGGGAAGTTTTTGAAAAAGTAGAATATAAAGATTCACATACTACTCCTTCAAATTGCGTGAATTTGGTTTGATATCGTGACAAATAACAGTCTGTCATTTTGTAGAACCAAATAGCCACGAAATAGCGGACTTGTTTTGCTAGTCGTTTTTTATTGTATATCTTGTAGTTTCCATGCTGCGAATCTAACGTCGGTTGGTGTCAGGTAGGATCCGTCCGATGCTGGTGTCAGAACCATATCTGTTGAAATACACGTGAACAAAAAAACATTTTAATTTTACTTTTCCGGAAACTGTGTAGAAAGTACACATACTGGGCGAGTTAAAAATTGAGAAACCCAACAAACAATAACATATATTTCCTATTATAAGAATTTTGAAGCGCCAACAAATAATATAATTTGTCATTTAAACAGACATTGTTTTTTCTCTGAAAAAGGTCTTGTTAATTAGTTCGCGCCGGAGGCGTATATACACGCAAAGTTTTCACATATTCACACAGTTTTTGACATATTCTCAACAACAATGTTCGGTATGTTTGGACACACAAATCGGGAGCAAAGAATTGTGTTCGGTACAGCCGAGCGTTCGGTATAGCCGAGCGTTCGATACAGCCGAATGTTCGGTATACAGCCGAATGTTCAGTATAGCGGCATTCTGTTGTTGGGCCTATTTAAATGGTTGTACCCCAAAAAGCTATGAAGGTCATGTACATACGCGTGGTGGTACGAGTCGTCGTCTTCGTTTGTATCTTCAACGTAGCCAGCTGTTGTCCTTGAGGTTCGGATGCCGAGCATGTGGACACATCAACCTGGTTTCTTTTGGCCCAACCACTTTTCTGTTTATCCACATAAAAGCAATAAAAACGGTGTCATGTAAGGACTTGAATTAACAAAATACGTCATAGCATTGGTCTTCAATATACCGATCCAGTAGTCCAAGTATCAGACATACCCATATGGGATAACGTCTGGTATATCTAGACATGTTAATTTTTGCGACCCCGTCTACAGCTCATCGGAGTCGACTGACGTCATTTGGAGCAGAAATGTGGACATGCTGATTGGTCAATTCGGCTGCCGTGTTTTGGTATCATAGCAACGGGTAACATAAGACGCGATATCGCGATGGAAAGCGCTGCTGAATGGACATAATCTTGAGGTCAAGATGCAGTCTTGTTTGCATAAATAATCACTGAACCTGCACGCATCTTATAGACGTTCGTCCAACGAGCAGAAATTCCACAGACTATCGATTCAGAAGGTCACGCATGCAAAGGCAACATTTTTGGAACAATTCTTTTGGAACAATTACAGGATATCTAGGATATGTCTAGAACCATTATTAAATTTTAGTAATTCGGTAGTAAACATTTTCGGTATATGCGAATGGTGTATCACACCGTTAATCATGACTATGATTAAAACCAGGCTGGTAATATAATTTGGTCTTCTACGGGTAACACAAAAGTGAAATCAACAAAAGGTGTGCGGTAAATTTTGCATAAGTAAAGAATTGTTGTCGGACAATTATGGCGACAACTTGTCGGATTTTAAAACCATGCACTGTGATTTTTCGAGGCGTGGTCTATTGACCTGTCTATCTAAATGAACATTGACATCTGGATATATCAACGAACCGTTTGAAATCAGAATTGGAAATTGGTGGAATAATAAAAGTCGGGCAGTATTGTCATCAAACAGGGAACGCGAACATACCATGGTATAACCGTCGTTCTGAACTGTCGGCGTAGACCCTTTAGAGATACGAGTGATGGCGCGCTTTTCCCTACTTCGCTGGATTGCACTTCGAACCTGCAGAATTGATAATTAGGTGGATTTGCACATTTGGTTTTGGCAAAATGAGACAAAACTAGGCAGAGGTTGAAATGAGGTTCTCAGGTATCAGAAAAGAGGAGACAATTCTACTTACAATGATATTTCTTAATTGCTCTTCAATCGGACAATCCGTTAACAAGTTACGGCTGTTAGTTTGAATTTATCAACATATTGTACAACATCTTGTCTTTAATATTCCCCTTACCTCACTATTAAAGGCGCAGTAGATCAGAAAAATGAACACTCCCTGCAACGAGAAATTTCGATCGACAAGATGATATAGTTGCTTTAAATACAATTGCAACAGAAAATGTAATGCGTTCCATCATAAAGCAATGAATGACTACTGGTGGTACGAAGAAGTTGGAAAGTCACTAAAAACTAACCAGTGTAGCGGTTCTTGTATTGTTTAAAGCACTTTAATAACCTAACCCGGTTTCCCCTTCAACTTGTTGATATGGGTAAAATAACCCATACGAAAATTTGTCGAAGAAAAAGACAAACGTTAACGATAGTCGGAGTTGAACCACAGACCTTTCGACCCATAGCTCTCCTCTCTATCAACTAAGCTATTGGCGAGTTGGTTGTGGAAGCCGTTCTTTATAATTCTTTATAGTTCTTTTGTGTATACGAGTTGCCCTTGCTCTTTCTCAATAATAATACATTCATGCACCACCTAGCTCCTGAACAGCTACACCGGTTAATATTAAATGTCTTCCAAGAAACTACGGCTTCAGAAAGTGATAACAAATGTGCAAAAGCCACTCGGAGTATATTCTTTGCCAAAGACGACAGTATTTTGATTGTGAACACGCGTAAACATTTTGTAAGCAGTGTGCCTGCTAACAACACGATTAGTCCAGCACCCCAACTCATACAGTCGTCTTTGCAAACCTGCAAAAATAGAGTGTGACCTTTTCATGAACATTCGATTAATTGTATTTTCGAATATGCATAGCGACTTCACGCAGTCAACAACCCAATCAGCAGTCGCGCGGGCCTGTGTTGCATATGTAATCAGCGCTGCTTCACAAAGGAATGTTGTACGTGCCCGTAGTACGTTTTGCGATTATGTAAACAACTGCTGTTTTGCGATCGCTAATATGATATCCGACAAACAATTGTCCATGGTTTTTCCCCCTTCCAAACTTTAACAACTCTGCATGTTGAAGAGATTCGTTATCGCAGAGCCTAGTCTGTCACAATTTCTCAAAAACATTTTATATTAAAATCAGCCAGAGAATCAAGTGTATTTACCTGAAGTGCGTTGAAGATGACGAAAAGATATTGAAAGACGAGTGTGTTTGGACCCGTGGAGATGACCCCGAACACCCAGGTCAAGCCGAGAATTGGTAGCAAAAGCAACGAGCCCTTCAAGCCAGCTCTGTCAGGTTAACAAATTGATTATCAGGATGTCATATCTATTTTCCACCACTAACCTAACCCCAAACACCCAGGTCAAGCCAAGATTCGGTAGCAGAAGTAACGAGCCCTTCAAGCTAGCTATGTCAGGTTAACAAATGGATTACTATCAAGATGGCATATATATTGCCCACCACTAACCTAACCCTAAACACCCAGGTCAAGCCGAAAATTGGTAGCAGATGATCGAAGCAACTTTCCCTTCAAGCCAGCTCTGTCAGGTTAACAAATGAATTGTTATCATGATGTCATATCTATTGCCCACTAACCTAACCCCAAACACCCATGTCAAGCCGAGAATCGGTAGCAGAAGCAACGAGCTATTCAAGCCAGCTATGTCAGGTTAACAAATGGATTACTATCAGGATGGCATGTCTGTTGCCCTCCACCAACCAAACCCCAAACACCCAGGTCAAGCCAAGATTCGGTAGCAGAAGTAACGAGCCCTTCAAGCTAGCTATGTCAGGTTAACAAATGGATTACTATCAAGATGGCATATATATTGCCCACCACTAACCTAACCCTAAACACCCAGGTCAAGCCGAAAATTGGTAGCAGATGATCGAAGCAACTTTCCCTTCAAGCCAGCTCTGTCAGGTTAACAAATGAATTGTTATCATGATGTCATATCTATTGCCCACTAACCTAACCCCAAACACCCATGTCAAGCCGAGAATCGGTAGCAGAAGCAACGAGCTATTCAAGCCAGCTATGTCAGGTTAACAAATGAATTACTATCAGGATGGCATGTCTGTTGCCCTCTACCAACCAAACGCCAAACACGCAGGTCAAGCCGTGAATCGGTAGCAGAAGCAACGAGCCCTTCAAGTCTGTCAGGTTAACGAAGATGTGACATTTTCACCCTCTCAATACTAAGCGAGCCATTATGATAATGCATAGCGCGACTTAATACCTTTTTTGTGGAGCTGGTCACAAATAATAATAACTAAATATGCGTTTTGTTCATTACTGTATAGTTTATAATAAAAGGTTTTGTGCATTACGTACTTGATATGATCATACTCCTTATTCTTATTGGCTGCGGCTGACGTCACGACAATTCGCACCACCATCCCAAGAACGACCATGTTCACCTATGGATGTAAAAAAAAAAACATGGCTGCTCTGACTGTACACACCAAAGTATTCATATGTAATAAATCAAATAAATTAAGCGGCCTAATATTTCGATCTTAACAAGATCTTCTTCAGAGACAAAATGGCTGTGTACGTGAAACAACCATATACAGGGGGACATACAAGCATGATGCACAACATGGTTGGGATAAAAATCACAAAAGAGAGATGCAGAAGATGGATGGAAGAACCAACAACGGGAGAATTAGGCCAAGGAATGAAAGAGGTCAGAGAGGGTAGGATCGAAGACAGACCATGGGGGTAAAGGGGCGAAAACCTGGGTGGGGAACACAAACAGGATCTTGTTAAGATCAAAATATTAGGCCCTCTTAACTTATTTTATTTTTATATTTCAGGTCATTCCAGCCAATAAGAAGTTTGCAGCAGTTTTAATCGTAACATATTTAACAAAGTTAAAACAAACTATGATCAAAATCTAATTTTGTTAAACGCAAGAACTACACTCGTAAAATCTGGATCTATTTTGAGAAAGTGTACATCTTTAATAAAAGACGACGAAGTTAAAGGTAGGACACACCATTTGTAATTGCTTGAATTATCAGGAATGGGTGGATTTCGGGGGTTCTATTTTATATCCTTTATCTGACCTGTTTGAAGTTCTACAATAAAAAAAATAAAAAAATAAAAAAGTCTACGTTTTTAACCGGACGGCGATTGTGAATTATTAAACGATTTTGTTTGGAACAATCACAAGATATCGAAGTTTACGAAGTTAATAGTGGACCAAATTGAGGAAATATTTGCGGAAAATGTGCCTTTGATGATACAAGCATGGTATTTTGGTATACACAAGTAAGCTATACAAGCAAGCATATAATTGTTTATTGTATCCAATTTAGCTTGGAGAACCTCTCGACAGGAGCAATGTTTTTGTTGGGTAATCCTTCGGGAGGTGAATGGTATTTTGTCTTTGTCTTGGTTATTATGTTTTGTATCGAAAGCTTTCATTTTATGTATTCTTTGAAATTTTGGTCTGTGCATTTGTTGATGTTTCCCGAGAAATAAAATAGAGATAAGAGAATGTCATGAGAAAGGTATTTGGCTATAGGGCCATCGCAAATTTGTCCAATAAATAATAGATACAATATAACAAGCAATGGCAGCCATTCTGATTTCTTTTTTAAATGTCCTTCTTTTTTTTCTAATTTTCTTTTCAAAGAACAAATCTGCGATAGCACTATATTCAAATATCTTTCTCATGACATACTCGGACTGTGTACCGAATGTCCACGCTTGTACATATTGTCACAACATTGGCCCAATTCCACTATAAATTATTTTGTGACCTGCTCCAACAAAACCCGGCCAAAGTAGACCATTTTTGTTTTTTAGATTTTGCTTTTTTTTTTAAATTCTACCCCACCCTATCGCCCCTATACACAATTGTTTCACAAAATCGACAAATTTGAGGAGATTGTATAATAGTTCGTGATACAGAAAAGAAAAAAAAACTATAAATGGTAAAATCCACCCCGAAATGACATAAGGAGTACACTGTAATAAAACACATTGTGCGACTTTGACCAAGTTTCGTTGACGTAGTAATAAACCTACCAAGATGATGGCCAGTGCGGGACCAACGAATGCCCAGATCACATTGTTTTCTGTTGACAACCAGCAACTGAAATGTTAATTAAAACAATTACAGCCAATAAAAATAATGAAAATGCTATATTTACCGATGAAGAGTAAAAGGGAATATACACCATTTACTGTAATTTTCAGAAATAGTTATTATTATTATTATTATTATTTTTATTTTATTTATTTGTCGGGGGGAGGGGTAGTATTGTATAGCAACAATTATTACACAGACTTGTTTGATAATGGGTCGTATGAATAAACACTAGCAAATTACAAGCAAAAAAGTAAAAGCATTTACTTCGAAGTAATAGCATTAAGGAAAAGCAAATGCTTCAATTCGTATGAATAAAATAAAGTTTTACTGTTTAGCATTTACTGGCTGAAATAGCAGTAAATGCAATTGATTTCACATCCGAATGGTTTATAACAATAGAGTCTGTATTGTGTGTACGATACACACCCACGCATAGACGTGCTTGTTTCCTTTTGCGATCGAGGATCGAAAAACAAAAGAAAACAAAGGGAACAAAAGATCCTCGAAGGACGGTTTCTTTGTCCTCGATCGGCAAGATAAGCGCAAAGCAATGGGGTTAGGTTTCAGTAAAGGAATAAAGGAAAACACAATAGGGAATCCTCGGTCGTAATGGCAATTCACGAAAGATCCTCGAAGGACGGTTTCTTTGTCCTCGATCGGCAAGATAAGCGCAAAGCAATGGGGTTAGGTTTCAGTAAAGGAATACAGGAAAACACAATGGGGAATCCTCGGTCGTAATGGCAATTCACGAACTATAGCTCGCACGCTGACAGGGGTGTTTGAATGAAATCGGAACCTCAAGTTGCTGCTTCGCACTCATGATGCCCTTTTCTGTCTCAGCAATATTGCAAGAAATTATCGGCCATCTACGTCTCATTTCCTTCCCCCAAATCAGTACAACTGCTTGTATTTTAATCCTAGACAATGCATCTTCCATGTTCATACCTTTTCCTGCCTAACCACATATACAAGCTCATATTTTTCATATTAGTATGTGCTTCTCTTTTTTCAAGGTAGCCCCGACCCAACCTTGAACAATTACGAGTAAATACTGCAAATCTGAAGCATTTACTCATTTTTATTTATACCAAATGGAGCAAATACTAATATTCTAGCAAATACTGGAAATTAAAAAGTAAAAACATTTTGCTTCATGTTTATTCATACAGATTCCAGTAAATGCTTGAAAATTGGCAGTAAAAGCAAATGCCTTTTTTTATGCATACGGCCCCATGTTCTTGTAGTCTGGTTCCATGACCCCACTTAAGATGAAATGGAGCAATGTATAAACGCCGGGGAATTGTTCAGTCAGGGAACCAGTCTAGCTGGGTTGTACCCGTTCATATCAATTGCTAACAACATGCGGACTAACCAAATACGGTAAATTGGGGGTTGTATTTGAAAGAAGCCAGTCTCAATTAACATCCTGGGTTAAGTCATTAGAGTCCAAATTCACATCCACTGGATTTTAACCAGTTCGCGCCGGAGGCAAATATGCACGCAACGTTTTCCCTATATTCAAAACGGATGACGCATAAACACGTCACGAGCAAGGCCGGAAATATTTGTCAGCAGCGAGCAAGGCAGGGAATGCCTGGGTGTGCTTCCCGGTACCATCAGCCCGAACCCGCCTCGGATCGAGTTTCGTAAACAAATAAGTCCGCGCCTCGGCTCGGTGATGTTAAAAAAATCTTGGCGCGAATTGGTTAACGACCTTATACAGGATGTGCATTTTGAAGAGGATGTGAATTTGGAGCATTTGGAAGTGCATGATTGTGGAAATCTTTTGTTGAAATCACATCCTGCTAGTAAGGACCTGTCCGCTTTGAATCCAAAATTACATCATGCCCATTTCTAGTGTAAGCACTATGTTGGTTATTTTAACCAATATATTGTATAAAACCCAAGTAGATCCTTGTCATATTTAATTGGAGGATGTGTAGGTCACGCGGCATTCATTAGTCAAACCAATGCATGCTACGTCATGACCGTGTATTTATGGTTTCATTCGCATTGCATTTTCGCCCCTTCTCTTTTTGATCTATTGCACGCTAGACCGGACATGCATGAGTTGTGTACACAGCATTACAAAACGCTCTGCGCATTACAATGTTGTTGTCACCGCTGATGTGAAACTTCTTTAAATAGTTGTTATTTTTTTATTTTTATTTTTACTATGTGTTCTATGTTCTCCAAACTTTTAAAAAAGATGTTATAGCAAGACTAGTATAAAGTCTAATTTGTTTTGCAAACAAAGAATTGTCTAAGAGAACACCTGTCTTTGTTCTCTATCATTTTGTTATGAGCCATGGTATGACCCTTTTGTTTATATGTATGTGTGTGTTTGTGAATGAAAGGATAAAGTGCAAGTACCTTGATTAATATGCAAAGTAGCGCTTTGGTCGGTCGGTTTTGAATACTGCAGCTAGCGCGGCAATGGCAGAGGATATTGCGAAAGCCAGCATGAGAGGGTCACACCCGATCCGTTAAATATTTCTTGTGAAATTTTGAAGTTATAAGCAGCAGATCTGCTCGATATACCGTGAGTAACTTTATTGGTTTGTATATATATATCCTATCCTTGATTTTGGAGAGTTTGGTTATTTTCTTCGTTGATAAAATTGACTGTAGATTACTCTTCTGAATAGACAGAGTTTCGGTTAGCACTGTTGTGTATGCACTGATATCTTTATGACGTCATAGTGCTTTTGAGTTGTTCGTTAGATGTCTTATTAATTATTTAATATAGTCGTGAACTTTGTACGATTTGATCATCGTTTGAGAATTGACTTGTTTGTAAATTGAGACAGATTTGAACGATTTTGATTGATAAAGTCCCAGATTCACTGCTTTACGGTTTATAGTTATATAACGACCTGGTTGGCCGCATTTAATAATTATAAATGTAGAAATTGTAGGAATTGGTGAAAATCTATAAATTTCAGATGGCTCGTGGTCAGCACGCTTGAGCTTGTCGTCTGATAACAGGATGGGCCCATGCGAAAACCCTACCCAAATACGGTGAGCCGAAGCACAGACGGCGCCAGTGGGACATCATATACGGATGGCTGCCCAGTCTCCGAAGGGTTTTACGGCATAGATGTCCAAGGGACGACCGGGACAAGACCGGAGGTGCCTGTGGATCGTATTCGCTTCATTCGCGAATGATTATGGTGGGCCCACCTTAACTTGTTAATTTGTTTGATTTGAAGATTTGCTTAGAAGATTTAAGTTCAAGATCTGTCTGAGAGATTTAAACAGAAGCATCTAGTTTGAGAGTTGAGTTTATGAATTGAGTCGAGAAGTTGATTTGGAGTATCACGTGATTTATTGTATTGGGTAGTGTGGATCTATCTAATATTGATTGATTTAATTGTTTATTTAATTAAATTTTCTTTTGAATGCAATTTCTTATTATTGCCAGACTTTTCTTCAGTGTATTTTTGCTTGTTAGGGTGACAAACGGCCCAAACCTTTCGTTTCGCCACTTCATTTTTGTTTGCGCGTTACAGTTGTAAGGGTGCATGGTTTATTCTTACAGTTTTATCCTCCAATCAAATGAGAAATATCTACTTCGGTATTATATAAAACAAATAATGAATGTTTTGCATTTGTGCAATGGTGAGAATATTTTAATGAGTTGAAAGATGAAATGTTCCATTCAACTCGGCTTCGCTTCGTTGAATGGAACATTTCACCTTTCAACTAATGAAAACATTCTCACCGTTGCACTCATAAACATCCATTATTTGTCTATTTCGTCTACCTGTCGTAGTTGACATAATCGTCCCATCGCGATGCCGCTGAAATGATGACAATCACGCTAGGCAATCCTAAAAATAAGTAATGATAAAGAAAGTTTGGAAGTACCTTATCATTGTCTTCTATCTACATGTTTCGTCAGGCGTACGGGCTACAGTGCCTTAAGGCGCTTTTGGGGGATCCTTGGTTTCATGTACCTTCTTACTGTCTTCTCTTTACAGGTTTCTTTAGGCTTGTGAGCTACAGTGCTTCGGGCGCTGTTGAGGGATCCTTGGTTTCATTACCAGAACAAAGACAAATAATGTCCTTACCCCATCCGACGACCATGTACGTCTTCTTCTTGTCCATGCCGTTGGAGAAAACACGCACGATTTGAAAGTAGAGATGGGCGCCTTCAACTAGCATCCAGCAGAACACCGCCAGGAAGAAGTAGTGCATTAGTATGGTGACCACGCGACAGGCAACCTCGAAGCAAGGAAGACAAAATGATGAAGAACCTATCTTTATTTTATCTGTACACCGTTGCAAGGGCTATCAGTAATTAGTCAAATGTTGGTGCCATTTTAATCGCACCTAATCATGTAGTTACACAATCCGGTCCCGTCACTGTCTGCCCGGGATCTCTGGCGGTACCCGTGCCAAATCTGAATGTTGTCAGGCCGGTGGTGGATAAGCTGGTATTTGCTCTTCTTCCCAGTTTTCAGCAAACGGAGAAATATAATTGACTACTTACCTGGTGTTTGGTAGCAAGGCCAGAGACAAAGAGGAGAAAGTGTGCCACTATGAGAGCAACTGACAGGTTGATGTGAATGGTGACACGCTCAGATTTCAGCAAAGATCTAAATGAACAACACGTAATGCATAAACAGATTGCAATTCAAATTACAGCCATGTTACAAGAGGTGCAGTAAACACCAAACACACAACATTCATCAATCAATGTACAAATTAACCGGTGACTGTGTTCCGGAACCCCTTGTGTCCCGACACCCCTATGTTTCGACGACTCAATCTGTATCGCGACACACCTAGGCTATGTTCTGGCACATATCGAAACATAATTCAAGCAATTACCAATGGTGTATCGTACCTTTACACCAAACACCTGTCAAAACATTCAATGTGCCAATAATCAAAGATAAACAGCTCAAGAATTGAGGCTACCTTAAGCCCCAGTCCCATCGGCCAAGGATACTCAAGGATACTCCCGGACATGATCCGGGAGTATCCTTGAGTATCCTTGGTCATTTTTGGCTATCCGGGGGGTCATTTTCTCCCGGACACCGCCGGATAAAAGTCGAGAAAAACAGCCGGATAGAAGGGCCCGGATAGTCAAGGATAATCCCGGATACAACACGGATACTCCAGGATACTACACGAATACTACACGGATAGTCCCGGATATGACACGGATACCCAAGGATAGGCAATTTCATGTTACAAGCATGTTACCCGGATAGTCCAGGATACGACACGGACACCGCCGGATACAACACGGACACCGCCGGATACACCACGGATACACCACGGACAGCGCCGGATACCCCCGGACAGCCAAGGATACTCCCGGATAGTCCCGGATAGTTCCGGACACTCACGGACATACTCCCGGACATGACACGGATACCTCAAGGATACTCCCGAGAGAAGAAGTGATGAAAGTCAAAAAATGGCTCTTTTTATATGCTTTTCAGCGTTCATCCAGGCGCATCCGTGATAGTCCGTGACTATCCGTGACTATCCGTGAAGCATCCGTCAGTATCCGTGTCATGTCCGTGACGCATCCGTGTATATCCGTGTATATCCGTGGTATATCCTTGGTTATCCTTGGTTATCCGGGTATGTCCGTGTCTTATCCGTGTTGAATCCGTGTTGAATCCGTGTCGTGTCCGTGACTATCCGGGACTATCCGTCACTATCCGGGACTATCCGGCGTCACATCCGTGTTGACACCGTGTTGCATCCTGGAGTATCCGTGACCATCCGGCTGGAAATCCCAAAATTTTCGTCCTTAACCGGGAGTGTCCGGGAGTGTCCGTGTTGTATCCTGGAGTATCCGTGTTGATGCCGGGACTATCCGTGACGGTTCCGTGCATATCCGTGATGATCCGGGACGTCTTTTTCGCTCCAGGATAGGGGCCGGATATACCCGGAATCAACACGGAACCGTCACGGATAGTCCCGGCATCAACACGGATACTCCAGGATACAACACGGACACTCCCGGATCGGGCGACTTCTTCCCGGATACTCCCGGACAAATTCTAATTTTTAAACCTCCCAACTTTTAAATTTCGGCTTCCCGGACAGCGCCGGACACTCCCGGATGCTCAAGGACACTCAAGGACTCTCAAGGATACTTCACGGACTCTCAAGGATACCTCACGGATAGGCCACCGGATACTCAAGGATACTCAAGGACTCGTATCCGGGAGTATCCTGGAGTATCCTGCTGTCCGATGGGACTGGGGCTTTAGAGCCGTGAAGACCGACAGGGTAGTCATGAGACCCATGATAGACAGACCACACAGGAGGTAAGTCAGAATCTCCAGCGCCTTCTGGTCCCCTTCAGAAATCTGTCAATCAATCAAGTAATCAAAGAAAACTAAAGCCTTGTTCTCACTGGTCTTTGTTATGGTTAACGTACCGCGACCTTTCTGTATAATGACAACATTAAATCCAATAGGAACGCGCGTCATACTAACGTTTCTCGCGGCGGTGATGTAAAACTACAAAGCTGAAAGTTTCCGCTCAGCCGCGGTAAGTTATCAGGGACGCTGACAAGTCTAATTGGGAACAGCCTCGCCCTGTAGAAATAAGGAAGACACTTAACCAGTTCATGCCAGGATTATTGTAACATCACCGAGCCTAGGCACGGGATTATTTTTCACGAAACTCTATCCGAGGCAGGTTCAGGTCGATGATACTGTAAAGCACACTTACGCAATTCTGGCATTGCTCGCTGCTGACAGACATTTCCGGCCTTGCTCGTGACGTGTTAAATGCGACACCCGTTTTGAATCTGGTGAAAACTATGCGTGTATATACGTCCTCCGGTGCGAGCTGGTTAATACTAACCGGTGTAGCGGTTTGCGATATATATTTGTTTTCAGGAGCTGGGTGGTTCGTGAATGTATATTCATGAGAAAGAACAATCGCAAGCTCAGCTACATTAAAGAACTAACAAGAATTATAAAGAACGGCTTCCTCAATCAACTCGCCGATAGCCTGGTTGGTAGAGAGGAGAATTATGGATAGAAAGGTCTGTGGTCCGAATCACTTATAACACTTATAACACTTATAACAATGGGAGTTCGTTAACATGGAGTCGATGTTAAAGGTAGGTTACACTATTTGCAGATATCGAAAAAATTATTTATTACCGAATTATTAAAAAAATATCTTACTAATTTTAAAGTAAATATTGATTGTAGGCATCCAGCAAAATGATTGCACAAGATATCCTGTAATTGTTCCGAAAAATATAATTATATAAAACAACATTCACAATCGCTGGACCACGCGATCGCTGGACGGCGATCGCGACAAACAAGAACAACATAAGAACCACTGCCTGACGCCGGTTGAAAACGAACGCCGTTTTTCTTGATTGTCTCAGCATCCATGATTGTAAAACTGCGAACATGTCAGTTAAACATTATTTACTATAAAATACAACACCCCCCCCCCAAAAAAAAAAAAAAAAAAAAAAAAAAAAATCCAACAATTCATAATAATTCAAGCAATTACCGATGGTGTATCCTACTTTTAATTCCAAATCTCATTTTCTTTTTTTAGAGTCCATACATTTGTGCTAAGCTCATTTTGACATTTGAAGAATTATTAATTACCTGGAAATCCTTAAGTTGCATGAGCACTGCGAAACTTGTCGTGTGGTTGCATTTGCAGCCGATAGACGATGCTGTATCTCTGGTTTTATCGACATAACAACCGACGGTACTCCACACTACCGACCTGTGCATGGGAAATCTACAATGTGTAAACATTGGGCGGCCCGTATGCATAACAAATAGTAAATACTTATAGTTAAAAGTAAAAGTAAAAGCATTTGCTTGTCAAGTAAATATACAAGTAAAAGCATATGATCGATTTGGTATGCATAATCTTTACCTTTTGCTTCGTAGTAAATGCTAGTACGTGCCTAGTATTTACTTATGAATTCATTCATTCTTGTGGTCAGACTATAGAACCCTTGCACAAAAGGCCATTCAAATCATATAGATGTCCTTCAGATATATACGATGTGCCTCTGTTTACATCTGTATTCAAATGTGTCCGTCAATATGCGCACGCATCATGTTTTACATAAACTTGGTTAAGATATGACATACTTTAAGAAGTCACATAATTCAAAGGCGGTCTGACCTGCGAGGTCACTCTTTAAGTAAATTTGATGTAAAACACGAGTGGTGCGCATCACTGCCGGGCACATTTGAATGCAGATGTAAACACGTGACGTCAGAGGGCACATGGTCTATACTTCACCAAAGCCACTCTTCTTGGCTGGTACTCCTTCTGCTTTCTAATTGGTAACTCAGCCATTTTGCGTACGGTATATGTGTTGTCGACACATTATGGACAAGTATACTGCCAAGATAGCTCTGTAGCTACCTTGGAATTTCCATGCACCTACTAGGAAAACGCTAGTAAATACTTGGTGTTATGCATATCAATGGAAGTAGTTACAAGTAAAAGGTTGTTGAGCAAATGCTAGTAGTGAAAGCTTTGAGTAAAAACTCGTACTACATTTTGTGCACAATTGTTATACATTGAAGTAAATACTTACATTTTCAAGTAAATAGTATTTATTATAACACCTCACTCACAGATTCTGTGTCTTGATTGGCCAAGAGCGCGGCACGTGTCACTTGCTATTTTTACTATTTTTTACTTGTGCTATCCAAAAAGACTATACCACGCAAAAAAGACTATGCGCATAGCAACAAACGAAATATGCGCATAGCAACGAAAGCGTGACTGAAACCCAGACGTGTGTTTCGGTGCATTGCGTAAACATTGCTCTAGCACTTTCGCACCCGTTCATCAAGGCAACAAAGTACACGTATGATCGAGAGACGTATAATTCGGAGAGTTTTGTCATTACTATACTTTCAAGAAGCTTAAATTGTGCAGAATCTGTGAGTGAGGTGTTATAAAACAAATATTGACTGCTTTATTTCGCGGTATAGTAAAACTAGCCTCCCTCGGTGATCCATGGAGCATTCTATTTTCCCTCGGCTTCGCCTCGGGAAAATAGAACGCTCCATGGATCACCTCGGGAGGCTAGTTTTACTATACCACTCAAAGCAGTCAATATTTGTATACTACTTTTAATGCATACGGCCCAATGTTCCTTGTGCCTACATTTCAAATGTATGTCTACTAAATATTTGTTCTAACCTGTACAGGGTGCAATACAAACAAGACAAGCATTATCTCAACGGACAAGCATACTTCCACAACCCCGAGGCCAAAACAACCTACACCAATGGATGGGGAATCTTTCTAGAATGAAAATTATTTCAAGATATCTTGATTTGAACTAGTAGTTTTAGCTCCAGACCCTATTTGTGATGTGGAGTCAGTGGCTCTTTTGCACAAAGAACAACTAAACTGTGTCATGTTAAATTCGTTAATGGTCGCACCACCAGTGGCGTATTATGGTCGCACCATTAGTCGTGAGTAGTCGCGGGTCACGCAGTCGAACGATTGGTCGTGCGACTGGTCTTGCCACCGGACAATTGGTGGTGCCACCTGTCGTACGACTTTACGATCAATCGTGTAAGCGGTCGCTGAACGCCATCACTAGTCGCACGATAACCTACGACTGATCTAATTGCCCTCGATCTTCTCCAATCGTTGGTAATCGCATGACCACGCGTACCATCAACGCACGATGACCTACCACCAGTCTTAAAGAGCAATCGCAGCATGCGACCACTAGAAGATAATATTTACCTCAGTTTGTATGACTTTGTTGGTGATGCTTTGTCGCGTACAATGTGCCAAGGTTTGATATGGGTTTGAAGATAGTTACTTACCGTTTAGTTTCATCCAGAAATGCGCAAACAGATTCCTCGTTTGGTTTTTGCTCCTATAAACATGAATCGAGTCGTTGATTAAATTTACATACCACACATTCAACGATATTAACATTTTCTTGTATCTTTTTTTACTATAGGTTTTCCAAGTTATTTCAACACTTGTATCAAACAAAATCTTGCAACTACACTCTACTTTAATCACCGAACACTGTCGAGCTGAATTCTCAATTTTAAATCAAAGAAGTTACCAATTTTTTTTTTGTATTTTAAAGTGCAGTATAGTTTAAATATGTTTATTCTGATTCCTCCCAAATTCGTGAAATTAACCAGTTCGCACCGGAGGACGTATATAAACGCAAAGTTGTTTCCAGATTCAAAATGAATAAGGCATAAACACGTCACGAGCAAGGCCGGAAATATCTGTCAGCAGCAAGCAAAGTCCGAAATGCGTGAGTGTGATTCCTGGTACAATCGGCCTGAACCCGCCTCGGATTGAGTTTTGTAAACAAATAAACTCGCGCCTGGTAATTCGATTTGACAACGTTCTATTTTTATTCTAAATCTAAGTCGTATCCTCACTGGGTGATCCCCACAATGACGCTTCCCAGGTTGTATCGTAAAATTGGGCGTGATCCCTGGTCAAACGGAATTATGGCGTTTATTACTTCCGACTAGCGTCAAAGATACTGACAATTTGGAAGACCGCCAGCATAGGGCAATATAGCTCAGTTGGTAGAGCGCTGGTCCGGTGTGCCAGAGGTCGCAGGTTTGAGTCCCGCCGTTTTAATTTTTTTGTTCACTTTTAAAATTACTCTAAGTCATTACGGTTTGGGGAAATAAATTCAATTGACAAAAGTGCTAAAACAAATGATAACAAAACAAAGTGGGTTTTTTTTTCAATTTAATGCCGATTGCCCATTGTGACGAATTTCTAGTGAAACAAATTAAATTACACCTTAAATGAAATCACTGAAAACATTTTGAAATTCAAATTGAGAATTGAGGCTCAGCGATGTATTTTAGATAAATCAGAAACGACGACTGTACCCGGAGAAGTTTCATTTGTAATGTGACGGGAATGGACACGATTTTTCCAGCAACTTGCAGTGAATGACTAATGACGTTGCTCGCTGGTTGTCTCCTCGACGTGCTGTATGGATAGATGGAAATAAAATAGCTACAAATCAGATTGTTATACCACGGCAATAGATTGTGAATTTTTATTGGTCGAGAAGCGTTCACGTGACATGCCACAAAAACGCATGTATCCGAGTGTGCCGATGTATGAGCATGGTATGAGTGATGTAAGCTGAGTACGCGTGGTACATGAGTTCATGTACCCCACGGGGTACATGAACTTTCTTTTTCCAGGCCGCGGAATTTTTTTTTACACGCTAGCGAATAGCCTGGCCGGCCATTTCTGTGATAAATACCATGGAAGCGACTGATATTAGAGTCTAGCAACCTTTGACATGGCGCCGTGTTATATTAGCTGGTACTACGTAAATTGATGTATGTTCCTGTGCGATGTAAACAGGGAACAGTGAAGTTAGCACTTTCGGCAACGACTGACGACCGCCATTGTTTGTTTACACCGGCTTTCGTTTATGCTGTTCGTCTGCTTTTTTTCTGTTCCAATTTTGCCTTATTTTCTCCGTAATGTCGGCAGACGACAGCATTAAGTCACCTCCAAAGAAGCGATTTCTGTCTCGTTCAAAAGAGGAGATCAGAAATTTGATTTTCGAGCAAGACAGCGCCAGTACGAAGAAAAACACGGAACAATCAGTGCAACTACTTCGGCAATTTTGCACCGCAACGGGAACGGAATCTATTACCGTGGTATAACAAAACAATTGTTGCCTGCTGTGACATGGTCCATGGCGTTGTGTACACCCATGGGGGCAAATGGCACCCTCGGCTTCGCCTCGGGTGCCATTTGCCCCCTCGGGTGTACAAAACGCCATGGACCATGTCACAGCAGGCAACAATTGTATATTGTACCATTTAACCTTTGCTCTGTGAGAGTTTACTGAATGTCAGTGGTACATGCCAATGCACTCCATTTGTGTACATTGGACGATTATAAACGGGAATTTGTGGGGGAGCGGGGTATTGAGGTGCATTGGAGTGTAAACAGAGCAAGTGTTAAATAAAATAATTAGAGACTCGGGCCAATTACTCGACTCGACTTAACTCGACTCGACTCTTACTGAAGTCACATTTTGGGCGACTTGGCTCGACTCGACTCAAGTCCAGATGGGTAAATTACTCGAATCGAGTCACTGCAGGTAACTGACTCGAGTCACTGCAGCTAAAGACTCGGGTCAATGCAGGTAAATGGCTCGAGTCACTACATGTAAATGACTCGAGTCACTGCAGGTAAATGTCTCGAGTCACTGCAGGTAAATGACACGAATAACTGCAGGTAAATGACTCGAGTCACTGCAGATAAATGACCCGGGGCACTGTAGGTAAATGACACGAGTCACTGCAGGTAAACGACTCGAACCTCTGCAGGTTAATGACTCGAGTCACTGCAGGTAAATGACACGAGTCACTGCAGGTAAATGACATGAGTCACTGCAGGTAAATGACTCGAGTCAGTGCAGGTAAATGACTCGAGTCACTGCGGGTTAATGACTCGAGTCACTGCAGGTAAATGACACGAGTCACTGCAGGTAAATGACACGAGTCACTGCAGGTAAATGACACGAGTCACTGTTGGTAAATGACTCGAGTCACTGCAGTTTAATGACTCGAGTCACTGCTTGTAAATGACTCGAGTCACTGCAGGTTAATGACTCGAGTCACTGCAGGTAAATGTCTCGAGTCACTGCAGGTAAATGGCTCGAGTCACTGCAGGTAAATGACTCGAGTCACTGCAGGTAAATGACTCGAGTCACTGCAGGTAAATGACTCAACTCGCTTCGAGTCCCTTATCAGAATGACTTGACCCGATCGAATGAAGGCCATGACTGTCCCCCAACAGATCAACACTTTGCGATAAATAGTTGCCATGCCTGTTTATGTCCACGTCAAGTTTAAATTTGAGAATAATTATCCTACGTTGTATGCATACAGCGGCCGTCTGTTTTCTTTCCTCCATGATTCAACAAGCACACCGTGTCGTATAGACTCATATCTTAATTTTTCTGCGGCAAGTGTTTATTTATAATATTGTGTTAACATTTGTGACTCGAATTGACTCAGCTAAATACTTGACTCGACCGACTACACACTGTAACTCGACCCGACCTCATTGACATAATGATTAACTCGAGTCTTACAAATTAGGGATTCGTTATCGAATTAGGTTTCTTGAGTTTTCCCGTTTTTACCTTTCGTGGATAAGATTCCCGTTTGTTGTAAGCAAATTTGTGAAGGAGAGGTCGTCATTTTCTGCAAAATGTAAACAATTTGATGCATGTTAAAAAACAGCCACCCGACTAATACGAATTAACACAATCATTTGCAGTCACAATAGAAACAAGGTTTCAAATTTTGAAAGATTACTGTTATATTTTCAACTGTTATCTTAAAAACAACAAAGATTAATATTGTCACTTCCTATAAGTTTTCCCGGCTATTTAAAAACAAACATTCATTCAAATTCACCAACTTTCACGTTTAATTTTGTGCGGAAAAAGTTCCACACACTTTTAACAAACAAATTTAGTCATTTACTATTCAATTTAAAATGTGGATATCTCTATTTAAACATTGTCTCGGACATTACGTGTAATCGTCATCAGATGTGTCTATAGTTGTTGCCAAAGTACAGCATGAAGGCCGGTTCATACTTCACGCGAAAGCGATTGCGATACGAATTTGACGTCACAAAGCGTTCGCTGCAAACATTCGCCCAAGTTGAAATGTGTTCAACTTTTGCGATTTCGCATCGCGAAAAATCCACCTGACGTCACAAATTCGCGTTCGCGTTTGCTTTCGCGCCGAGTATGAACCGGCCTTTAGGCGAATGATCGAATTCGTCCAATATTAATCAATGTGCGTACAATAAAAGCCCCTTTTCAGAGAAACACCAAAAATCAGAATAAATAATATTTTGCAGATATCGGAAAAATTATTCAGGATATATCGTACTCATTTGAAAGTAAATAATGATTGTAGGCATCCAGCAAAAGGATTGCGCTAGATATCCTGTAATTGTTCCGAAGAAATCGCCGGGCGGCGAACGCGAAAAAACTCCAAGAACAGCAATAAAAAATCACTGCCCGACGCCGGTTGAAACGAACGCTGTTTTTCTTGTTTTTGTTATAGCATCCATATTGTAAAACCTCCAACAGGTCAGTTAAACGATATTTACTATAGAATACAACCCCCCAATACTATAGAATACAAAACATCCAAATTGAAATTCTGTTAGGATAAACAAAATCATTATATTCTCTATCTACGTAATTTGACCAAACTTACCTCCTAACTTCAATTTGTCGATTGCTTGTTTTTCTAGAGTGATCGACGTAGTTGAAGACCCATCATCAGACGACCGTGACGGGAAACTGTACTCACTTACGTTTGTGGATTTCAACACTTCGTACTCTGTTTGTTGATCAGTACAATTGATGATTTAATTTTAATAACGCTTGAAGATCTGACAATTGGCCCAATGTTCTTACCATGGTTGTCCTAATTATACGGGGATTTTAGATGTTAGATTGGTGTAGCGGTTCTTGCCTCGCCTTTCACCGCTATGACCTGGGTCCGAACCCCGCCTGAGACAATAATGTGGATTGGGTTTTCAGTCCTGAATGACTCCGTGGATTTTCCAATGATATTCTTCTGGGGTTCTTTGCCACCTCCTAAACTGTACATTCTTCTCACTGTCTTCTCTCTACATGTTTCTTCAGGTTTCTACAGTGCCTAGAGCGATATTGAGGGAGCCTTGGTTTCAATACCAATGATAATAATAATACTAATAATAATGACCCAATATTTTGGTACTATGGACCTTATTCGCGGAAGTCACTAAAAACTAACCAGTGTAGCGGTTTTTCAGCTGTTTCGGCAATTCAGCCGAAACAGCTTTTGTTTTCGTTAAAGTTTTTTTTTTTTTTTTTTTTAGCTGTTTCGGCAATTCAGCCGAAACAGCTATTGTTTTTTGTTAAAGTTTTTTTTTTTTTCCTTTTTTTTTTTTAGCTGTTTTGGTTTTTTACCGAAACAGCTTTTGTTTTCGTTAAAGTTTTTTTTTTTCTTTTTTTTTTTTTTTTAGCTGTTTCGGCAATTCAGCCGAAACAGCTTTTGTTTTCGTTAAAGTTTTTTTTTTTTTTTTTTTTTTTTTTAGCTGTTTTGGCACTACAGCCGAAACAGCTATTGTATTCCTTCTGATTTTTTTTAGCTGTTTCGGCAACTCAGCCGAAACAGCTATTGTAATCGTTAAGATTTTTTTTTTTTTTTTTTTTTTTTTTTTTTTTAGCTGTTTCGGTTTTTCACCGAAACAGCTATTGTAATCGTTAAGATTTTTTTTTTTCTTTATTTTTTTTTTTTTTTTTCTTTTTTTTCTTTTTCAGACTCTTCTCCATAGGGTTTGTACACGTTTTTTGTTCGGACAATACACTTTGACACTTTGGTAAATCCGATCGACTTGAGACTTGGCATACACTTAGACCACCACCCACAGATGATCCTAGAAGAAATTTGTCACGATTACGTCATTCGTGGTCACGTGACGTCACGTTAAAGGTGCAATTTTTCCCCATAGGATTTGTACACGTTTTTCTTCAGAATATTGAATTTGACACTTCGGTAAATCCGATCGACTTGAGACTTAAGACACACCTCGACCACCATCCCCAGAGGGGCCAGAAGAAAAATCGTCATGATGACGTCATCGTGGGTCATTTGACGTCACATTAAAGGTGCAGTTTATAAGACCCTCTATCTCTGGAAGTACAGGTCCGATTGGGGACAAACTTGACATGCAGGTATCCCGGGATGTGTTATAGACGAAAATTAAGATGACATTACGATGACGTCATCGGGTGTCATGTGACGTCACATTAAAGGCGCAGTTTTCCCTATAGGTTTTGTACACGTTTTTTGTCAGACTATTGAATTTGACACTTTGGTCAATCCAATCGACTCGAGACTTAGTACACACCTCGACCACCATCTCTAGGAGGGCCACAAGGATAATCGTCATGATGACGTCATCGTGGGTCATGTGACGTCACTTTAAAGGTGTAGTTTTTAAGACCCTCTATCTCTGGAAGTAAAGGTCTGATTGGGGTCAAACTTGGTATGCAAGTATTCCAGGATGTGTTATAGGCGAAAATTAAGATGACGTCATGACGACGTCATCATGGACCATGTGACGTCACATTAAAAGTGTAGTTTGCCCTATAGGTTTTGTACACGTTTTTCGTCAGACTATTGAATTTGACACTTTGGTGAATCCAATCGACTCGAGACTAAGTACACACCTCGACCACCATCTCTAGGAGGGCCACAAGGATAATCGTCATGATGACGTCATCGTGGGTCAGGTGACGTCACTTTAAAGGTGTAGTTTTTAAGACCCTCTATCTCTGGAAGTAAAGGTCTGATTGGGGTCAAACTTGGTATGCAAGTATTCCAGGATGTGTTATAGACGGAATTTAAGATGACGCCATGACGACGTCATCGTGGGCCATGTGACGTTACATTAAAGGTGCAGTTTTTCCCATAGGATTTGTACACGTTTTTTGCAACCAAGATATATTTGGCACTTTGGTAAATCCGATCGACTTCAGATTTGGTACACACATAGACCACCACTCACATATTCAAAGTCATTTTAGACAAGCGAAACAGCTCTGTGTTTGTCCACAAACACATTTCTAGTTTCTTTTTTTTTTTCTTTTTCAGACTTTTTCCCATAGGGTTTGTACACGTTTTTTGTTCGGACAATACACTTTGACACTTTGGTAAATCCGATCGAATTGAAACTTGGCATACACTTAGACCACCACCCACAGATGATCCTAGAAGAAATTTGTCACGATTACGTCATTCGTGGTCACGTGACGTCACGTTAAAGGTGCAATTTTTTCCCATAGGTTTTGTACACGTTTTTCTTCAGACTATTGACTTTGACACTTTGGTAAATTCGATCGACTTGAGACTTAGCACAGACCTCGACCACCATCCTTAGGAGGGCCAAGAAAAAAATAATCAAGATGACGTCATCGCGGGTCATGTGACGTCACATTAAAGGTGTAGTTTTTTAAGACCCTCTAACTCTGAAAGTACAAGTCCGGTTGGGGTCAAATTTGGTTTGCAAGTATTCGAGGATGTGTTATAGACGAAAATTAAGATGACGTAATTATGACATCATCGGGTGTCATGTGACGTCACATTAAAGGTACAATTTTCTCCATAGGTTTTGTACACGTTTTTCTTCAAAATATTGAATTTGACACTTCTGTCAATTCGATCGACTTGAGACTTAGCACAGACCTCGACCACCATCCTTAGGAGGGCCAAGAAAAAAATAATCAAGATGACGTCATCGCGGGTCATGTGACGTCACATTAAATGTGTAGTTTTTTAAGACCCTCTAACTCTGAAAGTACAACTCCGGTTGGGGTCAAACTTGGTATGCAAGTATTCCAGGGTGTGTTATAGACGACAAATTAAATGACATCATGATGATGTCATCGTGGGTCATGTGACGTCACATTAAAGGTACAATTTTCTCGATAGGTTTTGTACACGTTTTTCTTCAGACTATTGAAGTTGACACTTTGGTAAATCCGATCGAATTCGTGTAACTGTTAAAGTGGTTTGCTGCCCTGATTGTTTGATTTGTTCAGACTATTGAATTTGACACATTGGTAAATCCGATCGACTTTGTGTATTTGACACTGGTAAATCCGATCGACTTCGTGTAAACTGTTAAAGTTGTTTGCTGCCCTCATTGTTTGTTTTGTTCAGACTATTGAATTTGACACTTTGGTTAATCCGATCGACTTCGTGTAACTGTTAAAGTTGTTTGCCGCCCTCATTTGTTTAAGTTATCGATTTTACCTGAGATGAAACAAAGTGATATTTTTCCAACATGTAGTTTAACTCCCCCCCCCCCCCCCCCCCGTATAGTGATAATTGTTCAAACATGTAGTTCAACTTCCCCCCATATGAAATTGATCTTTGTTGGGGGGAATTGTTTTACACAATGAAAGAATCGTGTCACCACTAGTAATAAAACTGCCAAAACTCCCTAATCCTGGGGTCTATGGGGCAAAGTTAGGTATCAAAATGAAGCTAACAATATGAAAAATGTGATTGTGAAATCAAAGGAACTGTTTAATTTAATATTCACATTTACTGGCATGTCAAATATGAAAATTAATAATGAAAATATGAAATATGAATAAAATACTGCTCATATTTATTAGTAAAACGTGTTTATTGTAGTTCAAAAATTCTTTTCCAATGCAGAAACTTTTGCTGGTGATCCTGGAAACAATATGTCAAAATAAATCCCCAATATGAATAAGTTTGGTCGAGCTATGATATTTTTCCTAAAACTACTAGAAAACGAGATTCAGCACAAATCACAGGCTTTCTTATCGCAGTGCATGTAAATGTACAATGTAAATGGATGAAGTTTTGTTTGGCATGAATCGAAATGAATGTCCGGGTTCATCTTTTTTTTGATTTGGAGACATCTTGCCATTTGATTTGTGCCGCAGTGTTGGCCGCCGTAGCAATGCCCTGATCTCGTGGACGCTTGTGTGGCCGAACGTTTTGTTGTCGTTGCCTAGGCGGTGCCGGTGGAAGGCCCACATAGTCATCGGCATCAAGCTCGGAATCCTCCGAATCTTCACTGGCTTGCTTGACTGGCTCTCTTCTTCATTGTAGTCTGATTCTTCGCTACTTTCTTGGTCGCTTTCCTCGTTAGAAATGCAGTGGGAAAGCAGATTCATGGCTTGCTGCGATGACATTCTACGGGGTCGCAGGACCGATGAATCCGCCATGTTTGTTGTGGTTACACATGTCGCGCGCATCGTACGCGCCGCATCGATTTATGGATGCACTATTAGCTAGCCTAATTCAAGTCCCGTTGAAAACAGTGTAAAATCAACAATGTTCAGTACCAAGTTTCATGCACACCGACATCACTGGGGTTTCTCAAACAACAATTAGATTATTGTCTTGGTCTTTATCTTTCCATTTCTTTTCAATTTTTAGTGGGTTAGCCAATTACATTTTTTAATATTCACACCAAAAGAAACTCACCTCCCGAAAAGTGATACTTCCCGAGACTGAAAACAGCCATTTTACAAATGGCATCCCTCCACGTTTTAGGGCAATTAGGACCCATTTTTTAACCGTGATTTTATCAAGTCTGCCCTCAGATTGAAGCTCAAAAACCAGGGAGTTGATCCCAATGCTATTTTTACACAATCCAACATTTTTTTTATACCAAACGGTCTCCTTTTTCAAAAGAAACTGTGGGGGCACATTTCATGCTAATGAGTTCGCGTAGAAATTCTCCTTTCAATTAGAGTGGTGCACCCTTTGGTACACTCCATTAAACTTGGTATGCAATTCACGTGACGTCACAATAAAGGTGCAGGTTTTCCCCATAGGATTTGTACACGTTTTTTTCAACTAATATATCTTTGGCACTTGTGCAAATCCAATCGACTTCAGACTTGGCACACACATATTGACAGTAACGTTAGATACTCGAAACAGCTCTGTGTTTGTCCACAAACACATGTCTAGTTTCTCCTTCAGACTCTTCTCCATAGGGTTTGTACACGTTTTTTGTTCTGCCAATACACTTTGACCTTTTGGTAAATCCGATCGACTTGAAACTTTGCATACACTTAGCACACCACCCACAGATGGTCCTAGAAGAAATTCGTCACGTTTACGACATTCATGGTCACGTGACGTCACGTTAAAGGTGCAATTTTGTCCCATAGGATTTGTACACGTTTTTCTTCAGAATATTGAATTTGACACTTCGGTAAATCCGATCGACTTGAGACTTAGGACACACCTCGACCACCATCCCCAGGGGGGCCAGAAGAAAAATTGTCATGATGACGTCATCGTGGGTCATTTGACGTCACATTAAAGGTGCAGTTTATAAGACCCTCTATCTCTGGAAGTACAGGCCCGATTGGGGACAAACTTGATATGCAAGTATCCCGGGATGTGTTATAGACGAAAATTAAGATGACATCACGATGACTTCATCGGGTGTCATGTGACGTCACATTAAAGGCGCAGTTTTTCCTATAGGTTTTGTACACGTTTTTCGTCAGACTATTGAATTTGACACTTTGGTAAATCCAATCGACTCGAGAATTAGTACACACCTCGACCACAATCTCTAGGAGGTCCACAAGGATAATCATCATGATGACGTCATCGTGGGTCATGTGACGTCACTTTAAAGGTGTAGTTTTTAAGACCGTCTCTGGAAGTAAAGGTCTGATTGGGGTCAAACTTGGTATGCAAGTATTCCAGGATGTGTTATAGACGAAAATTAAGATGACGGCATGACGACGTCATCGTGGGCCATGTGACGTCACATTAAAGGTGCAGTTTTCCCCATAGGATTTGAACACGTTTTTTTCAACTAATATATCTTTGACACTTTGGTACATCCGATCGACTTCAGACTTAGCACACACCTCGACCACCATACCCATGGGGGCCAAGGGGAAAATCGTCATGATGACATCATTGTGGGTCATGTGACGTCACATTAAAGGGGCAGATTTTAAGACCCTCTAACTCTGGAAGTACAGGCCCGATTGGGGACAAACTTGATATGCAAGTATCCCGGGATGTGTTATAGACGAAAATTAAGATGACATCACGATGACTTCATCGGGTGTCATGTGACGTCACATTAAAGGCGCAGTTTTTCGTATAGGTTTTGTACACGTTTTTCGTCAGACTATTGAATTTGACACTTTGGTAAATCCAATCGACTCGAGAATTAGTACACACCTCGACCACAATCTCTAGGAGGTCCACAAGGATAATCGTCATGATGACGTCATCGTGGGTCATGTGACGTCACTTTAAAGGTGTAGTTTTTAAGACCCTCTATCTCTGGAAGTAAAGGTCTGATTGGGGTCAAACTTGGTATGCAAGTATTCCAGGATGTGTTATAGACGAAAATTAAGATGACGGCATGACGACGTCATCGTGGGCCATGTGACGTCACATTAAAGGTGCAGTTTTCCCCATAGGATTTGAACACGTTTTTTTCAACTAATATATCTTTGACACTTTGGTACATCCGATCGACTTCAGACTTAGCACACACCTCGACCACCATACCCATGGGGGCCAAGGGGAAAATCGTCATGATGACATCATTGTGGGTCATGTGACGTCACATTAAAGGGGCAGATTTTAAGACCCTCTAACTCTGGAAGTACAAGTCTGATTGGGGTCAAACTTGGTATGCAAGTATTCCAGAATGTGTTATAGACGAACATTAAGATGACATCATGATGAAATTCCCAGGTGTCATGTGACGTCATATTAAAGGTGTAGCTTTCCCAATAGGATTTGTACACGTATTTTTCAACCAATTAACTTGGGTAAATCCGATCGGTTTCATACTCGGCACACACATAATAAAGGTCATCTTAGACACCCGAAACAGCTCTGTGTTTGTCCACAAACACATTTCTAGTTTTTTTTTTTTTTTTTTTTTTTCTCCTTCAGACTTTTCTCCATAGGGTTTGTACACGTTTTTTGTTCTGGCATAGCACTTTGACACTTTGGTAAATCCGATCGACTTGAGACTTGGCATACACTTAGACCACCACCCACAGATGATCCTAGAAGAAATTTGTCACGATTACGTCATTCGTGGTCACGCGACGTCACGTTAAAGGTTCATTTTTTTCCCATAGGATTTGTACACGTTTTTATTCAGAATATTAAATTTGACACTTCTGTACATCCAATTGACTTGAGACTTAGCACAGACCTCGAACACCATCCCCAGTAGGGCCAAGAAGAAAATCGTCATTATTACGTCATCAGGGGTCATGTGACATCACATTAAAGGTGCAGTTTTTAAGACCCTCTATCTCTAGAAATACAGGTCCGATTGTGGTCAAACTTGGTATTCATGTATTCCAGGATGAGTTATATACGAAATTAGGATGACGTAATTATGACGTCATTGTTGGTCATGTGACGTCACATTAAAGGTGCAGTTTTGGGGACCCTTTATCTCTGAAAGTACATGTCCGATTGGGGTCAAACTTGGTACATACAGGTATTCTGGGATGTGTTATGGACGAAATGTAGGTGACATCATGATGACAACATTGTGGAACATGTGACGTCGCCTTTAAGGAGCAGTTTTTGATGATGTCGTGATGACGTCACCGTGTGATTTGTATGTGAAATGTTGTGTTTTGTAACCTTTAGGCCATAATTATTGCGGTCTTGGAGGGACTACACAGAGTATGAATATTGACATCAATATTTGCATCAAATGTTACGACTTTTCCCAAAGTCGCGAATATTGACGTCAATATTGACGTCAAATTTCACGACTTTCTCCAAAGTAGCGAATATTGACATCAATGTTGACACCAATATTGACATAAATATTGACGTCAATATTGACATCAATGTTGACACCAATATTGACATCAATATTGACGTCAATATTGACGTCAAATTTGAAGAGTTTCTCCGAAAGTCGCGAATATTTACGTCAAATTTGACGTCGATATTCGCAACAAATTTTACGACTTGCTCCCAAAGTCTTGAATATCGTCGTAAATATTGACGTCAAATTTTATAACTTTCCCCAAAAGTTGCGAATATTGACGTCAATATGGACGTCAAATTTCACGACTTTCCCCAAGGTCGCGAACATTGACATCAATATTGACGTCAAATTTCAAGAGTTTCCCCAAAGTTGCAAATATTGACGTCAAATTTGACGGCGATATTCGCAACATTTTTTTTGACTTGCTCCCAAAGTCTTGAATATCGTCGTAAATATTGACGTCAAATTTCACGACTTTCTCCAAAGTCGCGAATATTGACATCAATATTGACACCAATATTGACATCAATATTGACGTCAAATTTTAAGAGTTTCTCCGAAAGTCGCGAATATTTACGTCAAATTTGACGTCGATATTCGCAACAAATCTTTCAACTTGCTCCCAAAGTCTTGAATATCGTCGTAAATATTGACGTCAAATTTCACCACTTTCCCCAAGGTCGCGAATATTGACGTCAATATTGACGTCAAATTTCAAGAGTTTCCCTAAAAGTCGCGAACATTGATGTCAAATTTGACGTCGATATTCGCAACAAATTTCACGACTTGCCTCAAAAATCTTGAATATCTACGTAAAAATTTCACGACCGGTCATACATTTTGACCTGATTTATTTTCCAGCAAGCTAGGTTTTTGTTGTCGGTTATTATGCGCACGCGCAGAATAATTGGGCGTTTGTACTTGCAAACATCATGCGACCGCATGCACTGGTACTTATGCACGATGAACATTGTAGGATTTTGGTTGATTTCAATCGTTTCTCGCAGTGTGCATAGTATCCCTAACTTAAGGTTCATCTGTGAACAAATTTAAAAGAAGCTAATTTAAACTGATTTGGGTAGGTATGGGTATGGACAACTACCAACAAAAAGGAAGGAGGGATAGGGGTTGGTGATTTCTTTTATTAGAGGTCAAAGTTCATTGACCCCTGCCCAAATCACTAAAAATTATATTTTAGCAACAAAATATGGTATATAGATGATCTTGGTGTCAAAATGCACAGAATTACAATAGAAGATGACATCAAATAATTATTGACCCTTGGGACCAAATCCTGACCTCCGAAATTGAGGTCAAAGGTCACAAAACAATTTTATTATTAAAATGTCATATTTATTGCAACAAAATATAGTATATAGATGATATTGGTGTCAAAATGCACAGGATTATGAAAGAAGATGACATAGAATAACTACTGGCCCCTTACAGAAAAAGGTGAAAGGTCAAAAATAGACGTATTACTAAAATGTCATATTAGTAAAATAACAGGAAAATTACCATGAACAAAAACAAATCTAAGAGGCTAATTTCAACTTATTGTGGCGGGTATGGGGGTTATTATTTATTCCAAGAGCAAAGAAGGAGGGGAAATTCCCTTTCTGAGGGTCAAAGGTCTTTGACCCTGCATTAAAACATTATAAATTGTATCTCAGCAGCAGTATGTTTTTCATAGGTCTAAGGTACAATTTTCCCCATAGCATTTGTACACGTTTTTTTCAACTAATATATCTTTGGCACTTGTGTAAATCCAATCGACTTCAGACTTGGCACACACATAGACCACCACACACACATATTGAAAGTAAGACAATCGAAACAGCTCTGTGTTTGTCCACAAACACATGTCTATTTTTTTTTTCTTTTTAGCTGTTTCGGCAATTCAGCCGAAACAGCTATTGTAATCGTTAAAGTTTTTTTTTTAGCTGTTTCGGTTTTTCACCGAAACAGCTTTTGTTTTCGTTAAAGTTTTTTTTAGCTGTTTCGGTTTTTCACCGAAACAGCTTTTGTTTTCGTTCTGGTTTTTTTTTTTTTTTTTTTTTTTGCCTTTTGTTCTCCATAGGATTTGTACACGTTTGTTCAGACAATACACTTTGACACTTTGGCAAATCCGATGGACTTGAGACTTGGCATACACTTAGACAACCACCCAAGGACGGTCCTAGAAGAAATTCGTCGCGATTACGTCATTCAAGGTCACGTGACTTCGCGTTAAAGGTGAAATTTTCCCGATAGGTTTTGTACACGTTTTTCTTCAGACTTTTGACTTTGACACTTTGGTAAATCCGACCGACTTGAAACTTGGCATACACTTAGAACACCCTTCTTAGATGTTTCTGAAAGAAATTCGGCAGGATTGCGTCATTCACGGTCACGTGACGTCACATTAAAGGTGCACATTTTTCTCCCATTGGTTTTGTACACGTTTTTGTTTAGACTGTTGACTTTGACACTTTAGTAAATCCGATTGACTTGAGACTTGGCACACACCTAGACCACCATCCGCAGACGGCCCTAAAAGAAATTTGGCACGATTACATCATTCAAGGTCACGGGGCGTCACGTTTAAGTTTCATTTTTCCCCCATAGGTTTTGTACACGTTTTTCTTTAGACTATTGCCGTTGACACTTTAGTAAATCTGATCGACTTGAGACTTGGCACACACAAAAGACCACCACACACATATTAAAAGTAATTTTAGACACTCGAAACAGCTCTGTGTTTGTCCACAAACACATGTCTAGTTTTTTTTTTTTTTTTTTTCCACTTTCAGTGTTTTTACCCATAGGATTTACACACGTTTGTTCTGCCAATACACTTTGGCACTTTGGTAAATCCAATCGACTTGAGACTTGGTATACACTTAGACCTCTACCCACAGATGGTCCTAGAAGAAATTTGGCTCGATTGCCTCATTCAAGGTCACGTGACGTCACGTTAAAGGTTTAATTTTCCCCATAGGTTTTGTACACGTTTTTCTTCAGACTATTGACTTTGGCACTTCGGTAACTCCGACCGACTTGAAACTTGGCATACACTTAGAACACCACCCCCAGATGTTTCTGATAGAAATTCGGCACGGTTGCGTCATTCAAGGTCACATGACGTCACATTAAAGGTTCACATTTTACTCCCATTGGTTTTGTACACGTTTTTTTAGACTATTGACTTTGGCACTTCGGTAAATCCGACCGACTTGAAACTTGGCATACACTTAGAACACCACCCCCAGATGTTTCTGGAAGACATTCGGCACGATTGCGTCATTCAAGGTCACGTGACGTCACAATAAAGGTTCACATTTTTCTCTCATTGGTTTTGTACACGTTTTTCTTTAGACTATTGACTTTGACACTTTAGTAAATCCATCGACTTGAGACTTGGCACACACTTAGACCACCATACACAGACGGCCCTAGAAGAAATTCGGCATGATTACGTCATTGAAGGTCACGGGGCGTCACGTTAAAGTTTCTATTTTTTTCCGATAGGTTTTGTACACCTTTTTCTTTAGACTATTGGCTTTGACAGTTTAGTAAATCTGATCGACTTTAGACTTGGCACACACAAAAGACCACCACGCACATATTGAAAGTAATTTTAGACACTCGAAACAGCTCTGTGTTTGTCCACAAACACATGTCTAGTTTTTTTTTTTTTTTTTTTTTTCCTCTGTTTCAGACTCTTCTCCATAGGGTTTGTACACGTGTTTCTTCTGCCAATACACTTTGACACTTTAATAAATCCGATCTATTTGAAACTTGGCATACACTTAGACTACCACCCACAGATGGTCCTAGAAGAAATTCGTAACGATTACGTCATTCATGGTCACGTGACGTCACGTTAAAGGTGCAATTTTTCCCCATAGGTTTTGTACACGTTTTTCTTCAGACTATTGACTTTGACACTTCAGTACATCCGATTGACTTTAGACTTAATACACAACTCAACCACTATCCTCAGGAGGGCCAAGAGAAAAATCGTCATGATGACGTCATCGGGGTCATGTGACGTCACATTAAAGGTCCAGTTTTTAAGACCCTCTATCTCTGGAAGTACAGGTCCGATTGGGGTCAAACTTGGTATTCATGTATTCCAGGATGACTTATAGACGACAATTAAAATGACATGATGACGTCATCGGGTGTCATGTGACGTCACATTAAAGGTCAAATTCTTCCCATACGATTTTTACACGGTTTTTTTTCAACCAATATATCTTTGGCACTTTGGTTTATTCGATCGACTTTAGACTTGTAACACACTTAGACCACCCCAATATTGAAAGTCATTTTAGACATGCGAAACAGCTCTGTGTTTGTCCACAAACACATTTCTAGTTTTTTTTTGTCACTTTTCCCCATAGGATTTGTACACGTTTTTTCTGCCAATACACTTTGACACTTTGTTAAATTCGATCGACCTGAGACTTGGCATACATTTAGACAACCACCCAAGGACGGTCCTAGAAGAAATTCGTTGCGATTACGTCATTCATGGTCACGTGACGTCACGTTAAAGGTGCAATTTTGTCCCATAGGGTTTGTACACGTTTTTCTTCAAACTATTGACTTTGGCACTTTAATAATTCCGATCGACTTGAGACTTGGCATACACTTAGACCACCATCCCTAGGAGGGCCAGGAGAAAAATCGTCATGATGACGTCATCGTGGGTCTTGTGACCTCACATTAAAGGTGCAGTTTTTGGGACTCTATATCTCTGGAAGTGCAGGCCCGATTGGGGTCAAACTTGGTATGCAAGTATTCCACGATGTGTTATAGATGAAAATTAAGATGACATCATGATGACATAATCGGGTGTCATGTGACGTCACATTAAAGGTTCAATTTTTCCCATAGGATTTGTACACGTTTTTTTCAACTAATAATCTTTGACACTTGTGTAAATCCAATCGACTTCAGACTTGGCACACATATAGACCACCACACATACATATTGAAAGTAACAATACACTTTAACACTTTTGTAAATCCGATTTACTTGAAATTTGGCATACACTTAGAACACAACCCACAGATGGTCCTGGAAGAATTTCGTCGCGATTGCATTTTCCAAGGTTACGTGACTTTGCGTTAAATGTCAAAATTTTCCCCCATAGGTTTTGTACACGTTTTTCTTTAGACTGTTGACTTTGACACTTTCGTAAATTTTATTGACTTGATACTATAGCACACACCTCAACCAACGTCAGGGCCAAGATGAACTTCGTCAAGATGACGTCATGTAGGTCATGTGACGTCACATTAAAGGTGATTTTAAAAGACCCTCTTTCTCTTGACTGTTGACTTTGACGTTTTTGTAAATGTTATCGCCTTGAGACTTTAGCACACACCTCAACCACCGTCCCCAGGAGGGCCAAGATCAACTTCGTCAAGATGACGTCATGTAGGTCATGTGACGTCACATTAATGTTGATTTTAAAAGACCCTCTTTCTCTTGAAGTACAAGTCCGATTGGGGTCAAACTTGGTATGCAAGTATTAGGGGATGTGTTACAGGTATAAATTGAGGTGACGTCATGATGACGTCATCGTGGGTCATGTGACGTCACATTAAAGGTTCAATTTTCCCCATAGGATTTGTACACGTTTTGTCAACCAATACAGTTTGACATTTTAGTACAGATCCGATCGACGTGAGACTTGGCATACATTTAGAACACAACCCACAAAATGTCCTAGAAGAAATTTGTCGCGATTACGTTATTCAAGGCGACAACCATCTCCAGTAAGGCCAAGAGGAAAATCGTAACGCCGACGTTATCGTGGGTCATGTGACGTCACTTTAAAGGTGCAGCTTTTAAGACCCTCTATGTGCAACTGTTACGGTATTTTCCTGCCCTCATTGATGCAAATGATCGAGTTTGCTTGTGCTTTTTATGCTACATTCCAATCGCGTCGTGTTTATCGTGTTCACGAGTCGTTTAATGGCGCTCTATACGCCTTGTAAGTTGTAACTCGTATCAGTGGTGATCACTCGAGTCGAGGTGGATTTTTTTTCTCCATGTTCACGACTTCGTAAACGAATGGAATACTAGCACATGTGTGTTGGTTCACGTACGAGTTCTTGCGCGAGAATGTCCTAACCGTACCACTAACTCGACTGTGCGCGTGCGTCTTGGCGAGTAGCATTTGGAATGGAACCTACTCGTGAACATGAAGAAATTGACGGTGAACACGATAAACACGACGCGATTGGAACGCAGCGATAGAGCCTCTATATCTGCAACTGTTAAAGTTGTTTGCTGCCCTCATTGTTGGAAGTGATCGAGTTTACTTGTGCTACGCTCTATCGATCTGCAACTGTTAAAGTTGTTTGCTGCCCTCAATGTTGCAAGTGATCGAGTTTACTTGTGATGAAACGAAAGGGATAAAACGAAAGTGTTGGTACAAAATGGGTCAGGTACTCATAACTTAACCGTTACCGGGATAACTCTGGCTATGCGCCAGGAGGTATTTCTGGGCGGGAAATTAACATGGATACATCTACATCTAATTGTTTTAAAGGATTCAGCTGACAATTTTATACAAGCCGACAATAATTTTTTAATGTTGGATTCGGTACATATGTATTCATTTTGTTAGGGTGTAACCTACATTATGAAAACATTCCTCTTTGTTTTCAGGAAAGATATAACTTTGGAGGGATAACGTACGTTTCTGCTTACAAATCTTTGAAGTGGTAAATTTCTATGTAGAGTTCATTTTTGAAGGCAATTAGGTTTTATTTGACAAGAAATAAACAAAAGTTTCCCTTAAAATGACAACATATTGTATGCGTATAAAGGGACATGAGAAGTGACATTCAAATAAATGTATAATTGTTTTATTTATTTTCAATATGTAAGAACAAATATCTTTAATCAGAAATAATATTGCAAAATCAGATGTACAAAACTATGTTTGAAAACATTCCTAACACTACTGTTTGGTTGAAGGAATTAAGGTGGTTTGAAATGCGAGATAATAATATACCGGTACTTTAAAGTGTACAGCACAACATTTGACCTGTTTTATTATAAATGCTATTCTTATAAAGCATTAAAAATATTTTAGTGAATTTTGTTTTGACTGAAAATACAAGTACTATTTATACTTTTGAAGTTAACATCCTTATTCAAACAGAGTTTATGTTTTGTATTGGCATTAAAGTTTGAAAAGAACTGTACCTGAATAGTCAACAAGTGTCATTCTGTAGTAGGACTGTCAGATTGCAATGAAAATTAACTTAACCAGTTCGTGCCGGATGACGTAATATAAACGCAAAGTTTTCCACAAATTCCAAACGGATGACGCATAAACACGCCAAGTTTAAGTTCGGAAATGTCTGCAGCAACGAGCAAGGCTGGAAATGCGTGGGTGTGGTTCCCGGCACTATTGGCCTGAACCCGCTTCGGATCAAGTTTCGTTAAAAATAATCATGCCCCTCGGCTCGGTGATGTTAAAAAAGTCCTGGCGCCAACTGGTTAACAGTCATGAACTCAAAGTTGTACACGATTTTAAAAACCACTGAGTTTAGGCTCCCAACCCTTAGACCTTTTTGCAAGGTACCCTCTTAAATTTGTCCTTAGCACACTTCCGCCAAAAGCTTGGACTGGAGAGTCTTCATCTTGTAACTTTACACAATAAAAATATCTGGTTCTTCGAGTACCATGTATACAACGATTTTAAAACTGAACCGGCTAAAATTGTGTAAAGTTGTCAGATCGGGTCTCTCCATGCTTAGGGTGAACCATCTTGAATTATCCTTTGCACGCTTCCGCCATAAGCATGGGCTGGAGAGTCACAATCTTGTAACTTCACACAATAAATATATCCGGTTGAGTGATTCCCGTGTATACAATGGAATTCCTGAACCGGCTAAAATTGTGTAAAGCTGTCTGATTGGGTTTTGCATGGTTAGTGTGCAAAGGGCAAATTGTGCTAAGTTTTTCAATTGCCACCGTGTAACAAATGTTATTCGGATCGCAAGTGATCGTCTTTTTTACGCAGCAATCAATATATGTTTTGAATTCACCCCCCCCAAAAAAATGTGTTTGCATTTCCAATAACTTGAAATGACCCGATGTGACATGTGACCTCAGTAATGTGAATGTGATGACGATATACTCCACAGTTATAGTGAGTGGTGGTCATCCAGTGATGACCAGGAGACTGGTGAAATTTCACACACAGCTGTGAATGTGACGACACAACTCCACAGTTATAGTGAGTTGTAGTCATCATCTAGTGATGACCAGGAAGACCGCTGACACGTCGCACACAGCTGTGAATGTGATGACGATATAATCCACAGTTATAGTGAGTGGTGGTCAACATCCAGGGATGGCCAGGAAGACCGGTGAAATGCCACACATAGCTGTGAATGTGACGACACTACTCCACAGTTATAGTGAGTGATAGGTTATCATCCGGTGATGACCAGGAGGACTGGTAAAATGTGTCACAGTTGTGAATGTGACGATGCTCCACAATTATAGTGAGTGGTGGTCATCATCCAGTGAACACCAAAAGGACAGATGAAATGTTACAGCTGTGGATGTGATGATGCTCCACAGTTAGAGAGTGGTGGTCATCGTCCAGTAATGACCGTGAGGACATATTGTTTTCCCTCCTTGTTAACCCAACTTTTTTTACCATTTGTCTCCTTTTTGACCACAATATTTATTTTCGTTGCCAGGACTCCAAAACTGTGTTAGAAAGATTTAGGAAAATTTAGGAAGATTAGGGTTAAGTACATGTACATATATACATGTAGCCTTTAAAGTCAGTACACTCTATATACAAATGTTACAAAATAAAACTAATTAACAATTATAAAATACCTTGATAGCCGATGATTGTTTGTTGAAAAAATTGTTTTCAAACCCCACCCCCCCCCCTCCCCCGTTTTATACCAAATACAATATGTAGCAAAGGTTACCCCCCCCCCCTCCCCCAGCCCATAAATGTGTGTTCGAGAGGTTTTAATTACTCTGTTTAATACCGCTTGGAGTCTGGGTGTTGATAATTACCCGAGCCGAAGGCGAGGGTAATTATCAGCACCCAGACTCCAAGCGGTATTAAACAGAGTGATTAATACCGAACGAACACACATTTATTCCCATTCATAAATACCTTGTTTGTAAAATTCAGCCAAAAAAGCCCCGAAAGTAAATTTTGGTGTTTTTCCATTCTGTGTGTGTGCCTCAATCCTTCAAAATCATCATTTTTATTAAATACCATTCTTCCTCAATCCTCAAAACTCCTCCAAAACTGCAATGAGGATTCTGGAGGAATGACGAAAGTCAATCGTCAAAAATCCTCATTTTTTGAAATCGCAATTTAACCTTAATCCTCAAAAAACCTCCACACTTGAAACAACATTGTGCCTCAATTCCCCAAAATCCTCATTTTGTATACAATTCAACCTCAATCGTCCAAAATCTTCCAAAACTGCAATGAGGATTTGAGGATTGAACAGCGTTAGGGTTAATACATGTACATGTAATGATACTATTTCATTGGTCTTGTTTATCATGCTACGTTTATCTTGTCATTTTCAGTTCCCATGCACACTTTATTATCCTAATATTGTTTTGATAACCTAATTCCATCTTATTTTAATATGGTAAAACAATTGTTTAATTTCACATTTTATTATATTGTTCCTATATACTTGTTTCACAATGTTTTGACAAATTGTGTTGTACAATATACATGTACCGGTGTTTATTTCATTCAAGTAAAACTACAACCGAATGATAACTGCCTCGTGGTAGCTGTAGTAAGTTGGATTAATATGCACATGAATATCATCTATATCTTTTACATAAACATGATCAAGTAAAGTAGCTTTTTCAGTTGTTGCATGACTTAAACACTGCTTATATCCGTGATTATCCATCAGTGTCTTTACATTAGATTGTTTTTTCATTATATCTTCGTTAAAATCCCCCATAACAATGCACGAGTTTGAAATCTTGTGTATTTCACTCAATAACATTTCAAGAACTTGTACAAATTCCTTTAATGTATAGGATGGGGGTCGATAAACTATTACAACAACTGATGACACATTTGAAATTGTATCTAATTGAAATGCAATATATTCAAGATTGTTGATTGGCAAATGTATCATACTAAACACTCTGTCCTTTTTGCCACACACAGCTACACCTCCACGACTCTGTTCTTTTAACATGCATGACACATGACTGGAGTTATCATAAGACATATTTCTTGGTTGATGATACCATGTGTAATCACTCATATCCATATCACAATCAAAGTCTTTGTCAGTCCATGTTTCTGTCAGGCAAATGAAATCACATGACATTATTTCATTATTAGCTTTCAAATCCATTACATGTGCCTGAAGTCCTTGAATATTATGCATGGCAATGCTTGTGTTATAACAATCATCATCCTTGATTTCATTGTTATCAATATACGATGCCATTTTACTCATTGCCTCAGCTACTGCCTCGTTACAATAAATATATTTCTCATCAAACCCTTCTATCACAAGACCATTCAACGAAACTACTCTACTCAAACTAACATATGCTTGTCCTGCTGAAAATGTACGGGTCAGACACACCACTGCCTTGTCCAAACTCATGCCTTGCACCTTATGAGCTGTACATGCCCAAGCTAACTTCAGAGGGAACTGGTGTCTCACACACTGTTTATTAAAACTGTCTTCCACCATTTCAATACTGACAGTGTCAACATCATTACCACAGGACTGTTGTTTTAGTTTTAAACCAATATTCTCATTATCAAATTTAACTTTAATGGACTTAGGTGACTGAGCATCATTAGATAACATGACAATGTCGATTACGGTCCCGAAGACGCCATTAACAAGTCCATCAGAAACGTCAAGATTCCTTGTAAGCATGACTCTAGCACCAACACCAAGCCATAGAAAATCAGGTAAATTTGTGTTCGAAGATTTCTTAACTTTTTTTTTAATGGTATCATTTTCCCACTTTTTGCATCTCTCTGGAAATCTTTAGCAAGAACACTTACGCAATCTGAACATTTAGCAAAAAGAGTCTGTCTGTTGTACTCATCCACCTCCTTATTGCATGGATAAATATGCACAGCATCAGTCCAATCTTCTCCAGTCTCACGTGATTGTAGCAGTTTCTTATCATCACTTTGTAAACTTTGCTTTTTCTTTCTGATCCGTAATCTGTTCAACACCTCAGCAAACTTTGCATCATCCTTTTGTCTCATTATGTCAGTCAGTTCTACTTTGCAAAAGTTATCATTCCACAAATCAGTTGTAACACCAGTCTGGTACAAAGATTTTCCTTTTACTGGAGGTAACTGATAAAAATCACCAACTGCTAATACGCTGACATTTCCAAAGGGATTATGATTTTGTGATTGTTTAACCTGTCGCAAACGACCATGAATGTAGCACAAGAGTTTATGACTCACCATTGAAATCTCATCAACAATTAAAATCTGTAGTTGCCTTAATTTATGCCGCAGTGTACTAATTTTCTCCTCACCAAGTGGTTGATATGGCAATCTCGCATTTGTAGTAATTGACAAAGCACTGTGAATTGTCGAACCATGGATATTATATGCAGCAACACCTGTGGGAGCTGTAAGTAACACTGATACATCATCAGGATTCTCCATCATTCTTCCAAAAAGTCTTGTTGCTTCATAGTAGAGACACTTTATCAAATGACTTTTCCCTGTACCAGCTCCACCAGTAACAAATACACAAAACGGTTCGGGATTTTCACCATTGACTTTGTCTAAACACCATTGCCTTACTTTGTAAAATACTTCTTTTTGTTTAACATTGAGACACCTCATCAAATTCATTGCTTCTTGTTTGGATACATTTAGTCTGTGTGGCTCAATAGTACATTTTACACTTTCATCTTTTATAGATTTTAAATCAGGAATATCAGAATCACTGTCACCATCTTTCACTTGTTCTTTTTGTTTTCTGCACATTCAAGTCTTTCCATTTCAGCTTCGGGAGCTATCAATGCCCAAGCATCTTCTTGTGGACCATACTTCTCCAACATTTCCTCTGCTTCATCTACAGCCTCAGCACTAGCTTCATACAATGATCGGTTATTTCCCACAATATTTTTGACAAGTTTTAATACACCACAGATCTTAATAATGCCATTGCTATAAAATTCTTCATAAGATTCAAACTGCTGTGGTTTCAACTGAACATCAACATGATATGGAAGATACAATTGCAGGATACTTTGATAGTACTTCTCAGGATATTTTTCAGCTGAAAATCTAGGAAATCGTATAACTGCTGGATCAGTTCGACTACGTTTCTGTATGTGTCCTAAACCATTCTTTAATTTATATATTGGAGAACGACTTGTTTTAACTATATTAGTATATATGACTCTATAATCAGAGCAAAAAGTTGCCAAGCACATTGTTTCAAAGATATCAATTTTTGGTCTTGCTAGGTATCTATCAATTCTGCTAGTCATCCAAATACTATCATCTTCATCACATGTTCTTTGAATAATACTGAGTGGCTTGCTCATTCTAATTGGATTTTCACCAACAGGTATAAATTCCACTTTCCGTGATCCTTCTTTCAATCTCAGATTACAAACACGATATACTGCTTCTTGCGCCGAGACCTCGCGATTATGCAAATACACACAACCAATTTGCTTCATACTCTGTCTAGCATCCAAGTTTCCTTTCTGTGCTTCTGTCTGAGCCTGTGACAACAGTATACTCATTTCACGTTCGGATTTTGACATGTAGGATACCACATAGGCAACACAAGCATAAGCATCACAGATGTACTGAATATCCATGTTTGCATTCCAACATCTTATCAAATGTGGATTGTATAAATTAACCCATACATCTTGTGGTTGTCTCTTATAGACTAAACTTGTTTTGCAACTTAATACATCGTTAGCGTTTTCAAAATCACTTTGTGTAAGATTTACACTTGCAAATAATTCATTGGTTGTCATGTGTTCATTCTCAGGTTTCTGTATTGCAGTCCATATTGATTGTAATAATTCCTTGGCTTTATTTCTTTCACTGCTTTCACCATCATTAGTTTCATTCTCATCACTACACTCTAAAAACTGAAGTGTAATAAATAAATCCCTAAGTGTTAGATTTAGCACTATCCAGGTGCTTCCTGAGGGACTGCACCTCAAGTGCCATTTCAGCACTTGATGAAGTGTCAGCATTGCAGCACTATCTAAGTGCTGTGAAAGTGCTACCAATACAGCACTAATATAGTGTTGATTTAAGTCCTTTGTAGCACCATCTTGGTGTACATCCAGCACCCCAAGGTGCAATCCATACAGCACTTGATGAAGTGTCAGCATCCCAGCTAACAAAAAAACGTTCCATGAACGTTCTTACAACGTTACGGTAATGTTTCCGGAACGTTTGGAAAAAACGTTGCGGGAACGTAAATGTGTGAAGTTCTCTTGACGTCCTTTGAACGTTACAAAGAAACGTTGTGAAATAACATTCGTACAACATTCAATGCACATTGGCAAGATACACAAATCTACTGTTGAACACTCTAATTATGTACATGTACATATTCACTGCGTGTACAGATTACGTAATACTACATTAACTTATTACACATTGCAATTACACATACATACATACAATAATAACCTATTCCTATTAGATATTACCTACTGAACACTTACTACAAACTTAGCTATTGCCGTTGTTAGTTTTATAGTTCGCTTTTTTGTCCACGAAAAAGTCACAGCAATTTTTTATGAATAATGTCAACATTTGAATACGAATAAAATGTAATGCGATTTTTGTCTCACTATTTGCCCAAAAATCAAAATTCAATCGAGGAATCGTTTGAATAATTACATATCATGGTCAAAAAAGTGAATTGTTGTACTAAATACCACAATTTAACATCGACTATTGTGAACACACATTTCCTCCCTTCTGATTGGTCAGTTGCTGTAGGTAAATTTCCTAATCGATACAGCACCAATGAAGTGCTAATATAAGTCCTTCCTAGGCGTTACTTTTAAATGGGCGGGGCAGTGGGGGCAGGGCGGGGTGGTTGGGGGCAGTGATTTTTCATGAAGTTAGTTGACACAAGGACCAATTTTTGGACAAATTTAAGATAGTTAGGTCCTTGTGCAGACTTACTTTATTGAACAGAGAAATGACAAATTCAAAAGGATGTCTCTTCAAATTAGCCTTTATTTTTTACTTGATCCCTCGAAGCAACAACCATGTCAAAAGTTTAGACAAAACAATACGTTTATCGAGGTAAAACCAAACAAATATCCTATGTTTTAGATGTTTTAGATGTTTTAGATGTTTGTGTATTAAAGCACTTTGAAGTGCTAGAATAGCACCAATTATGGTGTTGGAAATGAACGCCTCCAAGTGTTATTATAGCACTATAAATAGCACCAATTATGGTGTTGGAAATGAACGCCTCCAAGTGTTATTATAGCACTATCTTAAAACTTAAAGTGCTGAATTTATGTAGCACTTGGATAGTGCTAGGTTTTAACACTTCAGTTTTTAGAGTGTACATGTAGTTTCATTCTCATCACTACGTGTAGTTTCATTCTCATCACCTGTTGGCATAGGCTCTGTAATGAACGTTCGTTCAGATGGAGGTCTTGAGAAATTGAACCTGCACTCGGTACCCTTCTTCTTGCACGATTTTGAATGTTTTTTATTATGTACCTGCACATGACTGATGATTTCATTTAACTCTTTGTCTTGTTTTTCCGATGGCAAACTACAACTTATATATTTGTCAATAAACTTTACAACCTTTGTTTTACTGTCATGTTCTAACTTTGGTGCATTTTCAATCCAGAAAAGACAATGTGTGTGTGGTGACCCTCTTTGCTGAAATTCTACTCTGTAAAAATAGTCTTTGACTTTTCCGATGGGTTCTGCTCTGGACAGTATAACATCTCTGAGAAATGTATGGAATCGCTGATCAAACATTCTTGCAGCAGTAACAGGATTACTTCTCAATATTGTACATTTCTCATTCCAGTCCAAATCTTTCACATCTCTAGAGTCACCTTGCTGTCTCAAAATTGTATTAATTACTTCAGGCCAGCGCATATCTGCTGCAGAAAATGAACAAAACCATGTAGGTATTCCCAGCTGCCTGATCATAGCTAAAACATCTTTCTGTGCTGCTTGCCAATATGGGGGTGTACCACGGATAGGTTTGAGAAATGTATACCCACTGTCCGATTTCAAAATATCTTTTAACTGGTCCCTGTCATTAATCATTGAGGCATTTACTTTGTCACCATTATACTTTTTATCACATCCTTTTCGCAATGCAATAGATACACTAGACATAACTTTCTGAATCTCTGCCAAATACTGAGCATAAAAAAATGTATTGAGTACTCTTTGCAAATCTGTTATCAACATTCATTAACCGATTATGCAAATATCTACCCAATGTTACCCTCACTTCACGCTCATCATCAAATATTGGTTGACCTACTGGAAATAATGCTGGGAAGCATTTTGCCTCATTACCCTTTTCCATCAATATTCGAATTGGACTATTCCCTTCACATGGAGCCACACTCATTACATCATCAAAATATTGATCCAGTATTTCCTGTCCTATATTAGTCGGCTGCAAACAACTGTCTAACGCCATGCCTCGTAAGCGATCATCATCGGTTTCCTCATCAGTTTCCTCATCAGTAACACTTTCATCATCGACTCCTTTTGCATCTTTTTCAGACTTGCACATTTCATCATTTTCTTCCTCACACAATGGAGTATCCCAATCAGGGTTTACTTCAATATGACTAAACCACTTATTGTTATACTGAAGATAACGTAAAGCATTCTCAACATTTTGTTTATTCACAAACTGATATTGATAATATCCTTTATAACTCAGTTTCCTCTTCAACTTTACACGAATCATCTGATCATTAGTTGCAGGCCTTGGTAGCGCTTTTACTGTGTCTGTTATATTTGAGGGCACACAAACTATTGGGCCTCTAACACCATGTTGTCCACCCTTAGGTAATGCAACCATTTTAAGGAACGGGACGTTTATGGCTATTAGATGCTCTTCTAGTGTATTCAAACAAGCCAATTCTTCAGGAATGTCTATCAGATTTAAATTATTCACACTTGCTTCAGCAGGGACTTTTTTAACAAGTAATTTCCTATGACACGTATAACATATCCATAAACGTGATCTGCTTGATTCTGCAATCATACACCTTGATTCACAATGGTCATTGCAAGTATGTAGGTATTTGTTACTAAAAACAATCTGGTCTTTGTATTTATCCATATTACATTTCACAACTTGCTTTTTAAACAACAGTTTATAACAGCAAGCACACACATACTCAGGTCCGTTAGATATGCTTTATTTAAATGTCTTGATAACAAAAGCAATGTTAAGCCTTTTCGCTTTATCAATCGCATTACGTCTGTATTTCCTCTCTGCCATGTTTTTACGATAATTATTATTGGTTTTGTACTTTTTTGTCCCATATTGTATTAATTTTGTCCTGTAAGAAGCAATACATCTGTATTTATTTTTTATTTTTACAATGAGCTTACTTCTGTACGAAGCGTTGCCATGGTATTTACATTTAGCTCTGTTAATTTTTTCCTGTCTGTAAGCAGCATCACCGTGGTACTTTGTTTTCCCCTTAGTGATTAATTCATCTCTGTATTCAGCATTATCGCAATACTTTGTTTTCCCCTTATTGATTAGCTTCTTTCTGTATTCAGCATTATCACAATACTTTGTTTTCCCCTTAGTGATTACCTTCTCTCTGTATTCAGCATTATCACAATACTTTGTTTTACCCTTAGTTATTAGTTTCTCTCTGTATTCAGCATTATCGCAATACTTTGTTTTTCCCTTAGTGATTAGCTTCTCTCTGTATTCAGCATTATCGCAATACTTTGTTTTTCCCTTAGTGATTAGCTTCTCTCTGTATTCAGCATTATCGCAATACTTTGTTTTCCCCTTAGCAATTTTCTTCTCTCTGTATTCACGATTATCACAATACTTTGTTTTCCCCTTAGTGATTAGCTTTTCTCTGTATTCAGCATTATCACAATACTTTGTTTTCCCCTTGGTGATTAGCTTCTCTCTGTATTCAGCATTATCGCAATACTTTGTTTTCCCCTTAGTGATTAGCTTCTCTTTATATTCCAGATTATCACGATACATTTTTTTCGCACGCTTTTTTGCCTTTTCTTTGTATTCAGAATCATTACTATACTTTTCTTTTTTATATTTTAAAACATTAATTTTTGGTTGCTTTGGGACATCCTTTTTTGGTTTATTCACTTTCTGTTCATACAATTTTTTACTTTTCTCCCTTTTGATTTTTTGTTGTAGTTTTTTATTTGCCCGTTTACGCCGTTTGCCATTATTTATTTTTTCTGATTTACTGTCAGTAGCATCTTTTCCATATTTTAAATCTCCTCCATTGCTTGGATTATGTTGTCCATTATGAGTTTGTCTTGTTACTTCAAAAACTGACAACACAACATCGTAGTGAATCCTTTGCCTATGATACAAGTAAACTCCTTCATCTGATGTTACAGCCTCTTTATCAAAGGTACTTGCAGAGAAAATATGCCACTTGCTTCCATCTTCAAATGTATAAATATCTGTACGTAACATGTCTGCCATTACCATGATTTCAACCTCAGTAGCCCAGGTTCCACAGTCGAACATTCTTTTCTTCATGACATATTCTTCCACATTTACATAGCCTTGTCGGAGAAAACCATTAAATGTATTTCCGTTTTTCAACAGATGATTAACAGTAGCCATTCTAAATTGTATATGGTTATCTTCAGTTCCTGACACGGCATATGATATTGCCCTGAAAAAACAGTTACCATCTCCTTTAATTCTCTTCACTGAGTTAGGTCGTCCCATCTCTTCACATTTATCTGAAATTTCATTGCAATCCAGTAGCACATGGCCCATTCTATGTTGTCTACACAGTGCGTCCTTACTACCATATGTCAACGGAACAAACTTAAAACCCTGCATTTGTGTCACCCTGTCGATTTCCACATCACTGCCTCCATCTGATTCATTATTGCAACTCGTTCCATGCAAACTACCGTTGTCCTCTTCCTTCATATTATTTGTCATATCACTATGTGTACTTGACAAGCCACTATGAGATCCAAGCTCAACTCCAGAACTAGTACTGACTCTACCTATGTCTTCACTATGATCAATGCTCCCTAAAAACAAATGTGCACTCTCTTGTGTAGTACCATTAGCATCCTGTCTTACCTCGTCATCTAACCACACAGATGCACCTGTAATTTCAAACTGCTCATTGTCAGATAAATTCATAGATCTTGCCAAATCAGTACAGTACCTGTGCACATCTTGCCATGTAGCCACACGTTTAAGTAGACTCTGACCTTTCATGGTATCGATTCATTGGTATCATATCAAATTAAGGTAAATTAAATTCCTCTCCAAATGCACCACATACAGAATCATTAAACTTCATACTGAAATGATGATTCAGCAGATCCAACTCATTTGGCAATTCTGTAACCAACAAATAGTCATGATTAACTGTAGAGCTCCGAGATAAATGGCCATACAACTCATTTCCAGTATTCAATGTTCTATCCATGTCAGAATAAGTCCAATGTCTTAGTTTCTTCAACCTACTCATTAACACACAACTCAATCCATTAGCTACGCATTGTTTACCACTGTGACAACCAAACTTATGATGGCCTTGATGAAAACTACCCTGTACAATTTTTTCTGGCAATGTCACACTCCGCTGATTTGTTTCATTATGTTTATTACTATCTTCTAGCAAAGTCACAGTCAACTTTTCTTGTTTTCTTCTGACCGAATCACAAGTTGTTTGTGGCAAGTTTTTCTTTCTATTATTTTGGGCATTATCTTCTTTTTTCAGAATTTCATCTTCCATCACTTTTTTATTCACTTTCAATTTCACTTCACAACTGTCAGTACTCTCTGACACTTTTCTCTTTCTATTTCCAAGTCTATTTGATGACTCAACACCATGACTATCATTACTTTTCTTTGCCTTAGATCTATCTTTTTTATTTTCCTTTCCAACAGCTCTTGCGGAGTCATTTTTATTTTCATTCTTTTCATCAGTACTTTTGCTCTTTTTACTCCTTAAGGAATAACCTCCTGTCTGCGTATGCAACATCTCTATTTTGCCTTCACTTGTCAACATACTACAAACTCCTTTTTCTTCATTCCTAATACAACTTTCACTTATACCCAGTTCACCTACTTTGTGTGTTACATGTGCTTGACTGCTATAGTCTCTGCATGTTCCATCTACACATGTCTGCATCACCACATCATTGTCATCACTGCATGTCTTCTCGGCAATCACCTCATACACACTGTTATCTACAGGAATGCCAAGATCATACAAAAGAGACTTGCAATAAGTAGTCCTGCCATATTTACAACACAACCATGTTACTGATTTGCTTAACAAAATATGCTCTATTGTCAAGAAATTTGTACATTTCAGATGATACCATGTATTACATGAATCACATTCCACACTCCTTTCTGATGACACAAGTTCATCGCACAACCAACATTGTTTAGTATGAACATCTTTAGCAATATGTTGCCGGTTTGTACTCATCATACGACTTCTGCTACTTTTTTTTTCCATGGGTTTTTCTGACTGCATCCTCATGCTGTCTTTTGAAATTGTCAACATGAACATTACGTGTATTCTTTTGATGTCTGTTCGTCTCTTTCTTTCGACTACAACTGCCATCCATCTTACTCAACACACTGCTCAGACTTCTTTTAGTATGGCCATAGATATTCTTTCTGACTTTCTCGTTTAGTCTTCCTTCCTCTTTGGTCAACCACAATTCAACTACTTTCCCATTCTTTCTTCTATTATAGGATTCCCTGCATACTTCTCGTCTTCGCTTCTTGCGACTGATTTTCTTCTGTTTTCCTTTTCCTCCTTTCTCATACTCATCTTCTGCACATTTTCTAATCACACAGTGCTTGACCTTCAACAAATAATACAACTTTCTCATTGCTTTCTGGTCATGAAGTCTTTTACTGGTCATCTTCAACACCCTGTTCCTTCTCATTTCTTTTAGTTTGTGACCAACATTTCTCATTTTCTTTACCTTTTTGGACTTCCTTTGTTGTCCTTGTTGCACCTCTTCAGCCTCATCTTTGTCCTTTCTTTGCTTCCCATTCACTCCAACAATAATGGGGATCTCTGCTTCAGCACCGACATTGCCTGTAGATTGTAATACAACAAATACAAACTTTTGCAATTGATCTTTCCTTTTAACATTACCTTGGGCACACATTTCTTCTCTCTCATGTCTTTCTATACATTCCATACACCGATTCATTATCACTGCCCCATTCTGTCGTTTATTTGTTTGCTCATTTGGTTTTTTATTTGTTTGTTTTTTTGTCTCAATCAATTGTGCTACCTTTTTGTTGCTTGTTCCCAGTGAACTAGTTGAAGGGCAGGCTGCATGCCCCGTTACCGAAGTAACGTCAACTAGCCCATCTGGTGATGGCGTCTGTCCTGCAAGGTCACACAGCCGTTGTTGTGACCAGGGTACTCTAAGAGTACACTCTTTCGAGTCAGACTTCGGTGAGATACCCCAGCATGGGATACACAGACTTCCTTGAGGAGGCGCAAAACTCAAGGCATTGAACTTTTCACCAGGTGGTGAAGGCTCTCCCGGTAAGGGAGCACCAGGAAGAAATGAAATGGCAGATGAACCGGGTGTGGAACGGTTACATATAGAGAAGTGTGAATGGGGAGATGAAATGGATGATGAGTCAGAACACATTACAATGACAGACAATGGAAACGTACATCGTTTGGATGAGCGGTCCATCACCAACCGCCGCATCGCATCTCTCCTCACTCTCTGGTTCAGCTGGTAGTACCTCCTCTTCTGTTGATACAGACAAAAAACAATCCCTCAGATGTGCACCCTTGTATCCTTTTTATTTGCACACACAACATAAACATGTGTTCAACTATTGATAACCGTTCCCAAAGCCTCTGCCATAACAATGCAGACCACAGACACTAAACTGATAGCAAGGCCAGTTCCAGCCAAATATAAAAATCTTGGTAGTTCCCTCCTATATAATATAGTGCAGTTGCCATAGAATTGTCAGACCTTTCAAAACATTTCAAGTTTCCTGGACTGAAGGGTTTTGAAAGGTGAGAAAACTGTCTGACAAAAAGAACCTATATGAAAGATTTCGAAAAGTAAAACAACTCTCTGAACAAACTGGTGTAAAAATAAAAATACCTTTCAAAAGGTATTGAAAGGTGTGGTAGTGCAGTAGCAACAAATTTTTGAGTGTTTTGAAAAGTTCATACTTATTCATAGCCATTTTGCCTAGTAAAATAAATTTGAAAGGTAAAACCATAGTAGGGTTAATTAAGTGAACTGCTGATCACATACATCATCCATTTTTATTGCACTATCTTCACCAAGGGTTTAATTTGCTTCTAGCATCCTAATTTAACTTCAATTTACCTTTATAACTTCATTTGAAAAAAAGAGGATATTTCCAGTACATTTTATATATATAGTCAATTGATGCCCCGCCCTTTTAAGTTTTCCAACTATAATCACTGATTTGTAAAAGACAAGTACTAAACAAGGTAAAAAGAAATCTGCAATTTTACATAATTTCTCTCATCACAATTGTTTTTTTTTAACACAATTGTTTTTTATCAAATACAGTGTAATCACATTTTGTTACTTTATAATATCAACCTTAACCACAACAGTCATAAATCCTCCAAATTTAATACCATATTGTTAATGTCAGTAATGTCTATGTACAGAATTAGTTCCCCTTAATTATTTAGCACACGTTTTTAAAGTTTATTTTAGAGTCTAGCTAGTCATATCGGAATAATAAAAAAACACCCATGACTCAACTTGAACCAACAAATTAAAGTGGGACCCATACAACACAATCACCATAAATGTACACATGTCACGACTACTTCCAAAATAAATCAAAGTGTCGAATAACTTTTAGTGTCTCCGTTACTCAATGGGATTAGGACCATGCTTTCTTGAGGTCAGGCCCTTTTACATTTTTAACCACTTGTAAAACAAAACATAAGTTAAAAAAACCCAAAAGTCATACTTAACAGTAGATGGAATTACCAAGAAGTCAGATTTTGTCTATATGTTTTTTCTTCTCTTGATTTACCATGTTTGAATATTGTCCAAAAAATGCCCTGAAAATGTATTGATTACTCATACGGTATGTCACTTCACGTACAAGTATGCCTATGATCATTTCAGTCTAAGATCTGGTACCGCTTATCGCCAGCACGAAAACAATGCAAGGGCATACAACAGGCCGGTACGCATGATTTTGTATGGGGGGGTGCGAATTTGTACTTGATGGGACCAACAATGGGACCAAAATGTTTTGTGTGCCAGTACCATTATTTCTACATCGAAATACCATCATTTACCCCGAAAAATGTGGACCTTTTGGTAATTTGGGGGAGGGGGGGTGCGTACGCACCAGTCGCACCCCCCCCCCCCTGCATACGGCCCTGTGCAACAATACTGTTTAATCGGCATTTAACATTGATCATTTTTTTTTCATTTCTAATTTCGTTTTTTTAAATAGCGGAAACGGTTTGATTGTTATTGTATATAACAGATTACCCGGTGTTTATGTTCAGCACTTTATTGCCCTGTAGAATATCATGTAGGCCCTACCCAGAAATCTTATACATAATTTCAACACATGAATGATTGAAACTCACAATCACCAAGTTGAGTTTATGATACCCAAACAAAATTTCACAAAATTTCAAAAAACAAGTAGCGCGTAAAAACAGTTTTAACCCAAACTTTTAACCCAAACCTCCTAGTGTGTGGAAATTCATATTGAATGGAAAATGAAGGATTCAGGAATCAGGATGATTCTGTGTAAATCTATCAAAAAGGAGGTGCGTGGTTTGTGCTAGGGCCGATTTCGTCTGGTTTCGGATTGCGCGGTTAAGTACCCGCCGCACCTACAGACAGCTTATAAATGCTGCACGTTCTGCGACACGTAGTCCACGAAGCCTAGTACTAACACGTGTACGTACGTGTACGTACGTGTACGTACGTGTACGTACGTGTACGAACGTGTACGTACGTGTACGAACGTGTACGTACGTGTACGTACGTGTACGTACGTGTACGTACGTGTACGTACGTGTACGTACGTGTACGTACGTGTACGTACGTGTACGTACGTGTACGTACGTGTACGTACGTGTACGTACGTGTACGTACGTGTACGTAAGTGTACGTACGTGTACGTACGTGTACGTACATGTACGTACATGTACGTACGTGTACGTACGTGTACGTACATGTACGTACATGTACATACATGTACATACATGTACATACATGTACATACATGTACGTATGTACATGTACATGTATCCCAGGTTGGACTCCTCCGTTGTGTACAACGCGACGGAGTCCAGGGTATCAATGTATCCTGCCATAGCGAACAATTTTACAACAACTTTTTTTCATATTTTTACCTGATGAAGAAAGCCAAAATCTCGCTTATGTATTCTTTGTGTCTGAAATTACAGATCGTCATGGGTTATTAAAAGTTAATGTGTCTTTAGGCAACTTATTTACTTTTGGATGTGAACATCATGTACGAACTCTCTACAATCCTTACATGCGTGCGCGGGTACCCGGCAGCCTTATCAGTTATAGGCCGGCGCGGCTGCCGGGTACCCGCACACGCGCGCATGTAGGGATTGTGCAGAGTCTGTATATGATGTTCACGTCCAAAAGCGTGGATTTGAATTTTATTTTCTGTAAATAAGTTGCCTAAAGACACATTAACTTTTAATAACCCATCACGATCTGTAATTTCAGACACAAGGAATACATTTTAAGCGATATTTCGACTTTCTTCATCAGGTAAAAATATGAAAAAAAGTTGTTGTAAAATGTTTCGCTATGGCAGGATACATTGATACCCTGGACTCCGTCGTAATGCAATTAAAAACGTCATCCAACCTGGGCTAATGTACATAAGGTCTATTGCTGATCGCGATAGCGCAAAGCATGATGGGTAAAAAAGGGAGCAGTTTTGCACTAAACCAAGCCTTTCGGCCCGGTATGCCTTCTCAGCAAGCTCTTTGTTATTTTCATTATTTACTACAACACCTCTGGCCCTCAAATACGATGAGAGTTAGTCTTCTTTTTAGATTTAGGAATTTTGTGACGACATATTTTCGAGTGGTTCGCCGTGCGCGCGATGCTCTCTTTCTTGCGTAGCGCAGGGCGCCACCTGTTGAAATCAACCGATCGACAATAGACCTTATCTTTATGTACCAACAATGATTATTAACATTAGGCCTAGGCTACGCGGTTTCAATTCACATTACATTCCATCACCCTTTTCCCTAATGAATTCCACTAATTAGTACGAATTCCACATTAAAATGTACTGTAAGCATTTTCCCTTTAAATCATTACAATAAAACCTAAAACAAATCCCGCTATGCAGAAAAAAAATTCACAAACAACATTTGATAATCACTTTACCAACCATTACCTCTGGCCCTGGTACCGCAACCTTCCTCACAGCTCCACGTCCACAGCAGTCCAACAAACCACTCTACCACATTGCACGCAGCCTCAACTCCGTGGGCGTGTGCGCGATTCTTCACTAGGATCGATCGCGCAAGGCATGATGAAAAAACATGGCGCAGCAAAATCGTAGCCAGGGTAACGATATTGCACTACAAGTTATTTAAAAGTACGGTGCCCCAATAAACACCACATGTTTTGGATAAGGTAGAAAACGGAGACTTCTAATTTTAAACTAGACTCGGCAGGTATGTGTGTTCTTGTAGATACATTGAAGTAATAAATACAGGGAACGTCATGATGACGTCATCTGGTGTCATGTTACGTCACGTAAAGAATCTCAGGAAGCACAAGTCTGATTGAATTCAAATTTACAATATGCATTGCAAGTATTTCGGAATGTGCTACATGTATGTAAACTATCATGTCATGATTGCATCATCGCGGGTCATGTGACGTCACATTAAAGGTGAGTTTTTAGGACACTATCTCTGGAAGTACACAGCTATTTATTGTTTTGTTCACCATTTTATTTTATTTTGCATTAATTTTGACTGTTAAGCGCATTGAGATATCCAGTGGATCTGAAATGCGCTATATAAGAACCTGCTATTATTATTATTATTATTATTACTTCAAAACTCAAGTACAAGTCCAATTGGGGTCAAACTTGGTATGCAAGCTAGTATTCAGGGGTACCGGGTGTTATAGACACACACTAAGATAACATCATGATGACGTCATCGTTGGTCATGTGACGTCTCATTAAAGATTCAATTTTCCCCATTGGTTTTGTACACGTTTTTATTTAGACTATTGAATTTGACACTTTGGTCAATCCAATCGACTCGAGACTTAGTACACACCTCGACCACCATCCCCAGGAGGGCCAAGGGGAACATCGTCAGGATGACGTCATCACTGGACATGTGACGCCATATTAAAGGTTTAGTTTATAAGACCCTCTATCTCTGGAAGTACAGGTCCGATTGGGGTCAAACTTGGTATGAACGTAATCTAGTATGTGTTATAGACGAACATTAAGATAAGGTAATTATGACGTCATCATGGGTCACGTGACGTCATAATAAAGGTGCAGTTCTTAAAACCCTCTATCTCTGGAAGTACCGGTCCGATTTGGGTCATACTTGGTATGCAAGTAATCAAGTATGTGTAATAGACGAAAATTAAGATAAGGTAATTATGACTTCATTGTGGGTCCCGTGACATCATATTGAAGGTTCAGTTCTTAAAACCCTCTATCTCTAGAAGTACAGGTCCGATTGGGGTCATACTGGGTATGCAAGTAATCGGGGATGTGTTATAGACATAAATTAAGATGACGTATTTATGACATCATCGTGGGTCATGTTACGTCACATTAAAGGGGTAGTTTTCCCCGAAGGATTTGTACACGTTTTATTCCAACCAATATATCTTTGGCACTTGGGTAAATCAGATTGACTTCAGATTTGCGACACACTTAGACCACCACCCACTTCTTACAAAACAAATTAGACACCCGAAACAGCTCTGTGTTTGTCCACAAACACATTTCTAGTTTTCCTTTTTTTTTTCCACTTTCAGTGTTTTTACCCATAGGATTTACACACGTTTGTTCTGCCAATACACTTTGGCACTTTGGTGATTCCAATCTACTTGAGACTTGGTATACACTTAGACCTTCACCCACAGATGGTCCTAGAAGAAATTTGGCTCGATTGCGTCATTCAAGGTCACGTGACGTCATGTTAAACGTAAAATTTTCCCCATAGGTTTTGTACACGTTTTTCTTCAGACTGTTGACTTTGGCACTTCGGTAAATCCAACCGACTTGAAACTCGGCATACACTTAGAACACCACCCCCAGATGTTTCTGAAAGAAATTCGGCACGATTGCATCATTCAAGGTCACGTGACGTCACATTAAAGGTTCACATTTTTCTCCCATTGGTTTTGTACACGTTTTTCTTTAGACTATTGACTTTGACACTTTAGTAAATCCGATCGACTTGAGACTTGGCACACACTTAGACCACCATCCACAGACGGCCCTAGAAGAACTTCGGCACGATTACGTCATTCAAGGTCACGGGGCGTCACGTTAAAGTTTCTATTTTTTTCCCATAGGTTTTGTACACGTTTTTCTTTAGACTATTGCCTTTGACACTTTAGTAAATCTGATCGACTTGAGACTTGGCACACACAAAAGACCACCACACACATATTGAAAGTAATTTTAGACACTCGAAACAGCTCTGTGTTTGTCCACAAACACATGTCTAGTTTTTTTTTTTTTTTCCACTTTCAGTGTTTTTACCCATAGGATTAACACACGTTTGTTCTGCCAATACACTTTGGCACTTTGGTAAACCCGATCGACTTGAGACTTGGCATACACTTAGACCATCACCCACAGATGGTCCTAGAAGAAATTCGTCGCGATTACGTCATTCAAGGTCACGTTACTTCACGTTAAAGGTGACATTTTTCCCATAGCGTTTGTACACATTTTTCTTCAGACTATCGATTTTGACACTTCGGTAAATCCGATCGACTTGAGACTTGGCATACACTTAGAACATTACCCCCAGATGGTCCTGACAGAAATGTGGCACGATTGCGTCATTTAAGGTCACGTGACGTCACGTTAAAGATTCAATTTTTCCCCCATAGGTTTTGTACACGTTTTCTTTAGACTGTTGACTTTGACACTTTAGTAAATTTGATCGACTTGAAACTTGGTATACACTTAGAACACCACCCCCCGATGTTCCAAGACGAAATTAGGCACAACTGCGTCATTCAAGGTCACGGGGCGTCACGTTAAAGTTTCTATTTTTTCCCATAGGTTTTGTACACATTTTTCTTTATACTATTGCCTTTGACACTTTAGTAAATCTGATCGACTTGAGACTTAGCACACACAAAAGACCACCACACACATATTGAAAGTAATTTTAGACACTCGAAACAGCTCTGTGTTTGTCCACAAACACATGTCTAGTTTTTTTTCCTTCTGTTTCAGACTATTCTCCATAGGATTTGTACACGTTTGTTTTTCAGCCAGTACACTTTGACACTTTGGTAGATCCGATCGACTTGAGACTTTGCATACTCTAAGACCACCACCCACAGATAGTCCTAGAAGAAATTCGTAACGATTACGTCATTCATGGTCACGTGACGTCACGTTAAAGGTGCAATTTTTTCCCATAGGTTTTGTACACGTTTTTCTTCAGACTATTGACTTTGACACTTTGGTAAATCCGATTGACTTGAGACTTAATATAAACCTCAACCACCATCCTCAGGAGGGCCAAGAGAAAAATCGTCATGATTACGTCTTCGGGGGTCATGTGACGTCACGTTAAAGGTGCAGTTTTTAGGACCCTCTATCTCTGGAAGTACAGGTCCGATTGGGGTCAAACTTGGTATTCATGTATTCCAGGATGAGTTATAGACAAAAATTAGATGACATTATGATGACGTCATCGGGTGTCATGTGACGTCACATTAAAGGTGCAGTTTATAGGACCCTCTATCTCTGGAAGTACAGGTCTGATTGGGGTCAAACTTGGTATTCATGTATTCCAGGATGAGTTATAGACAAAAATTAGATGACATTATGATGACGTCATCGGGTGTCATGTGACGTCACATTAAAGGTGCAGTTTATAGGACCCTCTATCTCTGAAAGTACATGTCCGATTGGGGTCAAACTTCTTATACAGGTATTCCGGGATGTGTTATAGACGAAAATTAGGATGGCGTCATGATGACATAATCGTGGGTCATGTGACGTCACATTAAAGGTGTAGTTTTTAAGACTCTATATCTCTGGAAGTACAAGTCCAATTAGGGTCAAACTTGGTATTCAGGTATTCCGGGATGTGTTATAGACGACAATTAAGTTGACGTCATGATGACGTCATCAGGTGTCATGTGATGTCACATTAAAGGTGTAGTTTTCCCCATAGGATTTGTACACGTTTTTTGCAACCAAGATATATTTGGCACTTTGGTAAATCCGATCGACTTCAGATTTGGTACACACATAGACCACCACTCACATATTCAAAGTCATTTTAGACATGCGAAACAGCTCTGTGTTTGTCCACAAACACATATCTAGTTGGCTTTTTCGCTTGAAGCGAAAAAGCCTTTGTTTTTGTTCTGATTTTTTTTTTTCTTTTTTTTTTTGGCTTTTTCGCAATTTGCGAAAAAGCCTTTGTTTTTGTTCTGATTTTTTTATTTTTTTTATTTCTTTTTTCTTTTAGTAACATAAACCCCATAGACTTTGTACACGTTTTTTTGCACAAGTACTTTGACCAGAAAACAAAGTCGTATTTCTATAAAACTTAACCCAGGTGAACCCCCTATATTGAACTCGTGTCTCGCAAAAAAACGTAATGGTGACGTCATCGGGGGTCACGTGACGTCATCTTAAAGGTGGAATTGATTTAATCTTTGAAAATCAATAACAAATCAACCGCAAAAGACCGAAACTTAATTTTTGTGGCAATAGATAGAATAATCCAGGATCTTAATTTTATCTCGTGTGCGTGAAATCACGTGACCCTTCCTTCCGGTCTAAACCGGAAGTGCCTCATAATTTGAAAGTGAAAATTGATATGAACTTACTTTCAACGATGTTAGTGTCTGGCTACAATGTATTTTTCAAAAAAAATATTGGTGACGTCATAACATGTTATAGCGCCCTCTAGCGGCAGTTTGAACAATTGTTAAAATGAATAATCTGTTGATGTGTGTGGCGAAGTTTGCTGAAATCACTTTATAACCGGTGTATTTAATCAGCTTCATGCTAGGAACAAGTTGACGGGAAGAAAAAATTATGACGTCACTAGACCGGAAGTTAGAATGAAAAGACTCCTTTTCCTTTGAAAATTCCTAAAAAAATAATCCTGACAGATAGAATCTTGATTTTTGCTCTAAAGGTTAATGTAAAAGTAGTTCTCAAACTTCCCTGTGTTTTGGGGCAAAAAACGAAATTAAACATACCCTGCGGCACCCTTGAAATGTAATCGTTTTGGCCTAGGTGCAAAAAGCATTGACCCCTTACGTGTGTATGGCACACATATAATATACATGCTAGTACATGTACGTATACACTGATAGTGCATTATGTATTGAGCGAATGTATCACTACTGACATCGTACGTTCATGCAAATGTACGCTCACCCAAGAGGACACTAGCCGACAACAAGCGAAACAGGAGACGTCATCAAATTGCCTATGGGGAAGGGCGCCGTGTGCGACAGGTAGGTAAACAGGCTCTCGGCTACGCAGAATCCAATTCCATAGACTTTGTAAACGTTGTTTGCACAATTCAAAGCACTTTTAACGAAAAACAAAGTCGTATTTCCATAAAACTTAACCCAGGTGTAAACTCGTGTCTCGCAGACATACGTCATAGTTACGTCGTCAGGGGTCACGTGACGTCATCTTAAAGGTGCAATTGATTTAATCTTTAAAAATAAATAACAAATCAACCACAAAAGACCGAAACTTGATTTTGGTGGCAATAGATAGAATAATCCAGAATCTTCATTTTATCTCGTGTGCGTAAAATCACGTGACCCTTCCTTCCGGTCCAAACCGGAAGTGCCTCATAATTTAAAAGTGAAAAATGATATGAACTTACTTTCAACGATGTTAGTTTTTGGCTAGAATAAACTTTTCCAACAAAAATCAGACGACGTCATAATATGTTATAGCGCCCTCTAGCGGCAGGTTGAAAAATGATTAAAATGAATAATCTGTTGATGTGTGTGGCCAAGTTTGCTGAAAACACTTTATAACCGGTGTATATAATCAGCTTCGTGCTAAGAACATAATTGAGAAAGAGAAATATTGATGACGTCACCAAACCGGAAGTTACAATGAAAAATCCTTTAAACCTTAAACAATCGCTTAAAAATCACCCGCTATAGATATAATCCAGATTTTTGCATCAGATAGCAAAGTAAAGACAGCTCTCGAGGTTTCTGTTAATTACGTCACGATGACGTCATCAAATGTCAGATTACAAGCAACCAAATATTTCTAGATTTAATCTTTGAAAATCAATATAAAATCAACTGTAAGAGATCTGATTTAGATTTTTAAGGGAATTGATAGATTAATCCATGGTCTTCATAATTTGTATTACATGCAAAAAAACTGACCCTTCCTTCCGGTCCAAACGGGAAGTGCATTATAATTTAAAAGTGGAAAACGATGTGAACTTACTTTCAACGATGTTAGGCGCTGGCTAGGTTGTAAGTAACAAACAAGTTAACGGTGACTTCTTAAAATGTTATAGCGCCCTCTAGCGGCATGTTGACAAATGTTACGTCATATTACGATTATATTTGAATTATTACGTTTTTCGACCTTTAAGTCATATCTCAGCAACGAAACGTGCTAACATAACATACGTTTGTATTGTTAGGTGATAGATAGTTGCACAAAAAGTTCACAAACGTGTGACGTCATCGTTTTAATCAGTTTGGATTCATTTTAATCTGTTTAAATTAAATTAAATTCGTTTTCGATGATTTTAAATTATTTTGATGGTATAAAAGTTCAATTTTTGAAAAATTTAATCTAAAAAATTGCGAAAGCGAAAAAGCCCTATGTTCTGTTCCTCGAACAGACGTAGTTCTAGTTTCTTCTTCTTTTTTTTTTTAGTAACCTAAACTCCATAGACTTTGTACACGTTTTTTTGCACAAGTACTTTTACCAGAGAACAAAGTCGTATTTCCATAAAACTTAACCCAAGTGAAGACCCTATAGTGAGCTCGTGCCTAGCCGACATACGTCACGGTGAGGTCATCAGGGGTCACGTGACGTCATATTAAAGGTGTAATTGATTTTATCTTTGAAATTCAATAACAAATCAACCGCAAAAGACCGAAACTTGATTTTTGTGGCAATAGATAAAATAATCCAGGATCTTGATTTTATCTCGCGTGTGTGAAATCACGTGACCCTTCCTTCCGGTCTAAACCGGAAGTGCCTCATAATTTGAAAGTGAAAAATGATATGAACTTACTTTCAACGATGTTAGTGTCTGGCTACAATGTATTTTTCAAAAAAAATATTGGTGACGTCATAACATGTTATAGCGCCCTCTAGCGGCAGTTTGAAAAATTGTTAAAATGAATAATCTGTTGATGTGTGTGGCGAAGTTTGCTGAAATCACTTTATAACCGGTGTATTTAATCAGCTTCATGCTAGGAACAAGTTGACGGGAAGAAAAAATTATGACGTCACCAGACCGGAAGTTAGAATGAAAAGACTCCTTTTCCTTTGAAAATTCCCAAAAAAATTTAACTTGACAGATACAATCTTGATTTTTGCTCTAAAGGTTAATGTAAAAGTAGTTCTCGAACTTCCCTGTGTTTTGGGGCAAAAAACAAACTTGAACATACCCTGCGGCACCCTTGAAATGTAATCGTTTTGGCCTAGGTGCATTGAGCATTAACCCCTTACGTGTGCATGCCACACGTATAATATACATGCTAGTACGTGTACGTATACACCGATAGTGCATTATGTATTGAGCGAATGTATCACCACTGACATCATTCGTGCAAGCACATGTACGCTCACCCAAGAGGACACTAGCCGCCAACCTGTGAAACAGGATGACGTCATCAAATTGCCCATGGGGAAGGGCGCCGCGTACGACAGGCAGGTAAACACGCTTTCGGCTACGCAGAATCCAACCCCGTAGACTTTGTAAACGTTGCTTGCACAATTCAAAGCACTTTTAACGGAAAAACAAAGTCGTATTCCCATAAACTTGACCCAGGTGAAGACCCAATAGTGAACTCCAGTCTCGCCGACAGACACCACGAGGAAGACGTCATCAGGGCCACGTGACCTTATCTTAAAGGTTCAATTGATTTAATCTTTGAAAATCAATAAAACATCAACCGCAAAAGACCGAAACTTGAATTTTGTGGCAATTAATAGAATAATCCAGGATCTTCATTTTATCTCCTGTGCGTGAAATCACGTGACCCTTCCTTCCGGTCAAAACCGGAAGTGCCTTATAATTTGAAAGTGAAAATGATATGAACTTACTTTTAACGATGTTATTGTCTGGCTAGAATAAACTATTCAAAAAAATTCCGGCGACGTCATAACATGTTATAGTGCCCTCTAGCGGCAGGTTGAAAATGGTTAAAATGATTAATCTGTTGATGTGTGTTGCAAAGTTTGCTGAAATAACTTTATAACTGGTGTATATAATCAGCTTCATGCTTAGAGCATATTGGGAAGGAGAAATATGTATGACGTCACCAAACCGGAAGTTACAATAAAAAAATCCTTTAAACTTTAAAAAGTCGCTTAAAAATGAACCGCTATAGATATAATCCAGATTTTTGCTTCAAATAGCAAAGTTAAGACTGATCTCGAGTTTCTGTTAATTACGTCACAATGACGTCATCAAGTGTCAGATTACAAGCAACCAAATATTTCTAAATTTAATCTTTGAAAATCAATATAAAATCAACTGTAAGAGATCTGATTTAGATTTTTAAGGAAATTGATAGATTAATCCATGGTCTTCATAATTTGTATTACATGCAAAAAGACCTGACACTTCCTTCCGGTCCAAACCGGAAGTGCCTTATAATTTAAAAGTGGAAAACGATGCTAACTTACTTTCAACGATGTTAGGCGCTGGCTAGGTTGTAAGTAACAAAAAAGTTAACCGTGACTTCATAAAATGTTAAAGCGCCCTCTGGCGTCATGTTGACAAATGTTACGTCATATTACGATTATATTTGAATTATTACGTTTTTAGACGTTGAAGGCATATCTCAGCAACGGATCGTGTTAACATAACACCTCATTTTGTGTTGTTAGGTGATAGATAGTTGCACAAAAAGTTCACAAACGTGTGACGTCATCGTTTTAATCAGTTTTAATTAGCTGTTTCGGCAATTCAGCCGAAACAGCTTTTGTTTTCGTTAAAGTTTTTTTTTTCTTTTTTTAGCTGTTTCGGCATTTCAGCCGAAACAGCTTTTGTTTTCGTTAAAGTTTTTTTTTTTCTTTTTTTTTTGGCTTTTTCGCAAATTTTGCGAAAAAGCCTTTGTTTTTGTTCTGATTTTTTTTGGCTTTTTCGCAATTTTGCGAAAAAGCCTTTGTTTTTGTTCTGATTTTTTGGCTTTTTCGCAAATTTTGCGAAAAAGCCTTTGTTTTTGTTCTGATTTTTTTTTTTCTTCTTCTTCTTCTTCTTTTTTCTTTTCTTTTAGTAACCTAAACCCCATAGACTTTGTACACGTTTTTTTTGCACGTCACTTTTAGTAGAAAGCAAAGTCGTATTACCATAAAACTTAACCCAAGTGAAGACCCTATAGTAAGCTCGTGCCTAGCAGACATACGTCGTGGTGACGTCATCAGGGGTCACGTGACGTCATCTTAAAGGTGTAATTGATTTAATCTTTGAAATTCAATAACAAATCAACCGCAAAAGACCGAAACTAAATTTTTGTGGCAATAGATAGAATAATACAGAATCTTAATTTTATCTCGTGTGCGTGAAATCACGTGACCCTTCCTTCCGGTCTAAACCGGAAGTGCCTCATAATTTGAAAGTGAAAAATGATATGAACTTACTTTCAACGATGTTATTGTCTGGATAGAATAAACTTTTCAAAGATATTCCGGCGACGTCATAACATGTTATAGCGCCCTCTAGCGGCAGTTTGAAAAATTGTTAAAATGAATAATCTGTTGATGTGTGTGGCGAAGTTTGCTGAAATCACTTTATAACCGGTGTATTTAATCAGCTTCATGCTAGGAACAAGTTGACGGGAAGCAAAAATTATGACGTCACCAGACCGGAAGTTAGAATGAAAAGACTCCTTTTCCTTTGAAAATTCAAAAAAAATTAAACCTGACAGATACAATCTTGATTTTTGCTCTAAAGGTTAATGTAAAAGTAGTTCTCGAACTTCCCTGTATTTTGGGGCAAAAAACGAACTTGAACATACCCTGCGGCACCCTTGAAATGTAATCGTTTTGGCCTAGGTGCAAAAAGCATTGACCCCTTACGTGTGCATGGCACACGTATAATATACATGCTAGTACATGTACGTATACACCGATAGTGTATTATGCATTGAGCGAATGTATCACCACTGACATCGTTCGTGCAAGCACATGTACGCTCACACAAGCGGACACTAGCCGCCAACCTGTGAAACAAGATGACGTCAACAAATTGCCCATGGGGAAGGGCGCCGCGTACGACAGGTAGGTAAACACGCTTTCGGCTACGCAGAATCCAACCCCGTAGACTTTGTAAACGTTGCTTGCACAATTCAAAGCACTTTTAACGGAAAAACAAAGTCGTATTCCCATTTACTCGACCCAGGTGAAGACCCAATAGTGAACTCCCGTCTCGCCGACAGACACCACGAGAAAGACGTCATCAGGGCCACGTGACCTTATCTTAAAGGTGCAATTGATTTAATCTTTGAAAATCAATAAAACATCAACCGCAAAAGACCGAAACTTGAATTTTGTGGCAATTAATAGAAAAAATCCAGGATCTTCATTTTATCTCGTGTGCGTGAAATCGCGTGACCCTTCCTTCCGGTCTAAACCGGAAGTGCCTCATAATTTGAAAGTGAAAAAATGATATGAACTTACTTTCAACGATGTTATTGTCTGGATAGAATAAACTTTTCAAAGATATTCCGGCGACGTCATAACATGTTATAGCGCCCTCTAGCGGCAGGTTGAAAATGGTTAAAATGATTAATCTGTTGATGTGTGTTGCACAGTTTGCTGAAATAACTTTATAACTGGTGTATATAATCAGCTTCATGCTTAGAGCATATTGGGAAGGAGAAATATTTATGACGTCACCAAACCGGAAGTTACAATAACAAAATCCTTTAAACTTTAAAAAGTCGCTTAAAAATCAACCGCTATAGATATAATCCAGATGTTTGCTTCAAATAGCAAAGTTAAGACTGATCTCGAGTTTCTGTTAATTACGTCACAATGACGTCACCAAGTGTCAGATTACAAGCAACCAAATATTTCTAAATTTAATCTTTGAAAATCAATATAAAATCAACTGTAAGAGATCTGATTTAGATTTTTAAGGAAATTGATAGATTAATCCATGGTCTTCATAATTTGTATTACATGCAAAAAGACTTGACACTTCCTTCCGGTCCAAACCGGAAGTGCCTTATAATTTAAAAGTGGAAAACGATGCTAACTTACTTTCAACGATGTTAGGCGCTGGCTAGGTTGTAAGTAACAAAACAGTTAACAGTGACTTCATAAAATGTTAAAGCGCCCTCTAGCGTCATGTTGACAAATGTTACGTCATATTACGATTATATTTGAATTATTACGTTTTTAGACGTTGAAGGCATATCTCAGCAACGGATCGTGTTAACATAACACCTCATTTTGTGTTGTTAGGTGATAGATAGTTGCACACAAAGTTCACAAACGTGTGACGTCATCGTTTTAATCAGTTTTAATTCATTTTACTCTGTTTAAATTAACTTAAATTAGTTTTCAATGATTTTAAATTGTTTTGATGGTTTAAAAGTTCAATTTTTCAAATATTTAATAAAAAAAAATTGTGAATGCGAAAAAGCCCTATGTTCTGTTCCTCGAACAGACGTAGTTCTAGTTTTTCTTCTTCTTCTTCTTCTTCTTTTTTTCTTTTAGTAACCTAAACCCCATAGACTTTGTACACGTTTTTTCTGCCAGTCACTTTTAATAGAAAACAAAGTTGTATTTCCATAAAACTTAACCCAGGTGAAGACCCTATAGTGAACTCGTGTCTCGCCGAAAAACGTAATGGTGACGTCATCAGGGGTCACGTGACGTCATCTTAAAGGTGTAATTGATTTAATCTTTGAAAATCAATAACAAATCAACCGCAAAAGACCGAAACTTAATTTTTGTGGCAATAGATAGAATAATCTAGGATCTTAATTTTATCTCGTGTGCGTGAAATCACGTGACCCTTCCTTCCGGTCTAAACAGGAAGTGCCTCATAATTTGAAAGTGAAAAATGATATGAACTTACTTTCAACGATGTTAGTGTCTGGCTACAATGTATTTTTCCAAAAAAATATTGGTGACGTCATAACATGTTATAGCGCCCTCTAGCGGCAGTTTGAAAAATTGTTAAAATGAATAATCTGTTGATGTGTGTGGCGAAGTTTGCTGAAATCACTTTATAACCGGTGTATTTAATCAGCTTCATGCTAGGAACAAGTTGACGGGAAGAACAAATTATGACGTCACCAGACCGGAAGTTAGAATGAAAAGACTCCTTTTCCTTTGAAAATTCCTAAACAATTAATCCTGACAGATACAATCTTGATTTTTGCTCTAAAGGTTAATGTAAAAGTAGTTCTCGAACTTCCGTGTGTTTTGGGGCAAAAGACAAACTTGAACATACCCTGCGGCACCCTTGAAATGTAATCGTTTTGGCCTAGGTGCAAAAAACATTGACCAATTACGTGTGCATGGCACACGTATACTATACATGCTAGTACATGTACGTATACACTGATAGTGTATTATGTATTGAGCGAATGTATCACCACTGACATCGTTCGTGCAAGCACATGTACGCTCACCCAAGCGGACACTAGCCGCCAACCTGTGAAACAGGATGACGTCATCAAATTGCCCATGGGGAAGGGCGCCGCGTACGACAGGTAGGTAAACACGCTTTCGGTTACGCAGAATCCAACCCCGTAGACTTTGTAAATGTTGCTTGCACAATTCAAAGCACTTTTAACGGAAAAACAAAGTCGTATTCCCATAAACTTGACCCAGGTGAAGACCCAATAGTGAACTCCAGTCTCGCCGACAGACACCACGAAGAAGACGTCATCAGGGCCACGTGACCTTATCTTAAAGGTGCAATTGATTTAATCTTTGAAAATCAATAAAACATCAACCGCAAAAGACAGAAACTTGAATTTTGTGGCAATTAATAGAATAATCCAGGATCTTCATTTTATCTCGTGTGCGTAAAATCACGTGACCCTTCCTTCCGGTCCAAACCGGAAGTGCCTCATAATTTGAAAGTGAAAAATGATATGAACTTACTTTCAACGATGTTAGTGTCTGGCTAAAATAAACTTTTTCCAAAAAAATCAGGCGACGTCATAATATGTTATAGCGCCCTCTAGCGGCAGGTTGAACAATTGTTAAAATGAATAATCTGTTGATGTGTGTGGCGAAGTTTGCTGAAACCACTTTATAACCGGTGTATATAATCAGCTTCATGCTTAGACCATATTGGGAAGGAGAAATATTTATGACGTCACCAAACCGGAAGTTACAATGAAAAACCCTTTAAACCTTAAACAATCGCTTAAAAATCAACCGCTATAGATATAATCCAGATTTTTGCATCAGATAGCAAAGTAAAGACAGCTCTCAAGCTTTCTGTTAATTACGTCACGATGACGTCATCAAATGCCAGATTACAAGCAACCAAATATTTCTAGATTTAATCTTTGAAAATCAATATAAAATCAACTGTAAGAGATCTGAATTAGATTTTTAAGGGAATTGATAGATTAATCCATGGTCTTCATAGTTTGTATTACATGCAAACAAAACTGACCCTTCCTTCCGGTCCAAACCGGAAGTGCATTATAATTTAAAAGTTGAAAACGATGTGAACTTACTTTCAACGATGTTAGGCGCTGGCTAGGTTGTAAGTAACAAACAAGTTAACGGTGACTTCTTAAAATGTTATAGCGCCCTCTAGCGGCATGTTGACAAATGTTACATCATATTACGATTATATTTGAATTATTACGTTTTTTGAACTTTAAGTAATATCTCAGCAACGGAACGTGCTAACATAACATACGTTTGTATTGTTAGGTGATAGATAGTTGCACAAAAAGTTCACAAACGTGTGACGTCATCGTTTTAATCAGTTTGGATTCATTTTAATCTGTTTAAATTAACTTAAATTCGTTTTCGATGATTTTAAATTATTTTGATGGTATACAAGTTCAATTTTTGAAAAATGTAATCTAAAAAATTGCGAAAGCGAAAAAGCCCTATGTTCTGTTCCTCGAACAGACGTAGTTCTAGTTTTTTTTTTTTTATTTGTCACTTTTTCCCATAGGATTTGTACACGTTTTTTCTGCCAATACACTTTGACACTTTGGTAAATCCGATCGACCTGAGATTTGGCATACATTTAGACAACCACCCAAGGACGGTCCTAGAAGAAATTCGTCGCGATTCCGTCATTCAAGGTTACGTGACGTCATGTTAAAGGTAACATTTTCCCCATAGGTTTTGTACACGTTTTTCTTCAAACTGTTGACTTTGACACTTTAATGAATTCGATCGACTTGAGAATTAGCATACACTTAGAACACCACTAACAGATAGTCCTGGACGAAATTCGGCACGATTGCGTCATTCAAGGTCACGTGACGTGACGTTAAAGGTGTAATTAATTTCCCTATAGGGTTTGTACACGTTTGTCTTCATACTATTGACTTTCGTACATTTGATCGACTCGAGACTTAGCACACATCTCGACCACCATCCCCAGGAGGGCCAAGGGAAAAATCGTCAGGATGACGTCATCGTGGGTCATGTGACGTCACATTAAAGGTGCAGTTTTTCACATAGGATTTGTACACGTATTTTTCAACTTATATATCTTGGGAAAATTGGCAAATCCAATCGATTTCAGACTTGGCACACACATAATGAAAGTCATCTTAGACATCCGAAACAGCTCTGTGTTTGTCCACAAACACATGTCTAGTTTTTTTTTTAGCTGTTTCGGTTTTTTACCGAAACAGCTTTTGTTTTCGTTAAAGTTTTTTTTTTTCTTTTTTTTTTTCTTTTTTGTCACGTTTTTTCTGCCAATACACTTTGACACTTTGGTGAATCCGATCGACTTGAGACTTGGCATACATTTAGACAACCACCCAAGGACGGTCCTAGAAGAAATTCGTCGCGATTACGTCATTCAAGGTCACGTGACGTCATGTTAAAGGTAAAATTTTCCCCATAGGTTTTGTACACGTTTTTCTTCAGACTTTTGACTTTGACACATGGGTAAATCCGACCGACTTGAAACTTGACATACACTTAGAACACCACCCACAGTTGGCCATTGAAGAAATTCGGCACGATTGCGTCATTCAAGGTCACGTGACCTGACGTTAAACGTCTAATTGTTTTCCCCATAGGGTTTGTACACGTTTTTCTTCAAACTATTTATTTTGACACTTTCATAAATTTGATCGACTTGATACTTAGCACACACCTCGACCACCATCTCCAGGAGGGCCAAGGAGAAAATCCTTCATAATGACGTCATCGGGGGTCATGTGACGTCACATTAAATGTTCAGTTTTTAAGACCCTCTATCTCTAGAAGTACATGTCCGATTGGGGTCAAACTTGGTATGCAAGTGTTCCAGGATGTGTTACAGACGAAAATTAAGATGACATCATGATGACATCATCGGGTATCAAGTCACATTAAAGGTTCAATTTTCCCCATAGGATTTGTACACGTTTTTTTCAACTAATATATATTTGAAACTTGTGTAAATCCAATCGACTTCAGACTTGGCACACACATTGACCACCACACACACATATATTGAAAGTAACGTTAGACAATCGAAACAGCTCTGTGTTTGTCCACAAACACATGTCTAGTTTTTTAGCTGTTTCGGTTTTTCACCGAAACAGCTTTTGTTTTCGTTAAAGTTTTTTTTTTTTTTCTTTTTTTTTTCCACTTTCAGACTTTTTCCCATAGGATTTGTACACGTTTTTTCAGCCAATACACTTTGACACTTTGGTAAATCCGATCGACTTGAGACTTGGCATACACTTAGACAACCACCCAAGGACGGTCCTAGAAGAAATTCGTCGCGATTACGTCATTCAAGGTCACGTGACTTCGCGTTAAAGGTGAAATTGTCCCCATAGGTTTTGTACACGTTTTTCCTCAGACTATTGAATTTGACACTTTGGTAAATCCGACCGACTTGAAACTTGCCATATACTCAGAACACCACCACCAGATGTTTCTGAAAGAAATTCAGCACGATTGCGTCATTCAAGGTCACGTGACGTCAAGTTAAAGGTTTAATTTGTCCCCCATAGGTTTTGTACACGTTTTTCTTTAGACTTTTGACTTTGACACTTAGTAAATCCGATCGACTTGAGACTTGGCACACACATAGACCACTATCCACAGACGGTCGTAGGAGAAATTTGGCACGATTACGTCATTCAAGGTCACGGGGCGTCACGTTAAAGGTTCAATTTTCCCCCATAGGTTTTGTACACGTTTTTCTTTAGACTATTGACTTTGACACTAGTAAATCTGATCGACTTGAGACTTGGCACACACAAAAGACCACCACATACACATTGAAAGTAACTTTGGACACTCGAAACAGCTCTGTGTTTGTCCACAAACACATGTCTAGTTTTTTTTTTTTTTTTTTTGTCACTTTTCTCCCATAGGATTTGTACACGTTTTTTCTGCCAATACACTTTGACACTTTGGTAAATCCGATCGACTTGAGACTTGGCATACATTTAGACAACCACCCAAGAACGGTCCTAGAACAAATTCGTCGCGATTACCTAATTCTTGGTCACGTGACGTCACGTTAAAGGTGCAATTTTCCCCCATAGGTTTTGTACACGTTTTTCTTCAGACTATTTAATTTGACAGTTTGGTGAATCCGATTGACTTGAAACTTAGCACAGACCTCGACCACCATCCTTAGGAGGGTCAAGAACAAAATAATCAAGATGACGTCATCGGGGGTCATGTGACGTCACATTAAAGGTGTAGTTTTTAAGACCGTCTAACTCTGAAAGTACAAGTCCGGTTGGGGTCAAACTTGGCTTGCAAGTATTCGAGGATGTGTTATAGACAAAAAATAGGATGACGTAATTATGACATCATCGGGTGTCATGTGACGTCACATTAAAGGTTCAATTTTCTCCATAGGTTTTGTACACGTTTTTCTTCAGACTATTGAATTTGACAATTTGGTAAATCCGATCGACTTCGGACTTGCCACACACCTCGACCACCATACCCAGGAGGGCCAAGGGGGAAATCGTCAGGATGACGTCATCGTGGGTCATATGACGTCACATTAAAGGGGCAGATTTTAGGACCCTCTATCTCTGGAAGTACATGTCTGATTGGGGCCAAACTTGGTATGCAAGTATTCCAGAATGTGTAATAGACGAAAATTAAGATGACATCATGATGACATCATCGGGTGTCATGTGACGTCACTTTAAAGGTGCAGTTTTTCCCATAGGATTTGTACACGTATTTTTCAACTTATATATCTTGGGAAAATTGACAAATCCAATCGATTTCAGACTTGGCACACACATAATGAAAGTTATCTTAGACATCCGAAACAGCTCTGTGTTTGTCCACAAACACATGTCTAGTTTTTTTTTGTTTTTTTTGTCACTTTTTCCCATAGGATTTGTACACGTTTTTTTCTGCCAATACACTTTGACACTTTGTTAAATCCGATCGACCTGAGACTTGGCATACATTTAGACAACCACCCAAGGACGGTCCTAGAAGAAATTCTTTGCGATTACGTCATTCATGGTCACGTGACGTCACGTTAAAGGTGCAATTTTGTCCCATAGGGTTTGTACACGTTTTTCTTCAAACTATTGACTTTGGCACTTTAGTAAATCCGATCGACTTGAGACTTGGCATACACTTAGACCACCATCCCTAGGAGGGCCAGGAGAAAAATCGTCATGGTGACGTCATCGTGGGTCCTGTGACCTCACATTTAAGGTGCAGTTTTTGGGACTCTATATCTCTGGAAGTACAGGCCCGATTGGGGTCAAACTTGGTATGCAAGTATTCCCCGATGTGTTATAGATGAAAATTAAGATGACATCATGATGACATAATCGGGTGTCATGTGACGTCAAATTAAAGGTGCAGTTTTTCCCATAGGATTTGTACACATTTTTGTTCAATCAATATATTTTTGGCACTTTGGTAATTCCGATCGACTTGAGACTTGGCACATACTTAGACCAGCATATATAGATGGTCCTAGAAGAAATTCGACACAATTGCGTCATTCAAGGTCACGTGACGTCACGTTAAAGGTTCAATTTTTCCCCCATAGGTTTTGTACACGTTTTCTTTAGACTATTGACTTTGACATTTTCGTAAATTTGATCGACTTGAGACTTAGCACACACCTCAACCACCATCTCCAGGATGGCCCAGAGGAAAATCGTCATGATGACGTCATCATGGGTCATGTGACGTCACATTAAAGGTTCAATTTTTAAGACCCTCTATCTCTGGAAGTACAGGCCCGATTGCGATCAAACTAGGTATTCAAGTATTCTATGATGTGTTATTTACGAAAATTAGGATAAAATAATGATGACGTCATCGGAGGTCATGGGACGTCACATTAAAGGTGCAGTTTTTCCCCATAGGATTTGTACACGTTGTTTTTTAACCAATATATCTTTGGCACTTTGGTAAATCCAATCGACTTTAAACTTGGCACACACTTAGACCATGTACTTTGACACACACAGCTTTACCTTACATACGCACTGTGGACATTCCTTTGTATTCGTGTAGTTAACAAACTTTGAGTAAATACTCATTTTTCTCGCTTCCCCAAAACAAATTTACCCTCAAATTAGGATTATGGGCCTCTCAGCTGTCCCTTCTATCTTTTCTATATATAACCCTAACCCGTTTTTCCTCTAGCGCTCTTTTTTCGGAAACTGAAAAACGGATTGTGGACGTGTGCAAGTCCACACACCGTAACCTCTTCCCGCATCGTGTGGACCTATATTGTTCGGAGGTCCACAGTGCGTATGCAAGACTAAATCATAATGACAGACATTTTAGACACCCGAAACAGCTCTGTGTTTGTCCACAAACACATGTCTAGTTTTTTTTAGCTGTTTCGGCAACTCAGCCGAAACAGCTATTGTAATCGTTAAGATTTTTTTTTTTTTTTTTTTTTTTTTTTTTAGCTGTTTCGGCAATTCAGCCGAAACAGCTTTTGTTTTCGTTAAAGTTTTTTTTTTTTTTTTTTTTTTTCTTTTCCTTCTTCAGACTTTTCCCCATAGGATTTGTACACGTTTATTCTGGCATAGCACTTTGACACTTTGGTGAATCCAATCGATTTAAAACTTGGCATACATTTAGACAACCACCCAAAGACGGTCCGAAAAGAAATTCGTCGCGATTAGGTCATTCTAGGTCACGTTACTTCACGTTAAACGTGAAATTTGTCCCATAGGGTTTGTACACGTTTTTCTTCAGACTATTGATTTTGACACTTCGGTAAATCCGATCGACTTGAGACTTAGCCTACACTGAGAACACCACCCACAGATGGTTCTGAAAGAAATTTGGCACGATTACATCATTCAAGGTCACGTGACGTCACGTTAAAGGTTCAATATTTTCCCCATAGGTTTTGTACACGTTTCTTTTTAGACTATTGACTTTGACCTTTTCGTAAACTTGATCAACTTGAAACTTAGCATACATATCGACCACCATTCCCAGGAGGGCCAAGGGAAAAATCGATATGATGACGTCATCGGGGGTCATGTGACGTCACATTAAAGGTGTAGTTTTTAGGATCCTCTATCTCTGGAAGTACAGGTCTGATTGGGGTCAAACTTGGTATTCATGTATTCCAGGATGAGTTATAGACGAAAATTAAGATGAAATTATGATGACGTCATCGGGTGTCATGTGACGTCACATTAAAGGTTCAGTTTTTAGGACCCTCTATCTCTGAAAGTACATGTCCGATTGGGGTCAAACTTGGTATACGGGTATTCCGGGATGTGTTATAGACGAAAATCAGGGTAACGTCATGATGACATCATCGTGGGTCATGTGACGTCACATTAAAGGTGTAGTTTTTAAGACCCTCTTTCTCTGAAAGTACAAGTCCAATTAGGGTCAAACTCGGTATTCAGGTATTCCGGGATGTGTTATAGACGAAAAGTAAGTTGACGTCATGATGACGTCATCGGGTGTCATGTGACGTCACATTAAAGGTGTAGTTTTCTCTGTAGGATTTGTACACGTTTTTTGGAACATATATATATATTTGGCACTTTGGTAAATCCGATCGACTTCAGATTTGGTACACACTTAGACCACCTCTCACATATTCAAAGTCATTTTAAACAAGCAAAACAGCTCTGTGTTTGTCCACAAACACATGTCTAGTCTTTTTAGCTGTTTCGGTTTTTCACCGAAACAGCTTTTGTTTTCGTTAAAGTTTTTTTAGCTGTTTCGGCAACTCAGCCGAAACAGCTATTGTAATCGTTAAGATTTTTTTTTTTTTTTTTTTTTTTTTTTTTTTTCTTTTTAGCTGTTTCGGCAATTCAGCCGAAACAGCTATTGTAATCGTTAAAGTTTTTTTTTTTTTTTTTTTTTTTTTTTTTTTTTTTTCCTCAGTTTCAGACTTTTCTCCATATAGTTTGTACACAGTTTTCTTCAGCCAATACACTTTGACACTTTGGTAAATCCGATCGACTTTAGACTTGGCATACATTTAGACAACCACCCAAGGACGGTCCTAGAAGAAATTCGTCGCGATTACGTCATTCATGATCACGTGACGTCACGTTAAAGGTTCAATTTTTCCCCATAGGTTTAGTACACGTTTTTCTTCAGACTATTGACTTTGACACTTTAGTAAATCCGACCGACTTGAAACTTGGCATACACTTAGAACACCACACCCAGATGTTCCTGAAAGAAATTCGGCGCGATTGCGTCATTTAAGGTCACGTGACGTCACGTTAAAGGTTCAATTTTCCCCCATAGGTTTTGTACACGTTTTTCTTTAGACTATTGACTTTGACACTTTCGTAAATTTGATCGACTTGCGACTTGGCACACATCTCGACCACAATCCCCAGGAGGGCCAAGGGAAATTCGTCATGATGACGTCATCGTGGGTCATGTGACTTAACATTAAAGGTGCAGTTTTTATTTTATTTTTTTCAGACTTTTTTCCATAGGGTTTGTACACGTTTTTTGTTCGGACAATACACTTTGACACTTTGGTAAATCCGATCGACTTGAGCCTTGGCATACACTTAAACCACCACCCACAGATGATCCTAGAAGACATTCGTCACGATTACGTCATTCGTGGTCATGTGACGTCACGTTAAAGGTGCAATTTTTTCCCATAGGATTTGTACACGTTTTTCTTCAAAATATTGAATTTGACACTTCTGTAAATTCGATCGACTTGAGACTTAGCACAGACCTCGACCGCTATCCTTAGGAGGGCCAAGAGAAAAATAATCAATATGACGTCATCGCGGGTCATGTGACGTCACATTAAAGGTGTAGTTTTTAAGACCCTCTAACTCTGAAAGTACAAGTCCGGTTGGGGTCAAACTTGGTTTGCAAGTATTCGAGGATGTGTTATAGACGAAAATTAAGATGACGTAATTATGACATCATCGGGTGTCATGTGACGTCACATTAAAGGTTCAATTTTCTCCATAGGTTTTGTACACGTTTTTCTTTAGACTATTGAATTTGACAATTTGGTAAATCCGATCGACTTCAGACTTAGCACACACCTCGACCACCATACCCAGGAGGGCCAAGAGAAAAATCGTCATGATGACGTCATCGGGGGTCATGTGACGTCACATTAAAGGTGCAGTTGTTAAGACCCTCTATCTCTGGAAGTACAAGTCCGATTGGGGTCAAACTTGGTATTCATGTATTCCAGGATGACTTATAGACGAAAATTAAAATGACATCATGATGACGTCATTGGGTGTCAGGTGACGTCAAATTAAAGGTCAAATTCTTTCCATACGATTTGTACACGTTTTTTTTTCAACCAATATATCTTTGGCACTTTGGTTTATTCGATCGACTTTAGACTTGGAACACACTTAGACCACCCCAATATTGAAAGGAGGGTCAAGAGGAAAATCGTCATGATGACATCATCGGGGGTCATGTGACGTCACATTAAAGGTCCAGTTTTTAAGACCCTCTATCTCTGGAAGTACAGGTCCGCGGGGTCAAACTTGGTATTCATGTATTCCAGGATGACTTATAGACGAAAATTAAAATGACATGATGACGTCATCGGGTGTCATGTGACGTCACATTAAAGGTCAAATTCTTCCCATACGATTTGTACACGTTTTTTTTTCAACCAATATATCTTTGGCACTTTGGTTTATTCGATCGACTTTAGACTTGGAACACACTTAGACCACCTCAATATTGAAAGTCATTTTAGACATGCGAAACAGCTCTGTGTTTGTCCACAAACACATTTCTAGTTTTTCTTTTTCTCCTTCAGACTTTTTCCCATAGGGTTTGTACACGTTTTTTGTTCGGACAATACACTTTGACACTTTCGTAAATCCGATCGTCTTCAGACTTGGCCTACTTTTAGACCACCACCCACAGATGATCCTAGAAGAAATTCGTCGCGATTACGTCATTCGTGGTCATGTGACATCACGTTAAAGGTCCAATTTTTTCCCATAGGATTTGTACACGTTTTTCTTAAAAATATTGAATTTGACACTTCTGTAAATTCGTTCGACTTGAGACTTAGCACAGACATCGACCACTATCCTTAGGAGAGCCAAGAGAAAAGTAATCAAGATGACGTCATCGCGGGTCATGTGACGTCACATTAAAGGTGTAGTTTTTAAGACCCTCTAACTCTGAAAGTACAAGTCCGGTTGGGGTCAAACTTGGTTTGCAAGTATTCAAGGATGTGTTATAGACGAAAATTAAGATGACGTAATTATGACATCATCGGGTGTCATGTGACGTCACATTAAAGGTTCAATTTTCTCCATAGGTTTTGTACACGTTTTTCTTCAGACTATTGAATTTGACAATTTGGTAAATCCGATCGACTTCAAACTTAGCACACACCTCGACCATCAAACCCAGGAGGGCCAAGGGGAAAATCGTCAGGATGACGTCATCGTGGGTCATGTGACGTCATATTAAAGGGGTCAGATTTTAGGACCCTCTATCTCTGGAAGTACATGTCTGATTGGGGCCAAACTTGGTATGCAAGTATTCCAGAATATGTCATAGACGTAAATTAAGATGACATCATGATGACATCATCGGGTGTCATGTGACGTCACATTAAAGGTTCAGTTTTCCCCATAGGATTTGTACACGTTTTTTCAACTAATATATCTTTGGCAATTGTGTAAATCCAATCGACTTTAGACTTGGCACACACAAAGACCATCATCAGATACATATATAGAAAGTAATGTTAGACACCCGAAACAGCTCTGTGTTTGTCCACAAACACATGTCTAGTTTTTTCTTTTTTTTCTTTTTTTTTTCCACTTTCAGTGTTTTTACCCATAGGATTTACACACGTTTGTTCTGCCAATACACTTTGGCACTTTGGTAAATCCAACCGACTTGAAACTTGGTATACACTTAGAACACCACACCCAGATGTTCCTGAAAGAAATTCGGCGCGATTGCGTCATTTAAGGTCACGTGACGTCACGTTAAAGGTTCAATTTTCCCCCATAGGTTTTGTACACGTTTTTCTTTAGACTATTGACTTTGACACTTTCGTAAATTTGATCGACTTGCGACTTGGCACACATCTCGACCACAATCCCCAGGAGGGCCAAGGGAAATTCGTCATGATGACGTCATCGTGGGTCATGTGACTTAACATTAAAGGTGCAGTTTTTATTTTATTTTTTTCAGACTTTTTTCCATAGGGTTTGTACACGTTTTTTGTTCGGACAATACACTTTGACACTTTGGTAAATCCGATCGACTTGAGCCTTGGCATACACTTAAACCACCACCCACAGATGATCCTAGAAGACATTCGTCACGATTACGTCATTCGTGGTCATGTGACGTCACGTTAAAGGTGCAATTTTTTCCCATAGGATTTGTACACGTTTTTCTTCAAAATATTGAATTTGACACTTCTGTAAATTCGATCGACTTGAGACTTAGCACAGACCTCGACCGCTATCCTTAGGAGGGCCAAGAGAAAAATAATCAATATGACGTCATCGCGGGTCATGTGACGTCACATTAAAGGTGTAGTTTTTAAGACCCTCTAACTCTGAAAGTACAAGTCCGGTTGGGGTCAAACTTGGTTTGCAAGTATTCGAGGATGTGTTATAGACGAAAATTAAGATGACGTAATTATGACATCATCGGGTGTCATGTGACGTCACATTAAAGGTTCAATTTTCTCCATAGGTTTTGTACACGTTTTTCTTTAGACTATTGAATTTGACAATTTGGTAAATCCGATCGACTTCAGACTTAGCACACACCTCGACCACCATACCCAGGAGGGCCAAGAGAAAAATCGTCATGATGACGTCATCGGGGGTCATGTGACGTCACATTAAAGGTGCAGTTGTTAAGACCCTCTATCTCTGGAAGTACAAGTCCGATTGGGGTCAAACTTGGTATTCATGTATTCCAGGATGACTTATAGACGAAAATTAAAATGACATCATGATGACGTCATTGGGTGTCAGGTGACGTCAAATTAAAGGTCAAATTCTTTCCATACGATTTGTACACGTTTTTTTTTCAACCAATATATCTTTGGCACTTTGGTTTATTCGATCGACTTTAGACTTGGAACACACTTAGACCACCCCAATATTGAAAGGAGGGTCAAGAGGAAAATCGTCATGATGACATCATCGGGGGTCATGTGACGTCACATTAAAGGTCCAGTTTTTAAGACCCTCTATCTCTGGAAGTACAGGTCCGCGGGGTCAAACTTGGTATTCATGTATTCCAGGATGACTTATAGACGAAAATTAAAATGACATGATGACGTCATCGGGTGTCATGTGACGTCACATTAAAGGTCAAATTCTTCCCATACGATTTGTACACGTTTTTTTTTCAACCAATATATCTTTGGCACTTTGGTTTATTCGATCGACTTTAGACTTGGAACACACTTAGACCACCTCAATATTGAAAGTCATTTTAGACATGCGAAACAGCTCTGTGTTTGTCCACAAACACATTTCTAGTTTTTCTTTTTCTCCTTCAGACTTTTTCCCATAGGGTTTGTACACGTTTTTTGTTCGGACAATACACTTTGACACTTTCGTAAATCCGATCGTCTTCAGACTTGGCCTACTTTTAGACCACCACCCACAGATGATCCTAGAAGAAATTCGTCGCGATTACGTCATTCGTGGTCATGTGACATCACGTTAAAGGTCCAATTTTTTCCCATAGGATTTGTACACGTTTTTCTTAAAAATATTGAATTTGACACTTCTGTAAATTCGTTCGACTTGAGACTTAGCACAGACATCGACCACTATCCTTAGGAGAGCCAAGAGAAAAGTAATCAAGATGACGTCATCGCGGGTCATGTGACGTCACATTAAAGGTGTAGTTTTTAAGACCCTCTAACTCTGAAAGTACAAGTCCGGTTGGGGTCAAACTTGGTTTGCAAGTATTCAAGGATGTGTTATAGACGAAAATTAAGATGACGTAATTATGACATCATCGGGTGTCATGTGACGTCACATTAAAGGTTCAATTTTCTCCATAGGTTTTGTACACGTTTTTCTTCAGACTATTGAATTTGACAATTTGGTAAATCCGATCGACTTCAAACTTAGCACACACCTCGACCATCAAACCCAGGAGGGCCAAGGGGAAAATCGTCAGGATGACGTCATCGTGGGTCATGTGACGTCATATTAAAGGGGTCAGATTTTAGGACCCTCTATCTCTGGAAGTACATGTCTGATTGGGGCCAAACTTGGTATGCAAGTATTCCAGAATATGTCATAGACGTAAATTAAGATGACATCATGATGACATCATCGGGTGTCATGTGACGTCACATTAAAGGTTCAGTTTTCCCCATAGGATTTGTACACGTTTTTTCAACTAATATATCTTTGGCAATTGTGTAAATCCAATCGACTTTAGACTTGGCACACACAAAGACCATCATCAGATACATATATAGAAAGTAATGTTAGACACCCGAAACAGCTCTGTGTTTGTCCACAAACACATGTCTAGTTTTTTCTTTTTTTTCTTTTTTTTTTCCACTTTCAGTGTTTTTACCCATAGGATTTACACACGTTTGTTCTGCCAATACACTTTGGCACTTTGGTAAATCCAACCGACTTGAAACTTGGTATACACTTAGAACTCCACCCACAGATGGTCCTAGAAGAAATTTGGCTCGATTGTGTCATTCTAGGTCACGTGACGTCACGTTAAAGGTTTAATTTTCCCTATAGGTTTTGTACACGTTTTTCTTCAGACTATTGACTTTGGCACTTCGGTAAATCCGACCGACTTGAAACTTGCCATACACTTAGAACTCCACCCCCAGATGTTTCTGAAAGAAAATCGGCACGATTGCGTCATTCAAGGTCACGTGACGTGACATTAAAGGTTCACATTTTTCTCCCATTGGTTTTGTACACGTTTTTCTTTAGACTATTGACTTTGACACTTTAGTAAATCCGATCGACTTGAGACTTGGCATACCTTTAGAACATCATTCATATATGGTTCTGGAAGAAATTCGGCACGATTGCGTCATTCAAGGTCATGTGACGTCACGTTAAAGGGTCAATTTGTCCCCCATAGGTTTTGTACACGTTTTTCTTTAGACTATTGACTTTGACACTTTTGTAAATTTGATCGACTTGAGACTTGGCACACACATAGACCACCACACACAAATATTGAAAATAATGTAAGACACTCGAAACAGCTCTGTGTTTGTCCACAAACACATGTCTAGTTTTGTTTTTTCTTTTTCAGACTTTTCTCCATAGGATTTGCACACGTTTATTCAGACAATACACTTTGACACTTTGGTAATTCCGATCGACTTGAGACTTGGCATATATTTAGACAACCACCCAAGGACGGTCCTAGAAGAAATTCGTTGTGATTACGTCACTCAAGGTCACGTGACTTCGCGTTAAAGGTGAAATTTTTCCCATAGGTTTTGTACACGTTTTTCTTAAGACTATTGTCTTTGACACTTTGGTTAATCCGACCGACTTGAAACTTGGCATACACTTAGAACACCACCCCCATATGTTCCTGAAAGAAATTCGGCACGATTGCGTCGTTCAAGGTCACGTGACGTCACCTTAAAGATTCAATTTTTCCCCCATAGGTTTTGTACACGTTTTTCTTCAGACTATTGACTTTGACACTTTCGTAAATTTGATCGACTTGAGACTTGGCACACACATAGACCACCACACACACATAATGAAAATAATGTAAGACACTCGAAACAGCTCTGTGTTTGTCCACAAACACATGTCTAGTTTCTTCTTTTTTTTCTTTTTCTCCTTCAGACTTTTTCCCATAGGGTTTGTACACGTTTTTTGTTCGGACAATACACTTTGACACTTTGGTAAATCCGATCGACTTGAAACTTGGCATACACTTAGACCACCACCCATAGATGATCCTAGAAGAAATTTGTCACGATTACGCCATTCTTGGTCACGTGACATCACGTTAAAGGTTCAGTTTTTTCCCATAGGGTTTGTACACGTTTTTATTCAGACTATTGACTTTAATACTTTGGTAAATGCGATTGACTTGAAACTTAGCACACACCTTGACCACCATCCCCAGGAGGTCCAAGAGAAAAATCGTCATGATGACGTCATCGTGGGTCATGTGACGTCACTTTAAAGGTGTAGTTTTTAATACCCTCTATCTCTGGAAGTAAAGGTCTGATTGGGGTTAATCTTGGTATGCAAGTATTCCAGGATGTGTTATAGACGAAAATTAAGATGACGTCATGATGACGTCATCGTGGGTCATGTGACGTCACATTTAAGGTGTAGTTTTTAAGACCCTCTATCTCTGGAAGTACAAGTCCGATTGGGGTCAAACTTGGCATGCAAGTATTCAAGTGTGTGTTATAGACACAAATTAAAATAACATCATGATGACGTCACCGTTGGTCATGTGACGTCTCATTAAAGGTTCAATTTTCCCCATTGGTTTTGTACATGTTTTTATTCAGACTATTGAATTTGACACTTTGGTCAATCCGATCAACTCGGGACTTAGTACACACCTCGACCACCATCCCTAGGAGGGCCAAGGGGAACATCGTCAGGATGACGTCATTTTTGGACATGTGCGTCACATTAAAGGTCAGTTTAAAAGACCCTCTATCTCTGGAAGTACAGGTCCGATTGGGGTCATACTTGGTATGCAAGTAATCGGGGATGTGTTATAGACGAAAATTAAGATGACGTAATTATGACTTCATCGTCGGTCATGTGACGTCACATTAAAGGTGTAGTTTTCCCCAAAGGATTTGTACACGTTTTGTTTCAACCAATATATCTTTGGCACCTGGGTAAATCAGATTGACTTCAGATTTGCGACACACTTAGACCACCACCCACTTATTACAAAACAAATTAGACACCCGAAACAGCTCTGTGTTTGTCCACAAACACATTTCTAGTTCATTTTACTCTGTTTAAATTAACTTAAATTAGTTTTCAATGATTTTAAATTGTTTTGATGGTTTAAAAGTTCAATTTTTGAAATATTTAATAAAAGAAAATTGTGAATGCGAAAAAGCCCTATGTTCTGTTCTTCGAACAGACGTAGTTCTAGTTTTTCCTTTTTTTCTTCCGTTTCAGACTCCTCTCCATAGGGTTTGTACACGTTTTTTCTTCAGCCAATACACTTTGACACAAATCCGATCGACTTGAGACTTGGCATACACTTAGACCACCACCCACAGATGATCCTAGAAGAAATGTGTCACGATTACGTCATTCGTGGTCACGTGACGTCACGTTAAAGGTGCAATTTTGTCCCATAGGGTTTGTACACGTTTTTCTTCAGACTATTGACTTTGACACTTTGGTAAATCCGATCGACTTGAGACTTGGCATACACTTAGACCACTATCCTTAGGAGGGCCAGGAGAAAAATCCTCATGATGACGTCATCGTGGGTCTTGTGACCTCACTTTAAAAGGTGCAGTTTTTGAGACCCTATATCTCTGAAAGGACAGGCCCGATTGGGGTCAAACTTGGTATGCAAGTATTCCACGATGTGTTATAGACGAAAATTAAGATGACATCATGATGACATAATCGGGTGTCATGTGACGTCAAATTAAAGGTGCAGTTTTTCCCATAGGATTTGTACACATTTTTTTTCAATCAATATATTTTTGGCACTTTGGTACATCCGATCGACTTGAGACTTGGCACATACTTAGACAAGCATATGTAGATGGTCCTAGAAGAAATTCGACACAATTGCGTCATTCAAGGTCACGTGACGTCACGTTAAAGGTTCACTTTTTTTTCCCATAGGTTTTGTACACGTTTTCGTTAGACTATTTACTTTGACATTTTCGTAAATTTGATCGACTTGAGACTTAGCACACACCTCAACCACCATCTCCGGGAGGGCCCAAAGGAAAATCGTCATGATGACGTCATCATGGGTCATGTGACGTCACATTAAAGGTTAAATTTTTAAGCCCCTCTATCTCTGGAAGTACAGGCCCGATTACGATCAAACTTGGTATTCAAGTATTCTATGATGTGTTATTCACGAAAATTAGAATGAAATAATGATGACGTCATCGGGGGTCATGTCACGTCACATTAAAGGTGCAGTTTTTAAAACCCTCTATCTCTGGAAGTACAGGCCCGATTAGGTCAAAACTTAGTATGCAAGTATTCCAGGATGTGTTATAGACGCAAATTAAGATGACGTCATGATGACATCACCGGGTGTCATCTGACGTCACATTAAAGGTGCAGTTTTTCCCCATAGGATTTGTACACGTTGTTTTTTAACCAATATATCTTTTGTACTTTGGTAAATCCGATCGACTTTAAACTTGGCACACACTTAGACCACCACACACACACACATAATGAAAGACATTTAAAACATCCGAAACAGCTCTGTGTTTGTCCACAAACACATGTCTAGTTCTTATTTAATTTTTTTCTATATAATTGTTCTTGACGTTTTAGACCTTATCACTGTCTGTAGACTTCAAGATAGCAGGGGGCAAATTTCATAGAGCTGCTAAGCACAATCATTTGCTTAGCATGACAATTTTCCATTGGCAAAAACAAGGTTACAGACCAAATTTTTACGTGATCTTTATTGTTTTCGATTGATAATCAGCTGGCTTTTGGCTTAGCATGAAAAACCCGTATAATTTTGGCTGATAACCTGTTTTTAATGAGCAAGACCTTTTTGTGCTAAGCAAATTTTTGTGCTTAGCAGCTCTATGAAATTGGCCCCAGCCAATATACTCGCGTCTGCCTATACGTTGAGCAAACATAAAAGGGTCACATAAACCTGACACGGCCACCCTATAAATACACTTGAATTCAAACTGAACAAAGTTCAATTAGATCAACTATCGTAGAACACACACCTATGCGCGTCTATTGTGCTTATCTTTGCGTGTCGTCGGCCATTTTCTCCTGGGATCCGCCCCATCAGTACCGCCGTACAGTAGCGCGCTATGAGCCTGGAAGCCTAACACGAACAAGTAAATACTGACATCACATAAGGAACTACATACACGATTGTTGCACGATTTATAGGCGAACCCGGTAATTTAGGTGAGTGGAAACTGCGTTGATAAACTGTTTTTATTTTAAAATAAATACAATCTCGTCCTGGCCTAGACCATGTAGACCTAAATTGGGACGTTTTCACTCCTTTTTCGAATTTTGGATTTTGTCTGTCGTTCTAACGCCCCAACCGTTGTAAAGCCTATTGCTAATAAAAAAAGAAATTGTGACCACAAAAGTTGCCCAAAACAGGCCAAATACTTGACAATATATATTGGAAAGCGCACACTGGCTTCTATACATGTCAAAGAAGAACTGTTAATGTTATGGCTTCTTTGGTACTCACGATTATTAAGGTTGCAAATCCGAGCAATTTTGACCAGCTTTTCAAAACAATGATGCCCATAATATTCGGTCAATATAAACTACATAGACGTCCCGACAGCACCCGACTCACGTTAAGAGCACACTATGCGAAGATGGGGGACACGACAATGGCTTTTCGAGTGACCACCAACGACTGTTTTATGGTGCAAGAGCACAGGCCAGCATCGCTGCACTGTACATGCAGCGACGCAGGCCTGCACCCTTGCACCATAAAACAGTCGTTGGTGGTCGCTCGAAAAGCCATTGTCGTGTCCCCCGTCTTCGCATAGTGTGCTCTTTACGTGAGTCGGGTGCTGTCGGGACGTCTATGCTAGAGAGGTGACAAGGACTGCATCGGATAGTGACTTCCTGTCACTCTATCTAGTACAATCAGCAAAGACTTGAAACTGTTGGCAGGTGAGGCTATTCCTAGAGTTGATGACAGGCCGGCATTTCTTAAGTTCAAGCAGAGTGAGGGTGTTGGCGACATCAATCTGGGTGAGGTGGTGATGGAAGGCAAGTGGGAGATGTGTGGTGAGATTGGTAATGGTAGACAGGGAAGCTGTCCAGTAGAGTTCAATGCCCCTTGGGACATTGCTGCTCGTCAACCTGATGAGATTGCAGTGACTGACTACGATCGAGTTGTGATCTGCGGCATCGATGGCAACCAGAAAAGCACAATCCCGATGCAAGGATGTAAGTTAAAATTACATGCCATCTGCGAAATTATACTGAAACAATTAGCCTTTGCTCTTCACTAATATTCTCTGTATTTAAACTTTTAACAAATAAGGTAACAAAAAAGTAAATCTATTTAAACTGTAATCTTTAAACAAAATATTAATCCATTGAATACGTTGGTATTCATGACATGGTAAAGTTTTTTAATCTCAATGTATATTCCACGAATATAAAACTTCAAAAGTAGACAAACCAAAAATAGAAATTTGACCTCAGTAATTTAATTTGCTTTATTTCTGAAGCTCTTTGCAAAAGAAAATACATCTGAGAAAAATACATCTGATAGTTACAGAGAATAAAACATAAATACTGTAAATTTAATGGGAAAAAAATGTTTTCGCGTAAACATCGGTGTACGCGGGTTTACACTCCAAAACCTGTGTTTACCGAGTAAACAGACTTTTTTGCAACAGTTAACAAGGTTAGCAAACATGTTTAGCAGCTAAACAGCCATGTCCAATTCCTATACATCAATGTTCAATGACTAAACACTATTATATATCTATCCTCATGCCAAACAAGTCATGTAAACATATTTACAAACTGATAGCAAGAAAGTGTTTAGAAAAGTGTTTACTCGCTAAACACCGTTTTTGCAGTGTACGTTTATCACTCCTTGGCATGGAATACTTTTTTTTAAATATATTTATATCTTCTATTGTTCACACAGAAAGATAAATTACGGTGAAGCATTTTATGCCCCACAATCTGGGGCATAACAAAAGATAAACACACCAAACATAATAATTCAAAATGAATCAAAGACGCGGTGATTTCTCAAGCGTGTATACCAAACCTTGACAGACAATTTTCTACTGCAGTTTTCACTCTTTCAAGAATGTATGTATTGAAAGGATTGTGCAATAAATGCATAATGGTCGTTTGTTTGTTTTGACATTATGACTTCTACAGGTCCACGCGGCATCGCAGCTACACGCACCAACAATCGTTTGGTGGTCGTCGAGGACAACGCTTCCCATGTGAAGGTGTTCAACAGCGACAATACGCTGGCCTACGAATTCCCAACAGTGCCACCGAGTGAGGTCGGTAAGACCGCAGTTGACTTAATGAGTGTAGCTGTCAAGAATGATGGTACCATCGTAGTAGGTGATGTCGAGAGGCTGGTGTTGACTGAACACAGCCCCACTGATGGTGAGCTCCTACGTACCATACCAGTCAAGGTTGCACCTCGCCATCTGGCTGTAGACAGCAATGATAGAATTGTCATCAGTTCATCGTCACAGACAGTAAATGTTGCTGATGGCAATGGTACTACACTGTGCACCATCAAACCCACCATCAATGGTCAACCAGTACAGCGCTGCAGCGGTGTGTGCACTGATAGCTCAGGTATCTATGTTGTAATGCATGGTGGTGATGAACACGTGGGTGATATCCACCACTATGACCCTCAAGGTGGCTTTCTCAAGTGCATTGCACAGGGTCTGTACCGTCCCGTTGGAATCACATTCACATCAGATGGGCAGCTGGCAGTGGCTGAGTGGTTCTTAGTCAAGATGTATCACCAGGTGTGACGTGACATTGTAATCAGCCATGTCAGTTTCTAAACACCAATGACATGCCAATAGTTCAGTTTACTGTTGTATATCGTTCTACATTATTTTGTACATTGTTTCGTCACCCACTGTCGTCTAAAAATTGAAAACCAAAGGAATCAGTGACATTGTAACCAGTCATGTCAGTTTCTAATCACCAATGACATGCCAATAGTTTGTGAAAACCAAGGGAATCCTTTATCGATGCGCGCGCAGTGTGACGTCTCATTTTTATAAAAAATAAATCTATCACAAAAAATGTATAAAGCCTATCAAGTATCATAGATATTTATCGCATCGTAATTATTCAAATCGAACAAAATAATGTACACTAACTCTTAACGTAGGTTAAGCAGTTCAAACAACATAATAATACGTGGAATACTCGGGAAACAGACCAGAATCAACACTGCAAAAACAGCGGTGTTAAATATACGTACACCATTGGTGTCTATTTAACCCTCTTATGGTTTTACCTTTCAAAACCTTTCAAAATCTGCTTAATGGGCAAAATGGCTATCAATAAGTATGAACCTTTCAAAACGCTCCAGAATTTTTTGCTACTGCACTACTACACCTTTCAAAACCTTTTGAATTTTTTATTTTTTTTTAACACCAGTTTGTTCAGAGAGTTGTTTTACCTTTCAAAACCTTTCATAGGTTCTATTTGTCAGACAGCTTTCTCACCTTTCAAAATGCTTCAGTCCAGAAAACTTGAAAGGTTTTCAAAGGTCTGACAGTTCTATGGTAACTGCACTGTATATAGGAGGGATATAGGACCGTATGGTGTTACATTTTACTGTTGTCTTGTAAAGATACTGAGTGGTGTTAAATTAACAAGACAGTTTTTGCAGGAAACAGCATTGACATTGATGGTGAAACTATGATAATCCGCACCATATAGCTGGCTATTGTAATAGTTATTTTACTGTGATGGGTCAAACCCTCGGTGATAAAATCACCCAAACACATGTAACTGTTATGATTATTTGTCGAATCCTAACCTTTCTTCCCCAAGTAATTAACGGGTCAAGGAATCATTGATATCGTACATAACCTGGCAAAGAAACAATGTGCAGGTTGTTATCTAATAAACAGTTCACTAATAAAGAAAATTACTTGTGCGCTTTCTAAGCCTCCAACCCCCTCATCGTGAATGTTTACCATCTCAAAGGGATAATTCCTGCAAAAGTAAAAGTTGCCAGAGTTTCTCATATCTTCAAGAGTAGCCAATTCGAAATTGATTATTATAGACCAATCTCAAGTGTAAATACACTTATAGTCGTATCGCCATTTTTTTATAAAATAATTATTATACTGTATTATATATTATATCCAATAATAGTTTTGTTAATGCTTTCACTCAATTGATTGATAAAATAACAAATTTTAATTCACTCATTTGTACACTTTGTTTTCACTTCTTTGTGCCTGTGGCACTATTAACCATGGTATTAGAAATAATTAATTCATTAATTGATTGTAATTAATGAATTAATTGTAATTAATTTTGTTTTATGTATAATGTGCAGCGCACATGAACATATTTTTATGGAATGCGCGCTATATCCATGTAATTATTATTATTATTAATAATTATTTGTCTTTAGAGAGTTACGCGCCTTCTTTAAAAAAAACCACCATATGTGACCTGTCATCACAAAATGAGCGTAAAGTCGGCAAAATCAAAAATTGAGATATGGGTATTTCTAAATTCTGTGGAAACAGAGCTTTCCAATGGTATATAACACTTTGAGGTTTGATACCCAATTTTTTTATTTTTTTATTTTGTTTAGTCTGGAGTCTTAATACAGAGATTATGAGAAAACGGGCATTTCTTGCGAGAAATTGTGTGAAAGGCATAGAAAGGCATAGTCAAAATTGTCTCAAAAACGAATTTTGTTTTTATCTGATCGTCCTGAAAAATTGGGAATTGATTGTTGGGGATTTAATCTTTAAAAAAAAACATATAATCTCAAAATCGACCACCCCTTCAAATTTTGACTTTGACTGGCCGTACTGGGAAATCACTCCGTGCGACTTTACGCTCATTTTGTGATGACAGGTCACATATGGCGTCCCTCAAGGATCCTAAATTTGACTTTTTTTTTGTTTTACATTAATTTACATTACTTTCTTTAACCAATCGTCAAAATCATTTTCTTTTATTGTGTTTGCTGATGGCAGTATTAGTCATAATAACATCGATGTACTTGCAGATTATAGCTAATATAGAACTACTTTTAATATAGGTTTTCCCGGTCAGTTTAATAGATTTGGCAGCCGAAATTATGACGAATCACCCATTTTTGCACTAATTTGGATGCACGTTTTAAATCAACATCTCAATTAACTAAATAGATTGTTTAATTTTAATCTCAATGCGTGCAACTGCATTTTGCTGTATTTTACATGAAAACTCACCTATAGTAGCTAAAGAAATTGATATAGTTCCCTCGGGAAGATGTTTTATATAAAATAGGCAAATAGACGCATAGGTAGAAAAATAAATAGATAGACTATACACTGTTTTTAGCTTTATAGAGACTTTTGGATTTCTAAATGTACTCTTCTGGTATCAAAGTTACATGATTTAAGCGAAGTATACACATTTTAATTTTGTTGTAATTTTCGATAATGTATGGGTTTGGGATGTAGTTTATAATGTAGTTAAGATCTATATGGTAAATATTGTGATGTAGATGAATTTTTACAGTTTTGCGCTAATAGATGCTTGAAAAACCACCATCCAGGGGCCTTTGGTCCACAGGAATGCGTCGATTGTTAATGGATTAAGAATTAAGATCCTGTCCTTTAATATTTAACCCTAACCCTCTTTCAGATATTGAACAAGGCTATACGTGCATACCGGGCCATACCATTAGTAAAACGGGTCAATCTTCCTGATCCCCAATACAATCGCTTATGCACATCACACCTGCACGTCGTTATTACCACCCCAACCCATTTAGTCCGGGAGCCCAGCCAGGTTTAATCATAATTTTGAGTGCAAAAGGTTTGAAGCGTGGGATATGTTGGGGTGACTGGGACAACTGCAAAATGGGTTTTCTTAAGTTTGGCGAGTGGTGCGTTGGGTGGGGGGAGCCCCTGACAGACCCCCTAAAATTCGATTTAATCATAATCTTGAGTGCAAACATAATTTCTTCATGAGTCGAAAGTTTATCGTGTACTGAATAGGATTTGTATACTTAAGAACAATATAATTGGTGCTAAGTACACTTAAGAAGGTCTTTAATTAGTGCTAATTACACGTTTAATCATAATTTTGAGTGCAAGGATAAAACAAGTGTCAATGTGTAGCTGACACCTTGCTGGAGCAAAATCCGTCACTTAAGAAAGTTTCAAGTGGTGCCATCCACAATTAAGAAAGGGTCAAAGGTAATCAGAAATCAATAAACACTATTCATCATAACGTTGAGTGCAACTTGCATTTTGTATATCAACAGTTTATCATAGACCGATCACTGATCACAAGCTTCGGAACAGGATATATAGTGCACATTTCAATTAAGAAGGTCTTTAATTAGTGCTAATTACACGGTTTAATTATAATGTCAAGTGCCATAAAAACAAACACGTTTTAATGTGTACCATACACTGTGGTAGAGCAAAGTGTGTCAATTAAGAACATTCCAAATTGTGCCATACTTACTAAAGAAATTGTCAAAGGTCACCAGGATTCCGAATTATCGTAATAAAGTCGAGTTTTTTATGCATTCGATCGATAACTTTGTGAATTAACAAACACCTTGTCAGGGTCTGATACACTTTATGACACGATGGGGATCTTGTATCAAAGCGAACCCCAACAGGCCTTTTCTGCACAACCACTGAACACTGCGTCTTGCAAATCGAGAAAGAGAAGGCTTGAAGTGGAAGATATCTGAAATCTGCCAGACGTTTACAAGTACGGGCACACGTTTTATCTTATGGTTTATGGATGATGCAGCATGTACTAACGGGCCAAAAATATCCCGATATGGGCTGGGTTCATTGCGAAATACTATTTTGACAACCTCCCCAAGCAGATTTATATATTTATTTTTTACACAAAAATACAAACAGAATATTTACAGATGTACAAGGATATTTATAGGAATACAAAGCATTGATACTTAGGTATGTTTGTACATTAACTTTAAGAAAAGAAGGGCTGTAACTACGAAAGCTGTTTATCTTTATACCAATGTAGCATATAGACGTGGATAAATCCAAGTTACACGCGTCTTCCTAAACACCTGAATTAAACAGCTCTTACTAATTATCTTAATTGATTGTTTAGTTATCCTCGTGTAACTTGGACAGTCTAAACTTATTGACCGTGGACCCTATTGTTAATTACATTGTAATATAGAGGATTGCGCAACAGTATGAACATACGATAGGCCTCAGTAGATAAATCTTCAGCAGGTCTTTACTTAGATACTCTACAGCCTGAGCCATAATGGCTGATACCAAAAGGCAACGCAGTAACAGTTTCACTGCTGACGAAAGGATGGCTCTCGTTGAGACCATGAGGAACTTTAATTCCATTACATGTATTGGTGACAAACGATGTGACACTAAAGCCAACCAGAAAAAAGCTGATGCCTGGAAAGCTAATACTTCAGAAATGTCCATCTCGTTTCCTGACCATAAAAGCCGATCTGCTATAAGGACAACAAAGAATTGGGTGTCCTAAATACAATCCGAGAAGTCCAAGTAAATCGTTCAACGTGTCTTTGCTAACTCTGAAAAGTCTGATGAAATGTTCCTCGTCATACTCTTCTAAGGGATTCACCTTAAAACTCCTGGTGCACGTTGGTGTTGGCGACCATGACGATATTCTTGTTAGTTGGCCTCCTCTTGTGCAATTAAGAAGATTTGAAGCGCATCCATCCTGTCTACCTTTCTACCTTTCTGTGTACATATCTGGCTTCTAAATGGCTCAGAATACTCACTAAACAACCCCCGTACCTTGTTTAAGAATTGCTATTGTATAAACACATGTTTAACTCCAATGGTCATTTAAACGCGGCTAACTTAAAACAAGCTTTGTGTACTTGTTTGAAGTTAGACACCAGGTTTAAACAGTGACTACTAATTTAAACGCATCCAATGGCTTAAACAGCTTTCGTAGTTACAGCCCGTACTGTTTAAGGCCAATTCTGATTTATGGGAAAGACGAAAACCCGCACAAAATGTACCTTCCTCCTCACACAGTACAACAATACTCTAATGTTGGCATAACTAAACTTACAAAATAGTGTATGTAGGCTGTGTTTAGGAACATAATCACGGATTATGTTTAAATTTAGATACAACAGCTTTCCTTACGTATTCGACATGTGGGCACCAACTTCATGCTCATCAATAACTGCGCCCACACAATTACAAGACCTCAAGTTTTCAATAAGACTATCAATCAGCAATGCAGGTTGGATACACCATTGGTAATTGCTTTATTTATCTTGAATTGGTGGATTTGGGGGGCTGTATTTTATAGTCAATATCGTTTAACTGACCTGTCTGAAGTTTTACAGTCATTGATCCTGAGAAAAGCAAAACAAAAACGGCGTTCGTTTTCAACCGGCGTCGGGCAATGTTTTTTATGTTGTTCTTGTTTTGTTAGATTTACCGTCCGGCGATCGTTATTTTTGTTATATACAATTTAATTTTTGGAACAATTACAGGATATCTAGCGCAATAATTTTGCTGGATGCCTACAATTGTTATTTACTTTCAAATTAGTAAAATATTTCTTAATAATTCGGTAGTCATTTTGTTCGATATCCGCAAATAGTATACTACCTTTAAGTCAACATTGGATATTTTCTGCCTTGTACCAATAAGCATACATTTAGTTTTAGGGGGGTTTAATGCTAGCTTGTTTCTTACGCACCAGTTGTGAAAACTAGTAAGAGCTGTATTTGAGGAGCTTCACATATTGACGTGGAGTCATCAGCTTACATAAATAAGTTGCAGTTTGGTAATATAGAAAATGGAAGATCACTAGTATAAATAAGGAACTAGTATCGACCCTTGTGCGGAACACCAATGTTTACGGACATGGTGCCGCCAATATTTACAGACTGACTCCGGTCACTTATTTACGACTTTAATAAACCAATTAATTACAGAAGATGACATGTTCATCTTTTCTAGTTTCTCTGGTAAGATTTCATGATTAACACAATCAAATACTTTACTGAGATCTAAAAACACACTGCCTGTAACTTCTATATTCTCCATGGCCTCAACACACATGTTTGTTAAGTCGTGAATGGTGCTTTCAGTTGAGTGCAGGAGTCTAAATCCTGACTGGCAACTAGGAATCAGATTGTTTTCATCAAGGTAGCTATACCAATGTGTGCACCTATCTTTCAAAAATCTTAGAGATAATTGGCAGTATAGAAATAGGCCGATAGTTACCTGTACTACATTTATTTCCTGCATGTTTCAAATTTGTAGGGTATCGCTCACATCTTATGGTTAACAATCCCAGTTAAAGATTTAATGATATATGCCTAAGATAAGGTGAAGCAATTCTGATCATTTTAACACTAATGCCATCCAGAGCTGTTGCTTTCCCAACCGACATATATTATATTTGCTTTTGAACAAACTCTTAGGTAACATTAGGTACTACGCATTCTTCATTAAGAGGCGGCAGTATTGTCATCTTGTCTAACTTTAACTTTGTATTCCCTAACTTTAACGTATTACATATTTACACCCATTCGTGTTTGAGAGGGTACAGGCAATTGCAATGAACTTCATGACTGTTTTGTGATATTTCGTATGCGGTGGGTTTTGTTCCTGCGTTTGGTAAAGTACATGTACACTTTGACGTTTTATGATTTCAATTATCATTCTAATCATTTATTAATCAGACATTTTGATCGGACATTGCGCTGTGTAATCAGTGATTGGTCCATAATAAACGGTTGATCCACATAGAAATGTAAGTTGCACTTACATTGTTCTTTGTTGGTGTTCAGTTTACACCCCCGGTGACCTTTGACCCTTTCTTAATTAGGGATGGCACCACTTGTAACTTTCTTAAGTGGCGGATTTTGCTTCAGCAAGGTGTCAGCTACACATTGACACTTGTTTTATTTTTGCACTCAAAATTATGATTAAACGTGTAATTAGCACTAATTACAGACCTTCTTAATTAGAATTTGCACTATATATCCTGTTCTTAAGCTTGTGATCAGTGATCGGTCTATGATAACCTGTTTCTATACACATGAATGCAAGTTGCACTCAACGTTATAATTATTGGTGTTTAATGACTTATGATGACCTTTGACCCTTTCTTAATTAGGGATGGCACCACTTGAAACTTTCTTAAGTGGCAGATTTTGCTCCAGCAAGGTGTCAGCTACACATTGACACTTGTTTTATCCTTGCACTCAAAATTATGATTAAACGTGTAATTAGCACTAATTAAAGACCTTCTTAAGTGTACTTAGCACCAATTATATTGTTCTTAAGTATACAAATCCTATTCAGTACACGATAAACTTTCGACTCATGAAGAAATTATGTTTGCACTCAAGATTATGATTAAATCGAATTTTGGGGGGTCTGTCAAGGGCTCCCCCCACCCAACGCACCACTCGCCAAACTTAAGAAAACCCATTTTGCAGTTGTCCCAGTCACCCCAACATATCCCACGCTTCAAACCTTTTGCACTCAAAATTATGATTAAACTTGGCTGGGCTCCCGGACTAATTGTGATATTCGAGGCTTGCACGTGAATAAAACCCAGATGATACCATTTACGCCAATTAGTTCAACCGGCATTTTCTACGGAAGACTTCGATTTTGGGGGCAATTATAGACCGAGTCCAGTGACCTTCAATATGTCGCCTAGATCAATTAGCGCGACCGTTGAATGGTAGTTCAACTGTGTGAATATTCTATGCCTATATTTAAATGTCTATAGTTTGCATGAAAAGGTCACGCCCCATTCATTAGGGCCTATATCTGAATCTAAATAGTTTATACACTACTTGTTAATTAAATTAGGTGCTAAGTTGACGTATTTTCAACAATCGAAAAAAGCCAAATATATGTATTTTTCTTATTTAATATTTTGTTTTTAGCTGTTTCGGCAATTCAGCCGAAACAGCTTTTGTTTTCGTTAAATTTTTTTTTTTTTTTTTTTAGCTCCTTTTTTTCTTCCGTTTCAGACTCCTCTCCATAGGGTTTGTACACGTTTTTTCTTCAGCCAATACACTTTGACACTTTGGTAAATCCGATCGACTTGATGACTTGGCATACACTTAGACCACCACCCACAGATGATCCTAGAAGAAATTTGTCACGATTACGTCATTCGTGGTCACGTGACGTCACGTTAAAGGTGCAATTTTTCCCCATAGGATTTGTACACGTTTTTCTTCAGACTATTGACTTTGACACTTTGGTAAATCCGATCGACTTGAGACTTGGCATACACTTAGACCACCATCCCTAGGAGGGCCAGGAGAAAAATCGTCATGATGACGTCATCGTGGGTCTTGTGACCTCACATTAAAGGTGCAGTTTTTGAGACCCTATATCTCTGAAAGTACAGGACCGATTGGGGTCAAACTTGGTATACAAGTATTCCACGATGTGTTATAGACGAAACTTAAGATGACATCATGATGACATAATCGGGTGTCATGTGACGTTAAATTAAAGGTGCAGTTTTTCCCATAGGATTTGTACACATTTTTGCTCAATCAATATATTTTTGGCACTTTGGTAAATCCGATCGACTTGAGATTTAGCACATACTTAGACCAGCATATGTAGATGGTCCTAGAAGAAATTCGACACAATTGCGTCATTCAAGGTCACGTGACGTCACGTTAAAGGTTCAATTTTCCCCCATAGGTTTTGTACACGTTTTCCTTAGACTATTGACTTTGACATTTTCGTAAATTTGATCGACTTGAGACTCAGCACACACCTCAACCACCATCTCCGGCAGGGCCCAGAGGAAAATCGTCATGATGACGTCATCATGGGTCATGTGACGTCACATTAAAGGTTCAATTTTTAAGACCCTCTATCTCTGGAAGTACAGGCCCGATTAGGGCAAAACTTGGTATGCAAGTATTCCATGATGTGTTATAGACGCAAATTAAGATGACGTCATGATGACATCACCGGGTGTCATCTGACGTCACATTAAAGGTGCAGTTTTTCCCCATAGGATTTGTACACGTTGTTTTTTAACCAATATATCTTTGGCACTTTGGTAAATCCGATCGACTTTAAACTTGGCACACACTTAGACCACCACACACACACACACATAATGAAAGACATTTTAGACACCCGAAACAGCTCTGTGTTTGTCCACAAACACATGTCTAGTTTCTTCTTGTTTTCAAGGCACTTATGCACCTAACCCGGTTTTCCCTTCTACTTTGTCATATAAGACAATTTGTCGACAAAAAACGACATGAATTATACATTCACGCACCACCCAGCTCCTGAAGAAAAATAGTTCGCGAACCGCTACACCGGTTAATATTAAGTGTCCTCCCTTAATTACGAAGAAGCCATTTTGTATTTTATGAATTGTTAACTGTTGAATGAGATGATGCCAGACTATTTTTGCATTCTAGCACCACTTTCAATATTGTTTTATGTGGCTTAACCAGTTCGCGCCAGAATTATTGGCTTATTGGCTTGGGTTTATGTTTAACAAAACTCGATCAGAGGGGGTTCAGGACGATGGTACCGGGAACCACACCCACGCAGTCGTGACGTGTTTATGCGTCATCCGTTTTGAATCTCGGAGAAATTGTGTGTTTATATACGTCCTCCGGCGCGAACTGGTTAAAACATCCGAATGTTTAAACACAAATTTTTAATTATTCATCAGAGAAGACCACACCCCTAAAAAATATAAAAACAGATAGTGATCGAAATACCCAATGATATTAGTCATTTTAACCAAAATATTGGTCAAAATAACAAATATTTTAGTTAAAATTTACCAATATATTTGTTTGACACATATCTACCAATCAATTGGTTATTTTCAACCAATCTGATTTTAGGGTGTGGTATTAACTTGTAATTAACTTTCAATCAATTATATCTGCAAGTTACACAAATAAAGATTTTACATCACTTTCAATTCAATATGGCAGACTCGTAAATTAACATTCATACTGGCAATTAATAGAGTTGTTTTACCCAAATTTGACGCTTTCCGGGAGAGTTGAAACCCTGACGGTGCCTTTCTAGCCAATTCCTCCAGTAAATTCTGCGTTGATTGGATTAGTATGGTGGCGTACTCTGGTACCTAATATAAACGAACAAAATGAACCTTTGTTTAATTTGTTTGGAACCGTGTTATACTAGTTTCCGACTGCGCACGCTGCATAATCAAAACTGTTTATGGAGAGTTGCAACAACGTGAACTATTAATATGGAGCCGAGCCAAATTTAACTTAGCAGCCAAATTAAGATACAACAAATGCTAACCTTCCTAACTAAATACACTTGTTAGTGTAAGATTGACCTGTACCACTCGAGACTGGTTGACAGTTTCCAAACTCCTTTATTGTAAACTTCTGGGTAGTTACATCAGTGAAAGTCGGGTTCGAAATCTACAGAGATACATAATGGATAATGTCTTACAAATACACTTTAAACTATCTAAATGCGAAACTCCCACTTTACTTCGATCCGCTGAGAAACTCTGCACTCTAAATCTATTTAATCAATAATAGAAGTGTAAACTTTAGCTTTAATAAAGAGGTTACATGAAAAGCTTTAAGAAGTTACATGAAAATAAATTCCACTTACACTGTTGTGCGTCCGAAATAAATGAATCAAATACAGGAATCTCAAATGAAGCTCCAGAATAAAAGCATGAACTCTCTGGTTGTTCAGTTCTAATTCAATCTATTCTCCTCAAAGAATCTCAGGGAAATAATTAGTGAAACTATCTCTTCCCTATTGTATCAAATCGGATTGTTGATGTGTGCTAAATTGTACATGTGGCAGTAGTCTAGTGACCCTTTCAAACCTATGAGTTATGCAAACAAATTACAGTACCAGACTAGGATCTTAAAGAAACAGCATAACAAAAGAGGGCGGCATTACGAAAATCCTTCTAAATCTTACACTCCGCCCACCAAAGAGTCTGTTAGTAATATCAAATTAATCAATCTCGCCGCCGGCAGGAACAAGAACAATCAGTCTCTGAACAGCTCTTCGTATTATGGTGTAGTTCGAAGTTCGACCCTGAGCAGCCTTGTCTGCACTCTTCAGTCTCACTTGCACGTTCCTCACGTTGCCAGCTTCATCTGGGTGCACCTCTTCCACAATCCCCATTCTCCAGTTACCTCGGATGGCGTTACTGTCTTGGACCAACACCACGTCATCCTTCTGCAAGTTCCTTTTCTCGTGGTGCCATTTCTGTCTGATAATGAGAGACGGAAAGTAGTCCCTTGTCCACTTGATCCAGTAGGCCCTTATGATATTCTGGATAAACTCAACACGATGTCTGGGGTTGTTCGTCTCTCTCCAAGGCCCGCTCGGTACCCTCGCAGTGGCTCGCCCAAGCAACATGTTGTTGGGGCAAAGGTAGGTTCCATCTTCTGGATCAGTGGGATGTCGCCCGATGGGTCGCTCGTTCACTAGATTGGCCACTTCGTAAAGTACAGTCTGAAGCTCATTGAACTGAAGGATCTGGTTTCCAATAGCATGGTTAATTGCCTTCTTGACTCCCTTGATCAAGATCTCGGTTACCCCGTTCTGCCACGGTGAATTAGCCATGGAGAACTTCCACGTCATGCCTTCGGTTACCCCAAACTCTTTAAGACCTTCTTTGTCCCATCCATCCATCGCCTGCTTGAGTTCCCTAGAAGCCGCTACTAGCTGCGTGCCTCCGTCACTATACATCTCACTTGGATAGCCTCTTAGTGATATGAATGGTCTAAGGACTTGCAGGAATCCACTCGCACTATAATCAGTGGCGAGATCAATGTGAACGGCTCGTGTAGTGAAGCAACTGAAAATCACACCATACGCCTTTCCTCTGGATCTCTTGTTCACTTCACCACGAATTGTGAATGGCCCAAACAGATCAACCCCCACGTGATTCCAGGGTGGTGATGGTTTAAGTCGTGCCATTGGCAACTGTCCCATCTTTTGGCCGGCCATGTCTCTCTCTTGTTTTCTGCATGGTACACAGTGGTGTCGAATGCTCTTGGCCATCTTGTAGAGGTTGATAATCCAGTACTTTGACCTTATCTTTGAGACGGTACTTTGTGCGCCAGGATGGCCTCTGTTATGCACATGCTTTGCATACAGCTTAGAGAAGTGGTGGTGATAAGGCAGTAGTGGTATTTCTTGTTTGTTGTAACTGAAGTGTACATGTCTCTCAGCACGACTTCCTACCACAAGGACGCCATCATCTCTGATCTTGGGACATAGTTTAGCGTAGCGCTTGTTGAACACCATCTTGTCATCTGCCAAGGTTTTCATTAACGGCCTTTGGCACTCCTTGATCCAGAAGAGTTCTGCTTGTTTGACGTCATCTGCGGTAAGTGTCTTGGCTATGCTCTTAAAACTCTTGATCTTGTACATTGCAAGAATTCTGGCGGTGACTCTTGTAAGTTTGTTGTATCGGCTGTACCTGTCAATATTAATTCTATTGGCCAATGTATCTTCTTCCTGAGCATCAGTGACCATCACAATCTTGGCTCGCTCTGGAAGCTCGCGTTCTGAACAGCTTTGTTCAATTGGCCACTCTTCTACAGGTTGTCGCAGAAATTCTGGACCTCGCTGCCAGATGCTCGCAGCTCCAATTTCAGAAGGAGCTTTACCTCTGGTGATGTAGTCTGCAACGTTCAGTTCCCCTCTACACCACCACCAATCCTGGGGCTCAGTAGCCTCCTGTATCTCACCAATCCGGGTAGCGACGAATGTCTTGAAGCCGTAGCTCTGCTTCTGAATCATCGATCTCACTATTTCGCTGTCGACAATGTGAAACTCTCTGTCAAACTCAAGTCTCATCTCCTTCTTGACGAAACAAGTAAGTCTCTTGTTGAGCACTGCTCCACTTAGCTCCAGTCTCACGATACTAACTATCTCGATGGGAGCGATGCGGCTCTTACTTGCCACCAAGCTGGATGCGTATCCACCGCTGTCGAGCAGCCAGCGTATGTAGGCTACTGTTCCAAAGGCTTGCTCGGAGCCGTCAGAAAACACAATGAGAGTAGGCCGTGCTTCTGGATCAGCTCCCTGAGGTTTGATACAACGTTGGAAGGAGATATCGGCAACCTCACACAGCTCCTTGAAGAACTTAATCCACTCTTCTCTCATGTTATTCGGAATAGGGTCGTCCCACCCGAGCTTTATGCCCCACATCTTTCTCAGGAGGATCTTTGCCTTGATGGTGAACGGTGCCACAAGACCCAGAGGGTCATAAATTCCATTGACCTGGCTCAGACACATTCTTTTCGTGAGAGCGGATGGGATCGCTGCTGGAATCTGATCGTCAGTCAAGTCTGGACCTTGTCTTATTTTCTTCTTCTTCGGAGCGAAGTTAATTCTGGCGATGAAGTGGAACACATCTTGCTGTGGGTTCCAGGAGATGCCAAGTACTCTCTCGTTGCTCTCTTTGCTGGACCACTCGTGCTTGTGTGCATCTGGTCCTTCTCCCGAGAATACCCAGTTCTTGACGACAAAGTTCCCCGGTTTGATCAGTTGATCAATCTCTCGTGCATGCGTCCTAGCTGCATCTGGGGTCTTTACGGACTCGAGAATGTCATCAACATACACGTTCTGTTGGATCGTGCTTGCTGCTTTGGGAAATTCGTCCTTGCCAAGTTCAGCTGTTTTCTTCAGTGCAACAGTTGCGATGGTTGCGGATGGCCGATCGCCCATGTTGACAACTCTCATACAGTATATCTTGGGATCTTCATTGATCTGCATTCCTCTCCAGAGAAATCGATGACAATGTTGGTCCTTCAAAGTAGTGGAAATGCTGTGGTACATCTTGCGAATATCACCAACCAGAGCAACCTCGTTCTCTCGAAATCGAAGCAAAACTCCCAAGAGGGAATTCATCATGTCAGGTCCCTTCGCCCAATAATCGTTGAGGACATGCCCCTTATAATTGGCACTGCTGTTGAAGACAATCCTGACCGGGGTACTCTTACTTTCTGGTTTAAGAACTTCGTGATGAGAGATGTAGTGTATTGGTCCTGGATATGAATCCATTTCTTTCTTTGAGATCTCACGTGCCACACCTCTATCCAGCATGTCCTTCACCTGCATGTCATACACCTTGGCTTTGGTAGGATCGCGCCCCAGTCGTCTTTCTAGTGCCTTCAGGGTGGCAAACGCAACCTGTCTATTATCTGGTAGGTTAGCAGGATCCTTGATCCACGGGTATTCCGCTTCCCAGTGGGTTCCTCGGAAAGTGAGCTTTTCGTCAATTAGCGCCAGTTCTCGCTCTTCCTTTAGAGTGTAGTCCTTTGATCCTATTGGACACTTGCCGCATCTGCAATTTCCGCATCGTGGGTTACACTCAACTCCCATACTCTCCAACTTCATGAAGTCGTCTAGGTTGCAGGTTGCAACATGGTGAATTATTGCTGTAGCAGTAATGATTCGTCTGGTCCTCTCTTTAATGGCTGGATGTGTGCCGCCCAAGCATCTACCGAATCTGTTCTCCAGGACGAGTAAGTGATCTACAGCCTGTAGTCGTGTTGGGTGATATCCTGCATATTCAAAACCGACGAGGAGGTCCACCTGTCCCTTTGGGCGCTCGATCTCTTTCAGGGTGATGTCCATGAAGAGATCAACCACACTCCCTATGTTTATATTCTTTATGTCTGCAGTGATGCAGTTGATCCCATAGGCCGTGATGTGCACCAGGTAGCCCTGCTTGTCGGTGAGAGGTACGGAGTAGCGAAAGCTATCAATTTCTTCTGTCACTCCGCCAACTTTTGTTATTGACACCCTGACAGGGATGCCTCTCAAGCCTGCTGCTTTAGCTGCCGAGTTAGTGACTAGTGATGAAGTAGCGCAACCATCCCACAACACATTCATCTGAGTTGGGCCAACTTTGATCTTCATCAATTGAAGAAGACACGCCTCATTGGACTTGGATGACGCCACGGTGTGGTTGTTCACTGCCGAGGTGACGATTTGCTCGACTCCTTGTGTTTCACTGTGTAGTGTCGGATGATGTAGACGAGTACAGTTCTGAATCCCACACCTTTTCTTCTTTCTGCAATCGGTTACTCTGTGTCCTCGATTGAGACAGCAGTAGCAAGCTCCCTTTTCTTTTATGAGCTGGGCTTTCTCTTGTGCTGATTTCCCTGTAAACACACGGCAATCCGATGTAGTGTGTTTACCGTCATCATGAATAAGACACCTTTTGATTGGGTCTCGTCTTATGGTAGTCTCACTTCTCTCCTTTACGTCTGTTGCATTTATAGTAGCTCTTGGGGAATTGCTGTGAGTCTGACTTCGTATTTCTGATGACTCATACTCAACACTCTTCTTTTCTTTGATCAGGAATTGAAGAAGAGCAGGGAATCTGTCAGTGTGATCAACAGCATTCTTTTCATCATAAAGAGATCTGGACCACTCTCTCCGCACCATGGGGGGTAATTTTCGCTCTATGTCGCTAACAACTCTGGTGTTAGACATTTCTCGCTCCATGCCGACCTTAGTCAAGTCGTTATGGCTTTTTTCGATGGTATCGACTAGGTCAATAAACTTCTTGTCTTCCCCGTCCCTCACCGGCCTGATTTTCTCGAAATTCTGCATGATGCAGTCTGCCATCTTGATTGGGTCACCATATCGTTCATCCAACCTCTTCCAGATTTCTGCAGCGTTGTCATCAATTGCTCCTATCACTTTTAGTGGTTTTTCACCCAACGACCTTCGCAGGACAAAAGCCAACTGATCCGCAGTTGTCTCCGGTTGGATAAATTTGTCGAAGTCGGAACGAAATCTTGGATAGTTGCGAATGTCGCCGTCAAAGACGGGCAGACGCATTTTCTCTAGTTGGATGCCGTTCTTGACTTTCCCCTTGGGAGCAGATGAAGTAGCCGTGTGACAATCAAGAAGCTTGCCTATCGTGTCGCTTACTTCGTTGTACTGCTTGCGAATTGCTTCGATCCATACATTTTCGTTCTCGGCCTGGTCTGTTGATAACATCAGGATGTAATTCACATGAGCCGTCTTTGTTTTCTCCATTAGTTGCTTTAACTCGTTCCTTCCATCCTTCACAGCCTCAATGGAGTTGTTTGCTATAGACATGGAAATGCCCTTGCAAAGTTGCTTGAAGTCGACCTCGTGTACATTTCTCAGGTTTCTGGCTTTATCGATGGACAACTGTTTGGCCTCTTTCTCAAGCTGTGCTTTCTGTGCAAAGGAGGCAATTTTCTGTGCTTCTTTGGACTGGACATCGTAATGCATCAGTGACTCTCTTGCTTCGTCATGTTTTTGTTCTATCGAGGAAATCCACTCATCCTCATCAGTCGCCTCACTGTCTGAGTGTAAGATGACATCTTGGTGCTTCGCATAAACATTATCAAACGCCGACTTCAAATCAGATGCCAACATGGTCGTGTACTCGATGAGTTTGCCCTGCTCAATCGCCGTGTCAATGGCATGGCAAATTCTGGTAAAACGACCCTTTGCTAACCCCCTGATTTTCTTCATCTCGGTCAGCGACATGTTGAAGAAGTGGAATTATGTGCGATCTTCCTAACTATCTCGTCAGTGGTTAGTTGAATGGAACGATCTCACCTGCTTCCTGTTGCCTTGCATCAAACACAAATGTGTAGCATCATGGAGTGAGATCATCAGCTTACTGTGCCCAGTTGCAGAGTATTTCGAATGTAAGATTGACCTGTACCACTCGAGACTGGTTGACAGTTTCCAAACTCCTTTATTGTAAACTTCTGGGTAGTTACATCAGTGAAAGTCGGGTTCGAAATCTACAGAGATACATAATGGATAATGTCTTACAAATACACTTTAAACTATCTAAATGCGAAACTCCCACTTTACTTCGATCCGCTGAGAAACTCTGCACTCTAAATCTATTTAATCAATAATAGAAGTGTAAACTTTAGCTTTAATAAAGAGGTTACATGAAAAGCTTTAAGAAGTTACATGAAAATAAATTCCACTTACACTGTTGTGCGTCCGAAATAAATGAATCAAATACAGGAATCTCAAATGAAGCTCCAGAATAAAAGCATGAACTCTCTGGTTGTTCAGTTCTAATTCAATCTATTCTCCTCAAAGAATCTCAGGGAAATAATTAGTGAAACTATCTCTTCCCTATTGTATCAAATCGGATTGTTGATGTGTGCTAAATTGTACATGTGGCAGTAGTCTAGTGACCCTTTCAAACCTATGAGTTATGCAAACAAATTACAGTACCAGACTAGGATCTTAAAGAAACAGCATAACAAAAGAGGGCGGCATTACGAAAATCCTTCTAAATCTTACAGTTAGTAACTTAGCTGCATACGAAGACGAAGCAACGGTTTCGAAAACCCTTATAAGTGGGGTTTCGAAAACCCACTTATAAGGGTTTTCGAAACCTTTGCTTTCGTCGTTTTTGGTTTGGGCTTTGCTCTGACTTCTGAATTACTGAGAAGTAAATAGAAATGGAAGCAAATCACAATATTCACCAACTTTTGGGTTCATATCAATCGAGTGAATGTTTCTGATGCACAACGGGCACCATAATGTGGCTAGAGATCTCGAAGTTCGGAGTTTAAGTAAACAAAAACACCCAAAGACAAAGACGAAGTCACAGATTCAGAAAGGCCCTATAAATAAAGTTCATCATTTGTAGAAGCTTAATCGGCCCATTAAAAATGTACAGGGATCCAAACAGTTTTGTCATTTTGTTTTCTTCAATTTCTACAGGATTCATCCCATTTGTTATTAGAAAAGACTCCCTGAAATTATCATAGGCATTACTTTCTGGTCTAAGTGGGTTTTTTAAGGGTACAAAATCAGAACTTAAAATTAACAATGATTTCGTCCCGTGCGCACGAAGTCGAGGAAAATCAGCAGGGATCCTTTCCCCACGAGTCAAACAGAATCACAAGCCTTGAATCACGGCACGAAGTGTTTCTGCCTGCGATTCGGTCTGCAATGTGGTTGATGGTACCGGCCGAACAAAAGTCATAGTATTTTATTTGACTTGTGGTGAAAAAAGAGCCCTGCTGTTTACTCTTCTTCTTTGTTTAGTTTTGATTGTGTACATTAGCCAACAATAATCCTAACTTGTTTTAAGGCAACTGAACAAGGTCCAATTTAAAAACAACAACATGTAACTACACACATTTGCTAAGCATGAACAGGGTTTTAAACCAAATGTTCAGTTAATGTTGATTGTTTGTGACTGGTATTCAACTGTTTTTTGTTTAGCATGAAAAGCACATAAAGTTTTGGCGGGTAACCTGTTTCTACTGAGCAATATTTGTTTTGTGCTAAGCAAATTTATGTGCTTTCACGTTTTATGAAGTTGGTCCCAGGACTGTTACTCACCGCATCCTTTCTGTCCCAAGTTTCCACAAAGCGGTTATCTAAGAGGTTGTCGACAGTGTCTACGTACGTCTATAAGCGAATGAACAAAAGGATTTGTTTAGTAAAAAGCAGATATACTAAACCGAAAAGTCAAGCTCCCCCCCCCCCCCCCCCCCCACCCACCCCGTCTAACACTAGGATTTTGCATTCGACACGGACACGGTTATTTTATTAACATCACCGAGCCGAGGCGCTGGATTATTTTTAACGCAACTTGATCCGAGGTGGGTTCAGGCTAATGATACCGGGAAGCACACCCACGCTTGCTGCTGAGAGACATTTCCGCCCTTGCTCGTGACGTGTGTATGCGACATCCGTTTTGAATCTAGGGAAAACTTCGCGTGCATACACGTCGCAAACTGGTTAATTTGGACTTTAACGACTTTACTTAGGATGTGAATTTAGACTGAGGATCTAAATTTGGAGAATTTGAATGTGATTTTGGAAATCTTTTGTAGAAATCACATCCTGCTAAGGACCGTGTACGCTTTGAATGACTGTTTGGAATTAAAACACAAACTACTGAGCACTTTTAAGTCCAACAACCACTAAAATCTACAAATTGTGCTGGGGAAAGTTTGGTTTCGCATTGCAATAACTTACATCGACGTATTCTGTGACATTTGTGACGTCAGTTGGTATGGCGTCATGGTCACTTATCCAAGTCATCAACGCCAGTAGATTGTGAAGTGGCAGTTGTTCTTCGGAGCTTTGAGTCTTGACGTCATCTACTGTCGCCGACTCGGGTAAACAATCAAACTGACCACCACACAGAAGATTAAAGACAGACAGTTCAAAGACAATTACGCTTTTGTTATGAGAAATTTCAAATAATTCATTACAATTAGACTTTGGAGAGTTCATTTTGTGATTTGTTGTTTGCTGTATTCGAAGGATTACAGCTAGGCAACTAAAATTGGAATGTGGTTGTTGTTTTTTCGTTAAAATATACAAAAAAAACAGTTGATAAGTTAAAATGTGTCCAAATAATATGAACCTTACTTGTCCTGTTTTGTAATCTTTTGCGTGTTTTTGTTTAGGATGTTTAAAGTAAGATTTCTCACAAACATGTTTTGTGAAACCCATGACTTTCTAGAGCGCTGTAAAAAGTATTTATCGCAAAACCCCAAGTGTTATATACCATTGGAAGCTCTCTTTCTCATGAATTTGATAAATACCAATATCTCAATTTTCAATATTTCCGACTTTACTCTCATTTTGTGGTGACAGGTCACATTGGTTATGAGGCGCCAATTTGTTGTGTTGCACATCAAATAGAACATCGTTCACGTAGTTGCCAACGTTCACGTAGTTGCCAAACATTGGCAACGTTTGCATAGTTGACAAACGTTGGCAACGTTCGCATAGTTGACAAACGTTGGCAACTTTCGAGTAGTTGACAAACGTTCGCCTAGTTGGCAAACGTTAGCAACGTTCTCGCGAGTAGAACACACCCCATGTTATGAATAAAGTGACATCGTGGACACAATTATTGCAATGGAGATGACCACTTAACTACGTGTTGATCTTACCTCAATCAGACCCACAATGCACCGAGGATCTGAAAGGCATACGAATAAAATACATTAACATTACTCCAAAATAATTACCATTAATCCAGTGACTAATGTAGTCACTGGTATAACAGTTGGGTTTAATATACCAGGTAAATTATATATAGGTTTTCCTGGCTATTTATTAACATGTTTTATTTAAATTAACACGCTGCTCACACGTTTTTACCAAACAAATTTAGTCCTTAATGTTAACGTTTCAACCCTTTTAAACTACAGGCCCCAAATTTACGTCACTCATTACAGATCAAATTTGTCTAAAATGTTGCCGAAAGCGGGCAGCATTCAGAAATAGATTTCGTCTTTTATCAATCAATTTCAGACTTATGTTACATTTGTTTGTCTAGTTTGTGATTGACTCAATCAAAAACTAGACAAATGTAATTAGCATAAGTTTGTGAAATTTATTGAAATAAGACGAAATCGATTTCTAAAGGCTGCCGTTTGGTAACAACTTAGACGAATTTGATATTTATTGACGAATATTCTCCCATAAATGCTTAAATAGAGTGACCAAAATTTGAAATTTAGAGTTTAAATTACTAAATTGGTTAAAAGCGTGTACATTTGTTTTCTTGGACGAAATTGAATGTGTGAGTTGGTGAATTTGAATGAAAAACATATTTAAAAAAGCCGGGAAAACCTATACTATAAAATGTGACCGGCTGCTCAAAAAGGGTATTAAGTCGCGCTGTGCATTATTGTGTAATTACCCGCTGAGAGGGTAAAATGTTTGTCCAAATATGTGTTTTTCAATTTTTTTCATGAATGGCATATTTATTACCTACAGTTTCATTTACAGAAAGGTAAATGTTGATTAATAAAGTGGAAAAAACTACCATTTTGTGTGCGGCTATTTCAAATCCTGTTTTCTCAGTTATGTTGAGTTCCAAGAAGTAATCAATATGCAAGCATGTTATATCTCCAGAACAGGAGGGGCTGTGGAGCTCCATTAGGTACTAAATGAAAACTGACGTTGTGGACTTTCCAACTGTGTATATAACTTAATTTTTGCAACATAATACCTTTTTGTGGAGTGGGTCACAAAAGTATGGTTAGCCAATTCATTTTTTAAATATTGTTAAAAGCAAAAGCAAAATGGTGTATACTACCTTCAACCCAACTAAATTTAAACATAAACATTACATTTCTTACAATGTGTAGTTGAAGACTGTGGAGTTGATTGTGCAATCGTCGATGGTGCAGATGTAGTTGACTGTGGATCGGGCGAAGGCACAGGCGTAGTCGACTCTTGGATTGTTGTTGACTGATAAATTGTTGCAGATTTCTCGGTTGTATGCGAGGCGGATGTGGTGGACAGCGCAGTTGTTTGTACTGTGGTCGTTGACTCGACTAGTGACGTGGATTCAACGATAACAATAAGGTGTTATTCTACCGTACAACGTGTCTCTACAAATGCTAACAAAATATATTGTAAAATGAAAGGCAACAATTATAATGTGTAACCAGCATAGATATTATGTAGGTATGGTTTGAACGATGCACCTTTTCACTTTAAAATGAGACATCAAACGTCCAAATCTGATAATGGTTGACAGAGTTATGGGTAATTTCCCAAGAGAGGTCAAATTGACCATGGATCCGTTTTGGTTTTTGTGTTCGATTTTGTTTGGATGAGCTGTTGGTGATTAGCATAAACGCACGTGTACAATTTCTGAACATCAATGTTTAATGGCCGAACACTTTCCACTCTCAAGCTGAACATTTTTAGCATGTAAACATGTTTACCAATTCAAACATGAATTTTTGTACTCGCTAAAGACAGTTTTTGCAGTGAAGTCCAGCCAATTATCCAAAAATGAAAAGTATTCCAAACGCCTAAAATTAAAAACTTGGTCCCATGGATAATTTGACCTCTCTTCGGAAATTACTTCTAACTCTGTCAAAATGTATCAGATTTTGACATTTGATGTCTCATTTTATAGTGGAAAGATGTATCATTCAAACCATACATTAATATCTATGTTGGTTTCACATGTGTAGAATTCCGTTATATTTTTTTAATTTCTTTTGGGACACATGTACATCAATCTGCGTCCAAATAAGTTTACTCAAAAAATAATAAAGATATATGGTTTTTAAGTTAAACATACACACAAACACAACAAAACACAACACGTCACACGCGCATTGCAAATCAAAGCCTGCCGGGGAAACATAGAGTATAGGTTTTCCGACTATTTAACAAAACAAATACAAATCATTCAAATTCACCAACTCAAACATTCAATTTCGTCCGAGAAAAATACAAGCTTTTACCAAACCAAGGTAGTAATTTATAATTTAAGTTCAACGTTTGGTAACTCTATTTAAACAATGGCTCGGTAATATTCGTCATTATAGAACAAATTCGTCAAAGCTGTTTCCGAAAGGCAGAATTCAGAAATCGAATTCATCTTCTATCAATCAGTTTAAAACTGATGTAATTAGTCTGATGTGTGTTTGAGTCAAGCGCACATTATACTAATTTATTAAAACATAAGTTTTGAATTGATATACAATATAATACTAATTCGATCTGTTCGGCAACAGATTACTCTAGGCGAATTTGATCTGTAATGACGAATATTCCCGAGACAATGTTTAAAAAGAATGATCGAAACTTTGAAATTGAATGGTAAATGACTATTAAATTGGATTGGTAAAATCTTGTGAAATGTTTATCGCCTCAAATTGAATGTGAGAGTTGGTGAAATTGAATGTGAGAGTTGGTGAATGTGAATGATTTTTTTTTTTAAATAGCCGGACAAAAATACAATATCAGGGAAGAATATCGCATACAATTGTACAATTGGAACTATGCATAACTCACCTTTAGTTTTCCAGCCAAGCAGTGGCCCCCAACTTCATCGATATCGGATGAAGATGGTACGCATTCGGATACCACCATCTCGGCAAATTCTCCTGAAAGCGAGTCTACTAACACGATCTGGTATCTGCGTAGACCCCGTCGTTTATGGCCCTGTCACACCAGAACGTTTTAGGCCAACGCGTGAGTAGCGCGTTAAAAATAGTTGATACGCTGGCAAACGCTGAACTTCCACAGAAAAAGTCAAGTGGAACCGTGATTTCAGCGTGTCCATAACGCGTTGATAACGGGTTCATAGCGTTCGCCAGCGCGTGAATAACGCGTTAGTAACGCGCTCGACGACTGATGAACGACTGCCCAGCGCGTGAGTAGCGCGGTCCAACGCGCGCCAGCCTACGGCAACGACCACATGATTAGTTGTACAAAAAGATGACGCGCTACTACAGTAATGGCCCTGTCACACCAGAACGTTTTAGGCCAACGTGTTGGAATTTCGGCAACACGCGGGTAAACGTTGACCAACGCTAGGCCAGCGTTCGCAACGCGCTGAGCGCGTTACCCACACGCTGGAACACGCTGTCACACGCTGAGGCAAAAATACATTTTTCAACATACCTAAAAAAATTCAGCGTTTGCCAGCGTGTGACTGTACACGCTGGCGGCGCGCAGGAAGGTCGTTACTCACGCGTCGAACGCGCTAAACGATCGTTACCAACCCACTACTCACACGCTGGTGATCCGGTTTCGTATTTTTACTATAAATCAGCGATGCGTTCCTCACACGCTGAGCGCGTTCCTCACACACTAATCACGCGCTTGCATACGCTATGAACCCGTTATCAACTTGTATGGACAAGCTGAAATCACGGTTCCACTTGACTTTTTCTGTGAAAGTTCAGCGATTGCCAGCGTATCAACTATTTTTAACGCGCTACTCATGCATTGGCCTAAAACGTTCTGGTATGGCAGGACCATAACCAGCGTGCCGCAAGCGTACGCCAGCGTACGCCAGTGTGTGAGTAGCGGGTTGATAACGATCGTCTAGCGTGTTCGACGCGTGAGTAACGAATCTCCAACGCGCCGCCAGCGTGTGCAGTCACACGCTGGCAAACGCTGGAAATTGTAGGTACATTGTATGTTGAAACAAATATTTTTTCCTCAGCGTGTGATAGCGTGTCCCAGCGTGTGAGTAACCCGCTCAGCGTGTTGCTAACGCTGGCCTAGCGTTGGTCAGCGTTTGCCAGCGTGTTGCCAAAATTACAACACGCTACTCACGCGTTGGCCTAAAATGTTCTGGTGTGACAGGGCCATTATACACGTATATGCCGTCGTGTGTAGAATTATAAGACCGCGCCCGCTGTATTCACATTGATAGTACATGTACCGCTTATACTAGGCCATCCATCCAATCACAGACAACCACTTGTGTCATGTGATTGACATGCTTTAACGTCACACCGATGACAAACTAACAGCTGAACAGCAATATGCTGGTCATTGGTGCCTACCATGGTAACGAAAGGCTTTACCTCGTATCATCCTGAAACCTGAATTTAATCAATATGACATTTTCTTTCAATACACCCTTGTGTTTACGTTTGATCAATATATAACAGACTCAACCCAACGATAACAAAGGCGCAAAAACAAACATTTTGCCATTATAAATAATAATTAATTGAAGGATACTTTAGTTAATTGAGCTTGGCCGTTTAGGTGTCCTCGTATTTCTGTGAGGAGTTCTGAGGTAATTTCTATCGGAGGTCACGTGCTTGATTGTTTGAGATTACTACAGATCGATTTGAAGCGAGGCGCGGTTAATATCTGCCTTCGACGGGCACTAGGCCATCAGCCTGGGGGGTTTGGTCAGTATCAAAATGAGGAGAATAATTCTGATGTAGTTGAACAAAATATGTGATAGCATTTCAGCGATGGCAGCGTTTTGGGCGTTATCACCCGTTAGAACAAACAATAGCTGCGAAAATGCTTATTATTTTAGTTACCGCATTATAATTAATCCTTTAAAACTACAATTAAAGCTAAAACTATCCATACCAATGGATGGAGAGTCGTCATTCTAGACAGGCACACCTCCATCACACCCAAAGCAAAAACTACCTATGCCAATGGATGGGGAATCCTTCTAGACAAGCACACCTCCACCACCCAAAGCAAAAACTACCTATACAATGGATGGAGAATCCTTCTAGACAAGCACACCTCCACCACCCAAATCCCTAACTACCTATACCAATGAATGGAGAATCCTTATAGACAAGCACATCAAAGAATATACCCAACATTGGTCAAATTAGAAGAAAAAAAATAAACACATTGTTGGTTAACATTTTAACCAATTTGTTTAACCAACACAATTGTAATACATGTTTTAAGAGTGTAAGACGAGCCCGGTGTTTAAACAAAAGTGACCAAACGTTTACATTGAATGTTAAATTAATTTGTTTGGTAAAAGCCTGCAGTATATGCATGTTTTTCTCGGACGAAATTAAATTGCGAAATTAAATGTTTTTAAACTATCCGAGAAAACCTGCATTATAAGCTAGTGCCGAGGGTAATTAACGGTCTCGGGTATAGCTGTCATAAATATATTACTTATTGTACGTCATTGGTTTGCAGTGCATGTTGTATCGAGAACTATAGAAAGGAAACAAAAAACGTTCAGTAAAAAAAACAGATCCATCTGTCAGCCGCGTGCGACCCAGGAATTCAGGGCAGTGTTGTGCTGTTTCATTCGAATTTATGTCAACACAGCTTTGTTTGCACAACGGTCTTTCTTACCTTTCCCGTCGAATTTATCACGAATTTAATTTAGGTGATTAAATATTGACATTTTCTGAGAGTCAGACACGGTGTTGGTATATCCATATTGAATATATATAAATATATCTATATTAAAGGCAAAATGATAAATTATTAACTTGATGTTGGCCGAGCTATTACAAAAAACATCTTGAAACTGCACTGGTTCCAGTATAAATTGTGCGTGCTCCTCGGTGTGTAAAACTGTACCTAAAATACATGATAACGTGTTGAATAGGGCATATCCCCTTTAATGGTGCAATAATGTTATTCGAGGTAACATAATGTGAGCTGCTCCCACGAAATCAGAGTAAAGATGACATTTTTAGATATTTGTATTTTTAGATTCCTTGAATTCTTAGCTTTTAAGTGATATATAATTTATGGGGTAGGGTATTTAAACATATTTAATATTGAGCGAAACCAGCGGTCGTTACACACATCAAAATAATAAGATAAGAATAGTTCAGGAATAATTTCGCTACACTTTACTTCTTGTGTACGCTCAGTAATATAAAAAAATACTTGAAGAACATTTGTGGGAATTGTATCATTCATTCATTCCAATTTATTGTCCACCGAAAATGGAAATTTGCCTTGTCGAACATGCTCATAATTTAAAATATTTCAATTACAAATTACAATTACAAATATTACAGTAACAAACAAACAAAATATAAATTACAAATCTAAAACAACCTATAAACAACCCCTCGTGCCAAAACCCCCCAAAAGGCCCCCCCCCCCCCCCCCCCTAGGTCAAATTGGCTATTTTCAATCAAAACTCAATATAGCATAGCGCGACTTTACATAAATTACAAACAGCCTTTTAAAACTATAGGTTTTACCGGCTATTTCAAAACATTTTTGCTTCAAATTCACCGACTCTTGCATACAATTTCGTTTGAGAAAAAGAATCCCACGCTTTCACCAAACTGATTTCATTTATCATTTAATGTCAACGTTTGGTTACTCTTAGACTACATTGGCTCCAGAATATTCGTCATTACAGATCCGTCTAAGCTGTTGCCGAAGGGCAGCGTAATTAGGTATTAAATACGTCTTATGTCGATCAATTTCAAACTTAGGAGACTAGTTTATGTAACATATTTGTTGAAAATTGATTGATATAAGACGAATTGGATCTCTGAGTGCTGCCTTTTGCTAACAACTTAGACGAATTTGATCTGTAATGACGAATATTCTCAATCCGGGGTTTTAAAAGGGTGACTAAAAGTTGAGATTGAATGATAAATGCTTAATTGGTTTGATAAAAGCATGTTATTATTTGTTTTGTTCACGGACGAAATTGAGTGTTAGAGTTGGTGAATTTGAATGAAAAATGTTTTAAATAGCCAGAAAAACCTATAGTAATGGGGGTACAGCGTAGATGTGCAAGAGGCTGGAGTCCGTCAGCCAGATCATTGTTGACAAGACAACTAAGACGAATAGCAAGGAGAAAACAACCTCTTGTAACTCTCCAGCCAATATTTATTGCAGTGAAATGTCAAACGACCATCCGTCATTGCATATAATTACAGCAGGCGCTGTCCTGACTGGGAACAAACATTGACTTATCGCACACTTGATATTGAAAGTGGTTTTGCCACAACACATTGTAGGTTCCTGTAAGCATTGGGCTCGTGTGTAAGCATTGCGCGTAAGTTAACATTGCGTAGGATTGTGTATTAATTGTTCATATGAAGCAAGATACAAGACGGAAGTACCCACCCCCCCCCCCCCCCCGTCCTTTGAGGTGGCCATTAATTACGCGCTTGCGGAATGTTGTGGTTTATAAGGAATTCGTTTTAGGTTTGTAGGGGGGGGGGGGGGCGTTAGGTAACAATAGTCTAGAGATACGGGGGACTAAGGGGGAGTCCCTCCGGCGCGATTTTTTTATTCTGTACCACTAACGCGTCAATTTTCCCGTTTCATTGGAATGGGGCGACGTGAATAAAGACTTTTATATCTTTTTCTATAAGACCCTATCTAGATGAGATTATTAACCAATAATTTGGGTTAATAGAAAAAGGTATAAAGTCGTGTATACGAAAAACTAGGGACTGTATACAATTAACTAGGGACTGTGTCCATTTATTTTGGTGAATTATGGCTTTCAACGTAGTTGGTCTTCATACGTTCCGCGCGTATCAAAATCGACTCGTATTGAAGCGCGCGCTTTGGTCTCCATTCAAGTCGCCCCATTCAAATGAAACGGGCAAATTGACGCGTTAGTGGTACGGGGAAAAAAATCGCGCCCGGGTTGGGGGATGACCGCTGGTAATGGATCGAGGTAATGGATTATTACCTTTAATAAATACCTTTTTAACGAGAAAAATGGTGAAAATACTCCGAATTTCGCGACTTCTTCTAGGCCGTTTTACAAACGCAGCTTCGTTTCCGTATTTTGGCTTTGTTCATGTAGTTTAGCAGTGGTACAGTTGTTTTCCTAGTTCCGGATTTTTCCTAGTTCCGGATCGCTTCAAATAAAAACCTACCTTGTTATGGCTTGGTCTCCAATACTATTTGTTTAGATGAAGTGCATTTTGAAAAGAAACATACAAGCTTCTTGAAACATAAGTAAAAATAAGTCTAAAAGTCTCCAGTATTAAAAAATCTGCCAAAGACTGAACGTTCATGTTTTCCTAGTTCCGGATCGCCCGTAAAATACATGCATCAACTACACGCGCGCAAGCGATTTCATATGACGTGTTCTGTGGGTCAAAGTTTATCGGCTCGTTGCCGCGCGTCACACACGTACACGGTCACGGACAAAACATTTCAAAGCATTTCTTAGCAAGTCCTCTTTTTAAACTTTATTGGAAGTGAAAGGATTTGAAATTTATTTTAAACTGTATTTATATAAATTAATGAATACTTTATCAGAAATATAGGCTTGATTCGGGTTGGTTCTAGCGTGATAATTTTTCATGTACGAAGCAGTTTTTTACTCGATCCGGAATTGGTTAAACCGATCCGCAACTAAAAAAAGGGATGTCGGTATATTTGACGTCGTATTTTCAAATAAAGAAGAGCATATCGAAAAAAACCTGTAGTTTCTCCATCACTCAAGGTAAACTACTAAACCTATTTCATTTAAATTTCGAGGATTAGACTTGCCGAAAACAGCCTGAATTTTTGTTGCGATCCGGAACTAGGGAAACGTCTGTAATGTGGCCAGAATGCACCCCAAAGCCGGGGTTTAGAAAACGACCCTTGGAAAACCCATGATATTACTACATATAATGCACTGCACGTAATCGAGTCTAGGCCAATCAGAAGCCTTCAACTCACCTAGGTATTTATTAATCGTCGATAGTCAAGGATTAGGGCTCCCTAGTTCAGTATAGTCTTCCGCGTGGGCTTTAGTCACGGAATACACTTAATACTGGTCCGCGTAGTGGTTTTTTTTCCAGCAGCTGGGTAGTGCGTGAATTTGTATTTATGAGAAAGAACAATGGCAACTCGTATACCTTAAAGAACTGTAATTGAACTACTCCTGTGACGTCACTCTATTCAGAAAAATGTCGATTATTTTAAAGAAAGTACAGTTAACTGTACATTCTTTTAAGAATTAACTGAAAAAGAACGACTCAATGGACACAAATTGCTATTGTTATATTACAACTTAGTAAGAGCTATGTTGACAGTTTCTCTAAAGATCTCAACAGTTGTCTTGGAGGTCTCTTTGCTGTGTCGACGCGCTTATGCAGTTTCAGCCAGGCTGACTCCTCCCCTATGGTCCTCACTGGTTCTGGCCACCGAAGCCCTTGTTGTAGAGGCGATATGCTGCCATGCTCGATCGTATGGAGTGGTTCCTCCAAAAGCCTTGTTGCACAGATTTGCCACAACCTGGGATATCAACAACAAAAATAAAATAAAATGGATGCGCCAACCCGCATGTAACAGATTGCATCAAGGTTTGTCTAAAACATTTAAAAATGAAAATGGCCCAAGAACGTATTACGACTAAGAATTAAAATTGGGAGGATAAACCTTTTTGTTAGCAAGGTCGAAGCGATGGTTTGCGATTTAAAATATGTACATGTAATATGAATTTATTCCTTATAAATGGGAATAATTGTCGACGGAGATAGGCCATAGTTATGTCATACGTTCGAAGGTCCTAAAAAGTACTACTAATGCACAACTTTAAAAGGGATGGTATACGTACAACACGTACATGTACTTTACATTCGCTAACTTGCCCATGCTGTCCTGTCGTATACCCGTGTAGCAAAAACGGCAGAAAAACCAACATAAATTTGTTTTGTTCCAAGTCTGGTTTGACATGTGATAATGAAACCGTTCAGGGTTAAAACAAAAAGGCTAGTATACTTTCGACACGGAATAATGACTACTGACGCCAAGTTACAACATTAAAAAGGGCTAAAAAATAATAAGCCAAAATGAGCTGATGAGAGCTAAGCCAAATGTTGGGAATAAACAGTTCTTGTTACTTTTTCTTGCTTATTTCCCATCATTACCTGATCTGTTACAAGGGGTCAAAATCAGCCACGAGTGTAGGAAGTTTCTTCACCTCTGAATCTGCCGCTTTAGTATAAATCCTCATTGGAGTATAAATCCTCATCGAATATGTCCCAAAATACTGGTTTGAATCACCATCAAAATAAATTGGCGAGTCAGTTCTTGAGGTGACACAACGTATTCCTACTCAAAAATATGTACGTATCATCACTGGAAGACATTTTAGCGGAGTTAGCAGAGACCAGTGTTGTAGTCGAGTCCCTGCAAGTCCGTTCACAAGTCCTTTCGTGAAGCCAGTCACAAGTCCCTTCATAAAGGCAGTCACAAGTAACTGGATGAACAATGACAAAGGAATGCTTTTGTTAAAGCTGATTTGAATAGCTTGTGATTTGAATTGGAACTGAAGGACTTGTGATGGACTTGCAGGGACTTGCAGGGACTTGTGATGGACTTGTGAGGAACCGTGGTTTGTTTGGGTTTTGTTTGTTTTGGGGGGGGTTTTTTGGGGGGCGGGGTTTTTTTTTTGGGGGGGTTGTGTTTTTTTAATATTTTTTTTTTTCGGGGCTGGCATGATACAATTCCCACATAGGTTTTCTTTCGAACTATTAGGTATTGTGCTCATTGGGAAGGGGCGTAATCACACATGAAGCTTACTTTTTCTATTTAGTTATTAGAACGATTCTCAGTCACATGTGAAGAACATTAAATTGAAGGACGTGTAACGTCAATATTATATTTTTAAAATACACTACCCAATAAATTATTATCTTGTTAAAGCTAAGAATTCAAGGAATCTGGAAATACCAATATCTAAAAAATCAAAATGTCAACTTTACTCTGATTTTGTGGGAGCAGGTCACAATTATCATTATAACAAAAACTGGGAAAACCTTTATTTCTCCTTTATTTTGTTGTTTTTATTCTTTCGCTTACGACACACTCAGTGTTCACCGGTTCTTCATCAATTACTACTATAACAGATGCCCAATGGATTCCGGCTGGCTGGTTGTGGTGGACTACGAGGGGGCAGACTGCGCATTCGAGCGCGCATCAACAGAATACCCATACCCGTTGATACTGTACAGCACCACGGCCGGCAAAGTAGTGTGGAACGATCTGGTCACTGCAAGTACGTAAATTAACCTTTTTGAATCCCTGTCTTCGTTTCGTCGTCCCTTGGAGACACCAACGAGCTCACTCGTGGGGCAAGTTTTGATACTGTTGTGTATATCTAAAAAAATGGGCCAATTCCGCGGATTTAAAAACAAGTATTTGTGTACCCCATCCGTAGGCCTATAGGCTGTAAAAGCATGCACGTGTGACACAGAGTTCGTTCACCCTTCAACTCAGCCCTCGGAAATCCGTTCTATACATATTACATAATATTAAACAGATGCCTTCCGTGTGAGCACCCCAGCGCAACCATGGCTGTTTGGTATGCCAGAATGCTTCAATATCTGGTGTGTGTCCGGGGAAGGTCTATTGATATGTTCATACCATTAGACTAACTATTGTGACCCCCCCCCCCCCCCCCCAACCCCCCCCCCCCCCCAAAAAAAGCTTGTTGTGCTTCAGAAATATTCAATCGGGAGTCAGGTTGGCGTAGCGGTTCGTTCCTCTTTCTTCGCCTTCCACCACTATGGCCCGGGTTGAAATCCGGCCTGGGCCGATATGTGGATTGGGTTTTCAGTCCATGCCTGACTCCGTGGGGTTTTTTCCAGGATATTCTTCTGTGGTTTTCGTCCCACCTCTAAAACTGTACCTTATTTTCATTGTCTTCTCTCTACAGGTTTCTTTAGACTTGCGAGCTACAGTGCCTTGGGCGATATTGAGAGATCCTTGGTTTCATTACCAGAAATATATAATAATAATAATAATAATAATAGTAACCGAAAATGGGGCATTTGGGAGACATCTCCATAGAGACGTACACAAAATTTTTCATTCTTTATTGTAACCTAACCCGTTTTTACCTGGAGCTTTTTTTACTAAATTTCATATTTAAGCATTTTGGACCCTACTCTATCCATCAAAAATATAAAAAATCTACAAAATATTTTTTTATAAGGTAGCTGTGGAATTAGGGAGACACTAAAATGTCTCCCTAATTCCAATGTCTCCCAACTACCCAAAAAATAACGCTAAAATGTCCCCCGAAGGTGCTCATTGTAAATATAATAATAATAGTAACAATAATCGGTTGATATGAATCTAAAGGTTCTGAGAAACTTGAAATAAAGTATTAGGTATTTCCATTTGCTTTCACGTTTTCTAGTTGCTTCTTTGTGAATCGGAAGTCGGAGGCGCAGCCGAATCCGAAGACGAAGCAAAGTTTTCGAAAACACCCATAGACTAATCCAAGAACAGCCATTTTCTGCGGTGTCACCGATGGTGGCTAATTTCATAAAACATTGTAAGCACAACAATTTGCTTAGCACAACAATTTTGCTCAGAAAAAAACAGGTTACCAGCCAAAACTCCATGTGCGTTTAATGCTAAGCAAAAATCAGCTCAATATCAGTCACAGACAATTATTATAAACATCAGCTGCAAATTTGATTTGTAACCCTTTAAGGAAGAATGTTGTTATGCTAAGCAAATTTGTTTGTGCTTACATGTTTTATGAAATTGGTCCCAGTTCGCACATGTCACGTTCGGGTGGTACGCGCGCGCTTAGAGCTTATAGTCCAGCGGATAAGAGAAAATGTTGTGCACTTTGTGGTAAAAGCATGAAACTTGGCACACATGTACTTTATACCAAAACATGAAATTTTAGATATAGTGCCATCTCTGAATTTGCCTGTGGTGGCCTTGGCGGCCATTTTCCAAAATGGCCGCCATTTCTGATACAAAACTACATAACTCGGAAAGCAAGAGGCCTAGAATCTTCATTCCAGTGGCTATGTATATGTTTTCCGTGTCCAACAGTTCAACAAATGCATTATTGAGTGTGTCAGAAGATTGGGTCCGCCATTTTCAAAATGGCGTCCTCATTTTCCAAAATGGCCGCCATTTCTGATATAAAACTACATAACTCGGAAAGTAAGAGGCCTAGAATCTTCATTCCAGTGGCTATGTATATGCTTTCCGTGTCCAACAGTTCAACACATGCATTATTGACTGTGTCAGACGATTAGGTCCGCCATTTTGAAAATGGCGTCCTTATTCTTCAAAATGGTGGTCTTCATGGTCATAAATTCCATATTGTAACAAATGCTTGTTGTTGACTGGATTAGAGGTTGACAGGAATCTTAATCTTGGCTAGGCCTGCCTGGACTAGTAGTTGGTTATTTAGATTTGCATATATTATGTCATTTTGATGGCGTGGGTTCTAATCCCACCCATTTACGAAATAGTTTTGTGGGGTCACATACTTTCGTTTGAAATCTAGTCAAGCGGGAAAGGGACAGATATAAAAGTGTTGTGTTGGAGGTTGAGGTGTGGTCATTTTAGTTTGTACTGGGTCCGGGGAACACGTACAGGAGAGGAGTTTCATTTTTCAGATAAGTCTCTTTGATTTTGTTGTTTCATTTTGTCCTCTCCTGTTTTAATTTTGGCATCACTTCTTTTTAGTATATTTTCGTGCCATTTGGGCCATTACTCCAGCCTCCAGCACCTTCTTTCTACAACATATTGTAACTTGATTTTGCTTGTATTAGTAATGGTATATGTTTCTTGGTTTGGGTCAAACCACACGTATAGTAATAATTTAATCATTTATAATCAATAATAAATTGCACATATATTGCCTGGAGGGCCCTCCACATACTGTTCCTGTGCCATAGTATGTTTTCCGTATTGTATTTCATTTAAGTCGCTACCCATATGGGTGGCGCCCCACCCTTTTTAGAACGCTCGGTCCGTTACAATATCTAAAGCACTCAACGGCATGAAGCCTTTATTCCGGTGACACATGGTGATTTTTAGGATCAAAGGCTTGAATAAAGACTAATTGGCTACTCTGCACATAGTGGATATCACAATATTGCTCACCTGTTTTAATTGAGCAAACAAAAAAGCCACCCCTCCCCCCCCAAAAAAAAAAAACACCCAAAGAACAAACTTGGAAATCCGTCACACTAGCAAGAAAAAGAGCCTCCACATTTACACAGGGCTGTGCATGTCAGTGCAGCTTTCATGCACTTGCAATTAGCTCGACATCCCTTGGTGCAGCCACAGCGCAAAAGTTCTCTGCACACTTTGCTTGCCTCAGGACGGACTATACGCAATACCCAAGCCCACGACACACCACGCGCAAAGTCTCCTTGAACTCATTATGCGTCGAAACACGTTTGAATTCAATGGCAAGTTTTTTAGAAAACAAATTGGCGTGGCCATGGGCAGCGAATGCAGTCCGGAGATTTGTGACATAACCCTATTCAAATACGAACAAGACAAAATCCTCCCTCACAATCCCTCAATTGTGAGCTACATGAGATATAGAGACGATGTTCTTATAATCTTTAACGGAAATTAAAAGCAGGCTGCTGACCTAGTGCAATCACTTAATAAAAGTCATTCTACGCTGAAGTTCACGTCTGAGATCTCGCTCCCTCAAGTCACTTTTCTCGACCTTATTATCTACAAAGGCGAACGATTCATACATTAAGAGATATTGGATACTCGAGTCGCTACCAAAAAACTGATACATTTCAGTACCTAGCTCGAGATTCAGCACACCCTAAAGGCCGGTTCATACTTCATGCGAAAGTGAATGCGATACGAAGTTGACGTCACGAAGCGTTTGCTGCGAACATTCGCCCCAGTTGAAATGTGTTCAACTTTTGCGATTTCGCATCGCGAAAACTCCCCCTGCCGTCACAAATTCGCGTTCGCGTTTGCTTTCGTGTCGAGTATGAACCGGCCTTAAGTCGGTATTTGGCGGATTAATCAAGGGCGAAGTGACCAGATATAAACGTATATGTACCCATTTAAAAGACTTTGAGGAGAGGGTTGAATTCTTCAAAGACGAACTTCAAAAGCGCGGATACACAAACGAAGACCTAGCCCTCCTTTCGCAAAGGGGCAAGACTCCCGCGGACCCTAAGCGTGAAAAACAAAAAAAACAATATCCCACTGGTGTTCGTCCTACCATACTACCCACATGTCGCGCACCCAGCCCTCAAACGGGCTATCCTCAAACACTGGCCCTTGATTAGCGAAAACGAATATCTGAATAGGATATTTGATACCCAACCCATCCTGGCATACAAACGGCACAAAAACATAAAAGATTAACTTGTTCGATCTAGGACTAAAGCATCTCCACAATCCAACCAAGAGGAACAAAATCTTGATGAGGAGAATCTTCAAATTCTATTGGAACTATTGAAAGAACAAAACAATGATCAAGGAAATGGATCTCAAGACTAAAACATAATAAATAAGTCAACCCCCCCCCTTGTCCTTGCCACGTGTCATATCAACCGACACACAAATACAAACAAGGAAAGGAAAATGAACTATATAAGAAGGTGACTGATGACGTGCATGATATAGCACAGAAAATATGCCCTGCTCCCCTTCCAAAAAAGGAAAAAAAAAGGGGGACGGCATATTATCACCGGTAATAATCAATCACTGTGTGAACTAAAAACAAAGAGACCAATGTTGCAATACACAAACCAGTCATCGCGTTGCCAAAACCAGAGACAGGGTTTGAAACTTCCGCTTTTAGGGAATGTCTAACCCAATTGGCCTGCAGACGTTTGATGTATTTGCCCGTCCACGAACTCCAACCACGGACTGTCATCTAGCAGAGATAATGTGGCTAGAACTGACCCCCAGATGCGTGTCTTACACAAAAAGGAAAAAAAGAGTTAAGAACTACGCTCTGGAGAGACCAGTCAAACAACCACTTTCTAGCATACCCACTAGTTAACGTACAATTACAGATATATCTCTGCAGACCAGTCACAAATACAATCCATATGATACTTGTCAGCAGTATCTTTTCCGCGTCTCAAAAAAATAACGAAAAAGCACGGAGGGGTTCTTTTGAAACTTGTACAAGAAACAACAACCCCCCCCCCCCCCCCCCCCTTCCTACAGACTGCAATCTCGCGGGGAAAAATGTGGCCTGAACTGACCTCCCATGAAGCGTATATCACTAGCAAAAATAAATTAAATGAAGAATTACGCTCTGGACGGGATAGTTACGCAACCACACTGCTGGCATACCAGCACATCATACATTATACAGATTTATCTCTGCAGACCAGCCACACATCTACAATCCAATGATACTTCACGCAGCAGAACTGCTTCAGCATCTCCAAATAAAATAACGAAAACGATGAGAACAAGTTCTGACTTGTGACAACTCCCATAAACACCCTCCCCTTCCCACATAGAATGAGTTCTGATTCACTGCAGCTAACTCTAGAATTGATCCAAAATTTTTTTAAAAAACAACTGATCATTCCTTGAAGTATGCCTGCATAAACCGGTTTCTCTGTGCTATACCTTCTTGCAAAAGCACTCCATTAGAATTAAAAAACCTAATAGTCTCACAGAAAACGAAAGAAAACTCCACAAAACCCGGGATTACAAACCCTTCACGTTAATGTCCATCCCAGGTGACCGAGAATCGTTCTAAAAATTAAAAAAAACGTAAGTAACATGTATGATTACGCTGCTTCCCAATAAACACGATTTGGTTTTTTTAAGATCTAGCATAATCCCATTATTTCCAAACTTGCAATATGTGTAGGCTACAGCTATATAGTTTCTACGTTTTTGAAGGGCCACCATAGGGGATAGGACGCCATCTTTAAAAATGACAGATACTGTGGTCCGGAGGTATTGTTAGTACATGTACCTATGTGAAAGTGACAGACCCTTATAACCTAATTTTTTTCACCATGAATGCCGTTGAGTTCTTTAATACGGTATTTTGGGCTGCAGGACTGCCATTTTGAAGAATAATGACGCCATTTTGAAGAATAAGGACGCCATTTTGAAAATGGCAGACCCAATCGTCTGACACACTCAATAAGGCATTTTTTGAACTGTTGGACACGGAAAACATATACATAGCCACTGGAATGAAGATTCTAGGCCTCTTACTTTCCGAGTTATGTAGTTTTATATCAGAAATGGCGGCCATTTTTGGAAAATGAGGACGCCATTTTGAAAATGGCGGACCCAATCGTCTGACACACTCAATAATGCATTTTTTGAACTGTTGGACACGGAAAACATATACATAGCCACTGGAATAAAGATTCTAGGCCTCTTACTTTCCGAGTTATGTAGTTTTATATCAGAAATGGCGGCCATTTTGGAAAATGGCCGCCAAGGCCACCACAGGTCAATTCAGAGATGGCACTATATCAAAAATTTCATGTTTTGGTACAAAGTACATGTGTGCCAAGTTTCATGCTTTTACCACAAAGTGCACGAAACCTTCACATTTGTGCACTTATCCGCTGGACTATTAGGGGTAGGTGCAGGTAATATGGGCCCATTAAGCTCATTTGCATAATTTGCATAAAGATAGATAAAACCATTCTAAAGAAACATTGGTTATTGGAATCAGTAACAACTACCCTTCCTTTTGATGATATAATTTAAACCATGTTGTATCCATTTATGACAGTTACATTCAAATTATGACGTCATCACCAAAGGTCCCATATTACCTGCAGTGCAGGTAATATGGGATGTATGGTTATATGATAATATAATTTTTTTAATGCAATTTCATTCCGCTGTATCACATCTATGGCGTCCCATATTACCTGCACCTTGTTGCGCTACCGGAGCTCCCATTAAATGCATAATAAATCCTAAAACAATTATACACAGGACCCCACACCCTCAATACAATCAAAACACTTCATAAGCATCCTAAATATGTCAAGAATTCAGCTCACCCTCTGGTCAGTTTTTAATATCAGTACATTCCATGAAATATCTATTTTTAGATCAGAGCAAAAAAATACTGTCAACTTGACATACCTTGTCAAATGTTGATTATTTCTTCACCGAGATCTCCGTTCCCGAACAAATTAGCCATGTTGGCAGCGATGGCAATGAGTTATCGCAACTACTGAGAGCGCTATTTCTTGTCTCTGAAGCTTTATAGTTAAATAGGCGCCGAATTTAATTCATGCGTCCCATATTACCTGCAGTCCCATATTACCTGCACGGGCCTATTTGACTGCCAAAATGCGCGCGCCTTGTCTTTAGGAACGCGTGCAGAGTGCGCGCGGCCGGTGGCGCTACCCAAAGTGTCTAAAGTTATAATTTGGTTCCTCGGTGTATTCTATACATGGATATTATAATACGGAGTCGTATGTATAACGGGGCTCAGGCGGAGCATTCGGTCAAAGTCGCTGTCAAAGACTATAGATTTGATTCTTCTTGTACGATTTTAGGTGCGAAATTATTTGAAACATGCTCTGATAACAATAAAACATAGTGACTGTAAAACAAACAACAGTTTTAAGTCAAGTTGAATGCCACTTGACACTTTTTGGTCTCCAAAACCGGACAAACATATCGCAACATACAAGCATAATTATACTTCCACGAGGCCAAAACAACATAATACTAATGAATGGCAAATATTTCTAGACTAAAAATGATATCAAGATATCTCGATTTGGGTTCGTAGTTTTAGCTCCAGACCCTATTGAAGTAGAGTCAGTTGTCCTCTGACTAAACCGTTTCATGTTTGCCGGCGCGGTTTAGTTATTTCGGTGCGAAATAGTCAATACCTGGCTGTACTTCACAAACTAGAGTCTTCTGGAGCTAAAAATACTACCCAAAATCAAGGTATCTTGGTATCATTTTTCTTCAAGAAAGATTCTCCATTGGTATAGGTAGTTTTTGCCTCGGGGTAGTGGAAGTATGCTTGTATTGTTTAAGGGCCACCCTGTATACTAGATCAGGTGTAAATGGGACACGAACAAAGTCACACTGTTGGACCCCAAATGTATGGACTAACCCTTCTCATATTCTATTTTTTTTTTTTTTTTACATTGCAGATGATGATGTCACCGTCGGGCGGGCTGACTACCTAACCATCCACATCGATGTGGATGATGAGTAGCGATCCCAGGGATCGATCAAGTCCGACAAGTGTTGGACAATAAAACTGGTTTCTTTGAACTAAATTCAATTTACCATATTAAATTAGACCGCATTTTGTTAGCAATATATGAACGGGGACTAGTCGGCTATAGACTGGTTTCATGCATGACCGTACAATTCCCCCGAAAATTGTTTATTTTGATCAGTATCATTATTGTAGTCAAGGTGAAGGCCATTCCAGTTGTTGTGCGGGCTCTGGGTACCATTCCCAGGTCCCTGGGGAAACATATCTCGATGAAATCGGCACGACACTAAAGGTGTAATTGCTTTCAATGCGACTCTTCTCGAAACTGTAAGAATAATACAGAAGAGTATGGGGCACCGTTCGCGTTTTGTTATTCCTATAGGACGAATGAGGTCTCCTTAGCATAAAAAAGGCGTATCTACACCAAACTAAGTGAAAGACACTTAGGTTCTCAGATCCTTACTTTCCCTTGAATTAAACTCACTTCAACAATAAACTTGAAGACCAACAATAGTCAATGAAAAATTAGCAGAGACCGAATGTGTACCCCAGTCGAACGATATATAACCTAACCCATTACCCACTAAGCTACCGTACGAGCTCGACAGAAGCCGTTTTTCAAAGGGCTTTAATATGGTGGCCCTGGAGGGACTAGGCAGATCGTGACAAATTTCACGACTTTCACCAAAGTCGCGAATATTGACGTCGATATTCGCGTCAAATTTCACGACTTTCCTCGAAAGGCGCAAATATCGACGTCAATATTTGTGAAAAATTTACGACTTGCCCCCAAAGTCGCGAATATTGACATCAAATTTGACGCTAAATTGCACGACCGGACCCAAATGTTGACGCCATTGTTTTCCCAGCAAGCTAGGTTTTGGCTAGTGTTGTTCCAAGACCAAGTTTTTCATTTTGTCAGGGGCGAACCGTACTTGCGCAGTTTATCAATACTCCGAAAATGGGCTTATTGAGGACGCCCTTGATTGTCACGAGAGATCAGTGGATTTGTTTTAAGTTTAGAAACACATCTCGTGAACTGAACTTAAAGATATCGAAAATCTTTACTACCGAATTATTAAGAAATATCTTACTTATTTGAAAGTAAATAATGATTCTAGGCATCCAGCAAAATGATCGCGATAGATATCCTGTGATTATTCCGAACAATTTAATTTTATAAAACAAAATTCGCGATCGCGAATAATAAAGCACAATAATAACACAGGAATAACTGCCCAACGGCGGTTAAAAACAAACCCTTTTTGTGATTTTCCCGCCATCACTAATTGTAAAACTTCGGACAGGTCAGTTAAACGAGATTTACTATAAAATACAACCCCCCAAATCCACCCATTCATGATAATTTAAGCAATTACCAATGGTGTATCCTACCTTTAAAAAAAAATCCACTGATGTCTCGTAACAATCGAGGGCCCCTCAATAATCCCATTCTCGGAGTATTGATAAATGATGAACTGCATAGATGGATGGCGCGCCCCGGAGCAAATGGAAAAACTCGGTCTTGAAGCAAGACTAGTGAAAACCTAGCTTGCTAGAAAAACGTTCGCGTCAAAATGTATGTCCGGTAGTAAACTTTGAGGTCAAATTTGACGTCAATATTCGCGACTTTGGGGACAAGTCGCGAAATTTGACGTCAATATTGACGTCAATATTCACGACTTGCAAGTCGTGAAATTTGTCGTGAAATTTAACGTCAATATTTGCGACTTTGCGGGCAAGTCGTAAATTTTGTCGCGAATATTGACGTCAATATTCGCGACTCTTGGGAAAATAATATTGACGCGAATATCGACGTACAATTTGACGGCAATATAAGGTTAAATATGTTATATTTACAGTAGTTTTTGCTTAATGAATGATAATTCAATGTACTTTGCTAACATTTTGAGATTCTTTGTTCATGTGTTGCTGTAGGACTTGCACGCTACGGTCAAAGGTCAAATCTTTGATTTCGATTAAAATAAGTGTTTCGAGGTTTTCAAGTGGCGAATTTAGGCTTCATTGCTGGAATTAATCAATGTTCCTGAACTAATGTCAACATGTCCTAGTGTGTTTCAGTATTATCATGTATTATAATGTTATTCATCATTAATTTCAGGATCACCAACGTACTGAACAGAACTGCACTGAATGTTAACTGAACTACTGTAATTGTATCCGGTCACAGTAGTAAGTTTGATTTTACATGTAAAATGTGTGCTTTATAAAAGATGTTTAAAACTACATGTCTTTAGTTTTCTAAATGGCATTTGCTGATGTTTGCACTGTAACAATATTCTAAGTAATTTTATGTGTTAAAACTGTTAATTAAGAAGCAAATTTAAGATTTTGAATGTACACTCAAAACTGCTTTTATTCATTCTTTACATAATTGAATGGTGACTTTTACAATTAAAATCTTCATACATTAAACACCGGCTACAACTCCATTCTTTAATCCTCTTGGGCCTTCAAATAATAATAATAACAACGCTTAATATGGTACATTTTGGAGACATCCCCATAGACGCGTGCACACATTTTGTCAATCTTTACTGTAACCTAACCCGTTTTTCACTACTCCTTTTTAAAAGAAATGTGGTATTTATGCATTTTGGACCCTACTTTATCGATCTACACTGTTAACAAAGTTAAAATGTTTCTTCTTCATGGAGTAAAGCCCCAGTCCCACCGAAAGCCGGATACGCTACGGATCACCGCGGATGCACTACGGTTCATATCCGGAGTCCTCCGGGAGTGGAACCGTAGTCAAACCGTGATGAACCGTAGCCATTCCGGGACCATCCGGGGCCATCCGGGACTACCCGGGGACATCCGTAGTAAGTTCGGGAGGTCGAGCGTCACCCCGGATCAACATCTAGCATCCGGGATGATTCGGGGCCATCCGGGAGGGGAGAGGGGGCGGCGGAGAACCATAATGAAACCGTATTGCGACCGTGATGATCCGTAGTGTATCCTGGATAAACCGTAGCGTAACCGTAGTGTAACCGTGTTTATCCGGGATGAAACGGGAGTTGGTTCACACACGGTTTCACTACGGTTCCACTACGGATGACCCCGGATAGACTACGGATTACCACGGATTCACTACGGTGTCACCACGGATTCACTACGGCCTTCCGGTGTGAACCGTGGCACATCCGGGATGAACAGTGGCGCATCCGTAGTGAAACCGTGGCGGAGCCGTAGTGAATCCGTGACCATCCGGGCTCTTGGGGGAAAAACAGGCTCGAACCGGGATGATCCGGGCCCATCCGTGGCGGAACCGTAGTCAAACCGTAGTAGAACCGTAGTAGGACCGGGGAACATGTCATGTATTATCGATTGCCTTCCCGGACCATCCCGAATGACCCCGGATCAAACGTCTGTTTCATCCGGGGCGATCCGTAGCATTTCCGGCTTCAGTGGGACTGGGGCTTAAGAACCTTCGGTAGACATATAAAAGTCTCCCTAATGTTAATGTCCCCTCAGTACCGTAACACTTATACTAAACTGCCTCCCTGTGACCTAACAGCCGTGTGATATCACGTTCACACACTGATAGCACATATGTAAAATATGCGTTGGTATACACCGAACACGTGATAGTTCTAGACCAATACAAATACAGTATCCAAGACAGAAGTACACAAATGTATTTATAATCCTTTCCAGAAGTAAATAAGACAATTCGATACATTTTGTTTTATTCAAATTCACCAACTCTCACATTCAATTTCGTCCGAGACAAAACAATCACACGTTTTTACCAAACCAATTTAGTAATTTATCATTCATTATCACCGCTTGGTCACTCAATTCAAACATTAGCTTGAAAATATTTGTCGTTACAGATCAAATTTGTTTAAGCTGTTGCCGAAATGCAGTATTCACAGATCAAATTCGTCTTGGATTTAAAACCGATATGCTAACTAAATTAGTCTTGTGTGCGATTGGGTCAAGTACACACCAGACTGATTCATTTACATAATAAGTTTTAAATTGGTTAATAGAGACGAATTCGATCTTTGAATAGCTTTAGACGAATAATTGATTTGTATTGACAAATATTCTCGAGCCAATGTGGCCAAACGTTGAATGGTAAATAACTTTAAACATTTGTTGTGTAAAAGCGTGCGATTGTTTGTCTCTGACGAAATTGAATGTAAGAGTTGGTGATTTTCAACGAATTATTTTTAAAAAAATAGCCAGGAAAGCCTATATTTATCAAAATATGTAATTGAATTAATATACGTTTCCTGGTGATTTGTAACAATTTTTCATGTAGAATGGGAGCGAATACTTTGTGCTTGATGTCTTTGTTGTCTACAGTTTGTGGCCCAAAGGTTATTGACAACCAGAACAGGAACAAAGGACAATATAATTATTAGTTACTCTGTGCATATCCATGCACCTATACACTGAACAAAAACATTGCTGGTGTTAAATTGTTACCCAAATTTGGGGTACCGGAATTTGGGTTATATTGTGTGTTAAAGCAATCATGAATTGCATCATTTAAAAGAAGCTACAATAAAAAACAACCGTTTTCTCCTTTAATTTGTTGATGAGTTTCAAGAATGGCTACAAATTTGAATGTGTCTCACTATAATTATTTCTTGAGCAAGGTCGGCTCAAAAAATGTGTGACTGTTCTTTCCTGATGAGCTTTTCGGCTCCAGAATCTAGGTTAAATTCTTGCCCACTGAGGATAGATGGCCCAGGCATAAATTCATTCAGCTCAATTGTGAGCAGCCCCTGCTTTATTGTATTTTGTAAAAAGCTCGCGCGTTGAGACTTGCTTTCAGAATCTTAGAATGGAAACTCACGTTAGACATGCCCCCACCCCGGGCATGCATCCTCATAAGTGGGTGTGATGTTACCCCTTGGGATGCTTTGCCAACTATATAATACATATACAAGTTGTGAGCAGACGTACAGCTATCACCATGGGCGACAGTAAGAACATTTTGGACGAGACTTTGGCAGATAGCGGTTCTGACGTTAGTCTTGCTCCAAGACCGAGTTGTTATTTTGTTCCGGGGCGCGCCGTTTGTCCATGCAGTTCATCAATCATCACTACTCTGAAAACGGGCTTATTGAGGGCGCCCTTGATTATCACGAGATCTGTTTCTCAGCTCGGTCTTGACGCGAGAGTCACGTGAACCCGTAACATCCCGAGGACATTCCAAGCATAGCTCAAATAGATACTCACCCTCGCGCATGCGCGCTGATTCGTTTTCATTTAATGTAGTGTACGATATACACGCTGTGTGTTCCCCGTAAATTGCACACGGCACCATTGCACAAATGTGGTTTCTTACATGTCCGCAAAAGTAAAACAATTTCCGGGTGTATCATTGTGCCATGGCAGCCAAAAAGTCGGTTAATTCTGGAAATGCAATAAGGAGAGTCAAATAAAAGTTATAACTGGTACTTGGCTCAAACGATTTGTGCACACATTTCAGGTTTGTTTGTCAGGGTCCCAGGCATGAAACTTTGATAATGTCGAAAAGGTTTATGCTAATAATGGTTGCTGATTGTATAACTGCATATATTTATTACATGTCTTTACACAGAGTGTCCCCAAACGTTTAAAACTGGTTTATATTGGGGCCCTGTATACATCGTTAAATACAATTGGATACAAAAATACATCAAAAGTCATCAACAAAACCGTAAACTGACAACTAACAATAATAATATACAACATTTACAAAAAAATACAAACATAATATTTACAGAGGTACACGGATATTTACAGGAATACAAAACATTGATACTTAGGTATGTCTGTACATTACATTTTTGAACAGTCCTGTTTATGGCCAATTATGATTTACGGGATGGGTGAAAACCCGCAAAGAAAACCCCCCTTTTTTTTGGGGGGGGGGGGGGGGGGGTTTCGAGAAAGGAAAATGTTCATCCGACCTCACATTATAGTGGCAACCAAGTTTTAACTCCGTAGATCAGCGCAATTGGCATACTATCTAACAGGTGGCATTACGGATCTCCGACCTAAATGTGCTTAAGGAGTCTAATGTTGGCAATTGTTCGGGCAGATAATTCCAAATATTGGCATCACTCACAGCGTAACTTGTTGCGTGGCATTCTTATTTGGCGAAAGAAACTTCCAGTGCCGTGTGTGTTGATTGCCTTGTTACGCAAATCACTGTAAGTGGTGTGAAAAGATTTGCCATGTACAAAGGAGTCATTTCGGTAATAATGTTAGGCGCTAAAGGTAAAGAGCTGAATCTTTAACTTGATTCGCCGAGTGTTAAAATTGGGGCCAGTGCATAGAGTGGAGAATCGGAGTTATTGATACAAAACTCACACGATTCAAACTAAATAAAACCTCAAGGAACAGTTGGAGGTGAACCTCGCACTTTAGAGACAAGAGACGAGAAAAGGTCAAGTGATGACATGATTAAGTACACTCAGACATCTAAGAAAGCTACAAAATACTTCCGGTGATTAGAACTGAACCATGGTTAGGAGATTATGTTAGATTAGTTGGGGCACTAGGCAAATGCTGGCTCATCCCACACTGTCAAGATATGAACCGCGAACCGATTGTGTAGAGGCAAGCAAGCACTGATGCTTCCTCAGCCAATGAAAAAACCATGACGGGATTAGAAACACCGACACAAAAGGGGAGGTGAACAAACAAATGTTCACTTTGTAAAGTTATAAGAATCCACCCTTTAATTTTCCCACTATTATACAAAATGAACAAAGCAATTTTGTATCTGTGTCATATTCATTGCAATTAATGTACTTTGTTGTTTATGCGATTGAAATAGCCCAGCGGCCAAGTTTTTAATGTATGTGACAAACATGATTATAAATTTCACTTCACTTCACTTCACTTCACTTTATTTTCCACATAAACAATTGAGACAACCAACAAAGGGTTTGTATACATAATATGTGGATGGGGATCCCTAAAAAGCAAAGCTTGTCGAGTAGAGATCCCCATTTACAATTATACAAGAAAGACAGACACACGAAACGACAAATACATGTAACACCAGACATAAATATGGAAATGACATAATTAAGAAAACAGTAGCTGTTTATCCTGTAGCTGTAACCCCGTGAAATAATAAACACTTACTTTACAAATAATTATTCAATAGCATATTTTTGTATTTACGCTTAAAAAGCGAGAGACTAGATATATTTTTCAAGGAAAAGTCGATCGAGCTCCACAGCTTGGGACCCTCATGCTTCACAGTTGCTTTAGAGATTGTAGTGCGAGCATAAGACTGATGACAATCATGACACTGTCTTGTAAAATAAGGGTGGATGTCATAATTTTTTGAAAACATAGAACAAACAGATTGGGTAAACTATTAGTGTTAAGTTGATGCATAAAGGAGCCCAGCTGGAGAGAGTAAATATCGTTAACCTTTAAAACATTACAATTATACAAAAGTGGATTACTATGTTCATAAAAGTTAGCATTGTTAATAATACGCACAGCTTTTTTCTGTAATTTGATAATTCTATTAATATGACCAGTACCACTATTGCCCCAAGCAAGTACACCATATGTTATATAAGGTATAACAAGGGTATTATACAACATCATTAAAACATCCTGGGTGAAAGTACATTTTAGCTTGGATATAATACCTATGTTTCTGGAAATAACAGTAGAAATGTGGTTAATATGTTTACTCCAAGAAAGACCGTCATCAATATACAACCCCAAAATTTTTAAATAATCAGTTTTTATAATGTTTGTATTATCAATACGTATTGAAGAAAGCTGACAGTATTTCCTATTGCTGAACAACATATAATTAGTTTTGTTAATGTTAAGAGATAACTTATTTGCTTTAATCCAGGCAGATACGTTTTTCATCTCATGATTAATTGTATCAAAAAGAACAGTCATATTACTGTGGCTATACAATAAATTACTGTCATCAGCAAAAATAATAAAAGAAAGTACATCCGAGGATTTATCAAAATCATTAATGTAAACAGAGAATAAAAGGGGACCTAAAATAGAACCCTGTGGAACTCCACAAGATATTTCAGAATGAGTAGACTGGGTTCCATGAATAGATACAAATTGCTGACGATTAGAAAGATAACTCCTGAACCACTCCAAGGCAATTTCTCTGATTCCATAATATTCCAGTTTAGATATAAGAATATCATGATCAACTGTGTCGAAAGCCTTGGAGAGGTCCAGGAATACACCAATTGTAGCAAAAGATGCATCTAAGCCAGTTGTTATCTTGTCAATTAATTTAATAATGGCATGTGTAGTAGAATGATGTGCCCGAAATCCATATTGGTTATCCGATATTATACAGTGTTTATCAAAAAATTCAATGGTGCGTTTGTAAATAACACGCTCAATAATTTTAGAAAATGAAGTAAGAACTGAAATTGGTCGATAATTACTAGCAATGGTTGGATTGCCACTTTTAAAAATTGGAGTGATTCTGGCAATCTTCATTTTCTCAGGCACAACACCAGTTGACATAGAATAGTTGATCATGAAGGTCAGAGGCCTGGAGATTGCCCGAATCACTTGTTTAATCAAGGTACAGCTAATTAGATCAAACCCGACACTTTTTTTGTTAGGCAATTTACATACAATATCAATTATTTCTTCTTCTGTAACAGGAGATAAAAACATAGAATTAGAGTTTGGATTTGATAAATAATCAGCAAAGTTCAAGCCACTCAAATTAATTACACTAGACAGGTTTTTACCGATATTTGTAAAATAGTTATTAAAGTGGTCGGCAATAAACTGAGGATTATTGACATTTGCACCATCAATATGAATTGTATTTATTTTGGATTGCTGCTTATTATGAATTACACTATTGATTATTTTCCATGTGTTTTTAATATTACCTTTAACTTTGTCAAACTGTTTAGTATAATAATTACGCTTGGAATTACGAAGGACATTGGTAAGTATATTATTATAACGTACATACCTCAAACGATTGAAGTTTGTAGGACTTGCAATGTATCTACAATAAAGCTTATGCTTGTGGAAAATTGATTTACATAAACTAACAGTGATCCAAGGGCATTTGGGAGTTAATTTAGATGATTTTGGTTTATACGGTTTAATAGGAATATGTTTATCTAAACTAGCTTTAAAAATATCTATAAAATTGTCAAATGATGAATTAGCATCTCTGGCATTCAAAACTAAACTCCAATCACAGGAGGAAAGTTCATGTTTAAGGTTAGCTATATTATCACTTGAGTAATCACGAGTCGGGATATGCTGGGGATTAAAGCGATTTTGTTTAAATGGGAAAGAAGTAAATATTGGAAAGTGATCAGACAAATCAGTAATGATAATTCCAGATTTCGGAGGAGGTAAAATATTTGAAAAAATGTTATCAATAAGAGTGGCAGAAGTGTTCGTTACCCTGGTGGGTTTGTGAATTAATGGTAAACAAGACGACGAGTAAATTATATCCAAAAATTCTTGTGGCTTTCTACTATTATCAGAACTTAGTAAATTTAAATTAAAATCACCGGTAATACAACAATGTTTATTTGCATTAGTAAGTTGGTTGAATAGTGTTTGAGAACATGTTAAAAAATTGTCAACATTGGCATTTGGGGCTTTGTAAACAACTCCAATAATTATGTTCTTAGTAGTGCGTGAAGTAATAATCTCTGCAAATATACATTCAAAAGAATCACCACCTATATCATTCAAATCGGATCGAGGAATATATTGTAAATCAGTGGATAGATACATTGCGACCCCACCACCAATCCTAACATCTCTATTTCTGCACAGGAGCGTATCACGCGATCATCTTCGAGGTCATAAATCACCAGTTAGTTAGAATAAGCCTGCATATGGAAGGGTTCGTTCGACCACCTGCTTGACACGCTCTGCATTGGGTCCGATTTAATCAAGCCCAACCACTTGTAGGTTTGGCAAATTCCCCATGTGATCCTTAAGACTCTCCACTCCATGGGCACTAAATTCATTGCCAGGAAGACTAAGCCACCCAGAACTATCTAAAGTGAAGTAGCTGATCAGGTCAGGGATGTCATCATCATTCAGTCCACATGTATGTAACTGAAACCACGACAGGGGTGGAGCAAAGAGAGGCGCAACATCGGCAAGGCGGCCATGAAGGTTGGTATCGGACAAAGTTATGCTTTTCAAGTTACTAGTCTGGTTGCCTATGTCATGATAGCATAAGTGAACTAAAATTTTCCTACACTAGAAATTTTTGATGTTTTTTTGTAGTTTTGACGCTCAGGAATCCAAATCAAATTGTTACCATTTTTTCCGATCAGCCGTTTGGCGACCATCTTGAATTTCAAAATGGCTGCCATTTTCAATCTAGTTTGTACTATATCTCAACTTGTGAGTGACATAGAGCTGTGAAATTTGTGGCAATACCCCCCATCTTTATGATACTAAGCTTTCAGTTGAAGCCATAATCAAACCTGTATCAAGTGCCCGCCATCTGTAATTTCAAAATGGCCGCCATAGTCTCTCTTTTTGCACTATATATACTTGTGCAGGTAATATAGAGCGGGGGAAATTAGAGGCATACTCATTTTTTATGCTTATCTTTCAGTTTGAATCATAATCACACTCTATCATGTTGTATCAACTTTCATTTTCTATTTCAAGAAGATGGCTGCCATTATGATGCATTTTAACCAGTTCGCGCCGGGATTATTTTAACATCGCCGAGCCCACGGGCGGGATTATTTTTAACGAAACTTGATCCGAAGCGGGTTCAGGCTGATAGTGCCGGGAAGCACACCCACGCATTTCCGGGCTTGCTCGCTGCTGACATACATTTCCGAACTTGAACTTGGCGTGTTTATGCGTCATCCGTTTTGAATTCGGAGAAATTGTTGCGTTTATATACGTCATCCGGCGCGAACTGGTTAAATAGATCCTTATGAATATATCTAGTATTGATGCAAGTATAACAGTGTCATATATCAGGTTTGCCTGTATATATTTGCTTACATTGATATTCATGTATGTACTATGAAATACGTTACATTTGCAGGTACTTCCCGGATGGCCCTTATTGGTATCCTTACTTCTTAATATGACCACCTGAGCCCTCCAGAAATGCCAGGCCGAGATGATAGAGCCTGTCGAAGGGGAACGATTTTCAGCGGACTTGACCGGCTCTCTAACGGCTTCTCAAGTAAAGCCGCAATTGTACGAGGAAGGGCCTTTGAGCGTGTGACGGCCAGGCATTCGTGGGTGGCTTCAACTGAAAGCTTAGTATCATAAAGATGGGGGGTATTGCCACAAATTTCACAGCTCTATGTCACTCACAAGTTGAGATATAGTACAAACTAGATTGAAAATGGCAGCCATTTTGAAATTCAAGATGGTCGCCAAACGGCTGATCGGAAAAAATGGTAACAATTTGATTTGGATTCCTGAGCGTCAAAACTACAAAAGAACATCAAAAATTTCTAGTGTAGGAAAATTTTAGTTCACTTATGCTATCATGACATAGGCAACCAGACTAGTAACTTGAAAAGCATAACTTTGTCCGATACCAACCTTCATGGCCGCCTTGCCGATGTTGCGCCTCTCTTTGCTCCACCCCTGTCGTGGTTTCAGTTACATACATGTGGACTGAATGATGATGACATCCCTGACTTGATCAGCTACTTCACTTTAGATAGTTCTGGGTGGCTTAGTCTTCCTGGCAATGAATTTAGTGCCCATGGAGTGGAGAGTCTTAAGGCTCACATGGGGAATTTGCCAAACCTACAAGTGGTTGGGCTTGATTAAATCGGACCCAATGCAGAGCGTGTCAAGCAGGTGGTCGAACGAACCCTTCCATATGCAGGCTTATTCTAACTAACTGGTGATTTATGACCTCGAAGATGATCGCGTGATACGCTCCTGTGCAGAAATAGAGATGTTAGGATTGGTGGTGGGGTCGCAATGTATCTATCCACTGATTTACAATATATTCCTCGATCCGATTTGAATGATATAGGTGGTGATTCTTTTGAATGTATATTTGCAGAGATTATTACTTCACGCACTACTAAGAACATAATTATTGGAGTTGTTTACAAAGCCCCAAATGCCAATGTTGACAATTTTTTAACATGTTCTCAAACACTATTCAACCAACTTACTAATGCAAATAAACATTGTTGTATTACCGGTGATTTTAATTTAAATTTACTAAGTTCTGATAATAGTAGAAAGCCACAAGAATTTTTGGATATAATTTACTCGTCGTCTTGTTTACCATTAATTCACAAACCCACCAGGGTAACGAACACTTCTGCCACTCTTATTGATAACATTTTTTCAAATATTTTACCTCCTCCGAAATCTGGAATTATCATTACTGATTTGTCTGATCACTTTCCAATATTTACTTCTTTCCCATTTAAACAAAATCGCTTTAATCCCCAGCATATCCCGACTCGTGATTACTCAAGTGATAATATAGCTAACCTTAAACATGAACTTTCCTCCTGTGATTGGAGTTTAGTTTTGAATGCCAGAGATGCTAATTCATCATTTGACAATTTTATAGATATTTTTAAAGCTAGTTTAGATAAACATATTCCTATTAAACCGTATAAACCAAAATCATCTAAATTAACTCCCAAATGCCCTTGGATCACTGTTAGTTTATGTAAATCAATTTGCCACAAGAATAAGCTTTATCGTAGATACATTGCAAGTCCTACAAACTTCAATCGTTTGAGGTATGTACGTTATAATAATATACTTACCAATGTCCTTCGTAATTCCAAGCGTAATTATTATACTAAACAGTTTGACAAAGTTAAAGGTAATATTAAAAACACATGGAAAATAATCAATAGTGTAATTCATAATAAGCAGCAATCCAAAATAAATACAATTCATATTGATGGTGCAAATGTCAATAATCCTCAGTTTATTGCCGACCACTTTAATAACTATTTTACAAATATCGGTAAAAACCTGTCTAGTGTAATTAATTTGAGTGGCTTGAACTTTGCTGATTATTTATCAAATCCAAACTCTAATTCTATGTTTTTATCTCCTGTTACAGAAGAAGAAATAATTGATATTGTATGTAAATTGCCTAACAAAAAAAGTGTCGGGTTTGATCTAATTAGCTGTACCTTGATTAAACAAGTGATTCGGGCAATCTCCAGGCCTCTGACCTTCATGATCAACTATTCTATGTCAACTGGTGTTGTGCCTGAGAAAATGAAGATTGCCAGAATCACTCCAATTTTTAAAAGTGGCAATCCAACCATTGCTAGTAATTATCGACCAATTTCAGTTCTTACTTCATTTTCTAAAATTATTGAGCGTGTTATTTACAAACGCACCATTGAATTTTTTGATAAACACTGTATAATATCGGATAACCAATATGGATTTCGGGCACATCATTCTACTACACATGCCATTATTAAATTAATTGACAAGATAACAACTGGCTTAGATGCATCTTTTGCTACAATTGGTGTATTCCTGGACCTCTCCAAGGCTTTCGACACAGTTGATCATGATATTCTTATATCTAAACTGGAATATTATGGAATCAGAGAAATTGCCTTGGAGTGGTTCAGGAGTTATCTTTCTAATCGTCAGCAATTTGTATATATTCATGGAACCCAGTCTACTCATTCTGAAATATCTTGTGGAGTTCCACAGGGTTCTATTTTAGGTCCCCTTTTATTCTCTGTTTACATTAATGATTTTGATAAATCCTCGGATGTACTTTCTTTTATTATTTTTGCTGATGTAGTATCCCTAACTTAAGGTTCATCTGTGAAAAAATTTAAAAGAAGCTAATTTCAACTGATTTGGGTAGGTATGGGTATGGACAACTACAAAAAAAAAGGAAGGAGGGATAGGGGTTGGGGAACTTTTTTTATTAGAGGTCAAAGGTCATTGACCCCTGCCCAAATCCCTAAAAATTATATTTCAGCAACAAAATATGGTATATAGATGATCTTGGTGTCAAAATGCACAGAATTACAATAGAAGATGACATCAAATAATTATTGACCCTTGGCACCAAATCCTGACCTCCGAAAATGAGGTCAAAGGTCACAAAACAATTTTATTACTAAAATGTCATATTTATAGCAACAAAATATGGTATATAGATGATCTTGGTGTCAAAATGCACAGGATTATGAAAGAAGATGACATAGAATAACTACTGACCCTTAGAAAAGAGGTCAAAGGTCAAAAATAGACGTATTACTAAAATGTCATATTAGTAAAATAACAGGAAAATGACCATGAACAAAAACAAATCTAAGAGGCTAATTTCAACTTATTGTGTCGGGTATGGGGGTTATTATTTATTCCAAGAGCAAAGAAGGAGGGGGAAATTCCCTTTCTGAGGGTCAAAGGTCTTTGACCCTGCACTAAAACATTTTAAATTGTATCTCAGCAGCAGTATGTTTTTCATAGGCCTAGATGATCTTGGTGTCCAAATGCACAGAATTATACTAGGAGACAAACACAATATGAAATGGATTCTTCACCACCAAAATACGAGGTTAAAGGTCAAAATGAGCAATTGGGCGGGGGGGGGGGGATTAAAGTTTATTAGTGTCAAATAGTTTGTGTATGTAACGTATATGTGCATTTATAATCATGTTTGGTGTTTATTGGGAAGGAGCGTAATCATACATTCAGCCTACGTTTTGTTATTATTAAAACGATTCTCGGTCACATGGGAAGGACATTAAATTGAAGGACGTCTAACGCTGGGTTATGTGGAATTGTTTTCTTTTTCTGTGAGGCTATTGTTTTTTTTAGTTAAAGATGTGTGCTTTTGCAAGAAAATAGCAAAGGGAAACCGGTTTATGCAGGCATACTTCAAGGAATGATCAGTTTATTTGTTGTTGTTTGTTTGATCAATCCCAGAGTTAGCTGCAGTGAATCAGAACTCATTCTACTATGGGAAGGGGGGGGGGGGGGGTGTTTATGGAAGTTGTCACAAGTCAGAAATTTTTCTCATCGTTTTCATTATTGTTTTGGAGATGCTGCAACAGTTCTTCTGCGTGAAGTATCATAGGATTGTATGTTTGTTGCTGGTCTGCAGAGATAAATCTGTATATTTATGATTTGCTGGTATGCCAGCAGTGTGGTTGCGTAACTATATTGCCCAGAGCGTAATTCTTAATGTAAGTTTTTTCTTAGTGATATACGCTTCCGGGAAGTCAGTTCTGGCCACATTTTTCTGCGAGATTGCAGTCGGTAGGAGGAGGGGGGGGGGGGGGGGGGGGGGGGGGGTTACGTGTACAAGTTTCAAGAGAACACCTCCGTGTTTTTCGTTATTTTCTTGAGACGCGGTTCTGCTGACAAGTATCATATGGATTATATTTGTGACTGGCAGAGTTAAATCTGTAATTGTACGTTATCTAGTGGGTATGCCCAGTATGCCAGAGAGTGGTTGTTTGACTGGCCTCTCCGGAGCGTAATTCTTAACTCTTTTTTTTTTGGGGGGGGGGGGGGGGGGGGAGGGGGGGGGGGTGTGGTTTGTGTATTACAACAGTGGTCCTTTGTTTTTAGTTCACTCAGTGATTGATTATTACCGGTAATAATATGCCGTCCCCTTTTTCTCTCCTTTTTTGGAAGGGGAGCAGGGCATATTTTTTGTGCTATATTATGCACTTCACATCAGTCACCATTCTTTCAGTTTACTTTTCTCTTTCCTTGTTTTTATTTGTGTGTCGGTTTATATGACAGATTGCAAGGACAAATACCGGCTTTTGGGGGTATTGATCGAAAGGAAGGCATCTTGACTTATTTATTTTGTTTTAGTCTTGAGAGCCATTTCTTTGATCATTGTTTTGTTCTTCCAATAGTTCCAATAGGATTTGCACATTCTCATCATCCAGGTTGTTTTCTTCTTGGTTGGATTGTGGAGATGCTTTAGTCCTAGATCGAACAAGTTCATATTTTATGTTTTTGTGCCGTTTGTATGCCATTGCCAAGGGTTGGGTATCAAATAGCCTACATGTATTTGGTATTCGTTTTCACTAATCCAGTGCCAGTGTTTGAGGAGGGCCCGTTTGAGAGCTGGGTGCGCGACTCGTGGGTAGTATGGTAGGACGAACACCAGTGGGGTATTGTAGTGTTTTGGGGTTTTTCACGCTTAGAGTCTGCGGAAGGCTCGCCCCTTTGAGGAAGGGCTAAGTCTTCGTTTGTGTATCCGCGCTTTTTAAGTTGGTCCTTGAATAATCCAACCCTCTCCTCAAAGTCTTTTAAATGGGTACATATACGGTTGTTCCAGTCACTTTGCCCTTGATTAAGCCGCCAAATACCGACTTGGGGTGTGCTGAATCTCTCTGCTGTATACAAGACTCTCTGCAAGATGCACCGAACTCCTCTTCTTATTAATAGGAAACTGTTGGGACATCTCACTTCACTGGGGTAACTAGTCAGGGTACATGTAGGCTAACTAGGTGTTACGAGTAATCACTTCTTAAACAAAGACATAATTCATGTTGTTTTATGTTATACGTATATCTCTAGGGTGGTGCTTTGTGGATTCAATATGGGGCTTCGAATAATTACCTTTGACCTTTAAGGTCATATGTGGCGGTCAATTTGTATCCTACATTTATATCACAAGAATTTACATTTTTCTACTTCCAGTGTAATTATGACCATTTTGACACCAAGATCATACGGTACATATGTTGTTGCCGAGATACAATTTATAGTGTTTTAGTCCAGGGTCAATGACCTTTGACCTCTGCTCCTAGAATAAATAATAACTCCCATATCCGCCACGTAAGTTAAAATTAGTCTCTTCGATTTGTTTGTGCTCATTTTTATTTAATGATAATTTTCCTGTTATAAATATGACATTTTAGTAATAAAATAGTTTGTTGACCTTTGACCTCATTTTCGGAGGTCAGGATTTGGTCCCAAGGGTCAATAATTATTTGATGTCATCTTCTTTTGTAATTCTGTGCATTTTGACACCAAGATCACCTATATACCATATTTTGTTGCTGAAATATAATTTTTAGTGATTTAGGCAGGGGTCAATGACCTTTGACCTCTAATAAAAAAAGTTCCCCAACCCCTATCCCTCCTTCCTTTTTTTTGGTAGTTGTCCATACCCATACCCACCAAAATCAGTTGAAATTAGCTTCTTTTAAATTTTTTCACAGATTGGCTCAATATATGGCTAATTTAGGGTTACTAATGACAGTAATTTATTGTATAGCCACAGTAATATGAATGTTCTTTTTGATACAATTAATCATGAGATGAAAAACGTATCTGCCTGGATTAAAGCAAATAAGTTATCTCTTAACATTAACAAAACTAATTATATGTTGTTCAGCAATAGGAAATACTGTCAGCTTTCTTCAATACGTATTGATAATACAAACATTATACAAACTGATTATTTAAAAATTTTGGGGTTGTATATTGATGACGGTCTTTCTTGGAGTAAACATATTAACCACATTTCTACTGTTATTTCCAGAAACATAGGTATTATATCCAAGCTAAAATGTACTTTCACCCAGGATGTTTTAATGATGTTGTATAATACCCTTGTTATACCTTATATAACATATGGTGTACTTGCTTGGGGCAATAGTGGTACTGGTCATATTAATAGAATTATCAAATTACAGAAAAAAAGCTGTGCGTATTATTAACAATGCTAACTTTTATGAACATAGTAATCCACTTTTGTATAATTGTAATGTTTTAAAGGTTAACGATATTTACTCTCTCCAGCTGGGCTCCTTTATGCATCAACTTAACACTAATAGTTTACCCAATCTGTTTGTTCTATGTTTTCATAAAATTATGACATCCACCCTTATTTTACAAGACAGTGTCATGATTGTCATCAGTCTTATGCTCGCACTACAATCTCTAAAGCAACTGTGAAGCATGAGGGTCCCAAGCTGTGGAGCTCGATCGACTTTTCCTTGAAAAATATATCTAGTCTCTCGCTTTTTAAGCGTAAATACAAAAATATGCTATTGAATAATTATTTGTAAAGTAAGTGTTTATTATTTCACGGGGTTACAGCTACAGGATAAACAGCTACTGTTTTCTTAATTATGTCATTTCCATATTTATGTCTGGTGTTACATGTATTTGTCGTTTCGTGTGTCTGTCTTTCTTGTATAATTGTAAATGGGGATCTCTACTCGACAAGCTTTGCTTTTTAGGGATCCCCATCCACATATTATGTATACAAACCCTTTGTTGGTTGTCTCAATTGTTTATGTGGAAAATAAAGTGAAGTGAAGTGAAGTGAAGTGAAATTTATAATCATGTTTGTCACATACATTAAAAACTTGGCCGCTGGGCTATTTCAATCGCATAAACAACAAAGTACATTAATTGCAATGAATATGACACAGATACAAAATTGCTTTGTTCATTTTGTATAATAGTGGGAAAATTAAAGGGTGGATTCTTATAACTTTACAAAGTGAACATTTGTTTGTTCACCTCCCCTTTTGTGTCGGTGTTTCTAATCCCGTCATGGTTTTTTCATTGGCTGAGGAAGCATCAGTGCTTGTTTGCCTCTACACAATCGGTTCGCGGTTCATATCTTGACAGTGTGGGATGAGCCAGCATTTGCCTAGTGCCCCAACTAATCTAACATAATCTCCTAACCATGGTTCAGTTCTAATCACCGGAAGTATTTTGTAGCTTTCTTAGATGTCTGAGTGTACTTAATCATGTCATCACTTGACCTTTTCTCGTCTCTTGTCTCTAAAGTGCGAGGTTCACCTCCAACTGTTCCTTGAGGTTTTATTTAGTCTGAATCGTGTGAGTTTTGTATCAATAACTCCGATTCTCCACTCTATGCACTGGCCCCAATTTTAACACTCGGCGAATCAAGTTAAAGATTCAGCTCTTTACCTTTAGCGCCTAACATTATTACCGAACTGACTCCTTTGTACATGGCAAATCTTTTCACACCACTTACAGTGATTTGCGTAACAAGGCAATCAACACACACGGCACTGGAAGTTTCTTTCGCCAAATAAGAATGCCACGCAACAAGTTTCGCTGTGAGTGGTGCCAATATTTGGAATTATCCGCCCGAACAATTGCCAACATTAGACTCCTTAAGCACATTTAGGTCGGATAACCGTGATGCCATATATTAGATAGTATGCCAATTGCGCTGATCTACGGAGTTAAAACTTGGTTGCCACTATAATGTGAGGTCGGAAAAACATTTTCCTTTCTCGAACCCCCCCCCCCCCCCCCCCCAACAAAAAAGTTTTTTGTGCGGGTTTACCCATCCCGTAAATCATAATTGGTCATAAACAGGACTGTTCAAAAATGTAATGTACAGACATACCTAAGTATCAATGTTTTGTATTCCTGTAAATATCCGTGTACCTCTGTATATATTATGTTTGTATTTTTGTGTAAATGTTGTATATTATTATTGTTAGTTGTCAGTTTACGGTTTTGTTGATGACGTTTGATGTATTTTTGTATCCAATTGTATTTAATGATGTATACAGGGCCCCAATGAAAACCAGTTTTAAACGTTTGGGGACACTATGTGTAAAGACATGTAATAAATATATGCAGTTATAAAATCAGCAACCAATATTAGCATAAACCTTTTCGACATTATTAAAGCTCATGCCTGGGACCCTGACAAACTAACCTGAAATGTGTGCGCAAACCGTTTGAGCCAAGTACCAGTTACAACTTTTATTTGACTCTCCTTATTGCATTTCCAGAATTAACCGACTTTTTGGCTGCCATGGCACAATGATACACCCGGAAATTGTTTTACTTTTGCGGACATGTAAGAAACCACATTTGTGCAATGCTGCCGTGTGCAATTTACGGGGAACACACAGCGTGTATATCGTACACTACATTGAATGGAAACGAATCAGCGCGTGTATAGGTGCAAGGATGTGCACAAAGTAACTAATATATTGTCCTTTGTTCCAGTTCTGGTTGTCAATAACCTTTGGTCAAAATCGAATGTTTCACAAACTGTAGACAACAAAGACATCAAGCACAAAGTATTCGCTTCCATTCTACATGAAAAATTGTTACAAATCACCAGGAAACGTATATTAATTCAATTACATATTTTGATAAATATAGGCTTTCCTGGCTATTTTTTTTTTAAGAATTCGTTGAAAATCACCAACTCTTACATTAAATTTTGTCCGAGACAAACAATCGCACGCTTTTACACAACAAATGTTTAAAGTTATTTACCATTCAACGTTTGGCCACATTGGCTCGAGAATATTTGTCAATACAAATCAATTATTCGTCTAAAGCTATTCAAAGATCGAATTCGTCTCTATTAACCAATTTAAAACTTATTATGTAAATGAATCAGTTTGGTGTGTACTTGACCCAATCGCACACCAGACTAATTTAGTTAGCATGTCAGTTTTAAATTCAAGACGTATTTGATATGTGAATACTGCATTTCGGCAACAGCTTAAAGATGGACTACAACGAAAACTCACACATTAAATTTATTATCGGACCTTGTTTATCTTGTGTTCAGGTAACACTTTATTGTTACGGTCATGTTTTTCTCTAAATAATTTTGTTGCAATTTGACCGACAAAATTAGACCTCGATTCTTCGATTTTGAAATTTCCCGCCCTGTACTGGTTCCCGGCAAAGATCCACTTAAACCACAATGAAATCCACGATATAGTACCAGCGGACTTGTAAACCAGCGAAAAGTGATGACGTACTACCCATGAGCAACCGAGAGTAAACAAAAGACGCCATGTTATTCCGTGTGTATTATGTATGTATGGTGGCCCTGAAGGACTCCGCAGATCGTGAATATTGACGTCAATATTCACGACAAATTTCACGACTTTCTTCAAAGTCGCGAATATTGACGTCAAATTTGACGTCAATATTCACGACTTTCCCAAAAAGTCTTCGTGGGTAGTACGTCACACACAAAGTATGAATTATTCATGAGTTAAGGGCTTTTGCTGAAACTGAGTTTTTCTGGGTCGTAAAACGCCGATCAATTTGGTTTTTTTTTGCATAAAGGAACAAGTTTTATTGAATACTAATGATATATTAGTAATCATTATACATTTCTCGAACAAAAACAGCAACACAGCCTTTATCATTATTCCGTTGTAGTCCATCTTTAAACAAATTTGATCTGTAACGACAAATATTTTCAAGCTAATGTTTGAATTGAGTGACCAAGCGCTGATAATGAATGATAAATGACTAAATTGGTTTGGTAAAAACGTGTGATTTTTTTGTCTCGGACGAAATTGAATGTGAGAGTTGGTGAATTTGAATAAAACAACATGTATCGAATTGTCTTATTTACTTCTGGAAAGGATTATAAATACATTTGTGTACTTCTGTCTTGGATACTGTATTTGTATTGGTCTAGAACTATCACGTGTTCGGTGTATACCAACGCATATTTTACATAATTATGTGCTACTAGTGTGTGAACGTGATATCACACGGCTGTTAGGTCACAGGGAGGCAGTTTAGTATAAGTGTTACGGCCCGGTACTGAGGGGACATTAACAATACGGAGACTTTTAGATGTCTCCCTAAGGTTCTTAAGCCCCAGTCCCAATGAAGCCGGATATGCTACGGATCGCCTCGAATCGCCCCGGATGGCCCCGGATGAAACAGACGTTTGATCCGGGGTCATCCGGGGTGGTCCGGGAAGGCAATCGATAATACATGACATGTTCCCCGGTCCTACTACGGGTATATTACGGTTTGACTACGGTTCCGCTACGGATGGGCCCGGATCATCCCGGTTCAAGCCTGTTTTTCCCCCATGAGCCCGGATGGTCACGGATTCACTACGGCTCCGCGACGGTTTCACTACGGATGCGCCACGGTTCACCCCGGATGTGCCACGGTTCACCCCGGATGGCCGTAGTGAATCCGTGTTGACACCGTAGTGAATCCGTGGTGATCCGTAGTGTATCCGGGGTCATCCGTAGTGGAACCGTAGTGAAACCGTGTGTGAACCAACTCCCGTTTCATCCTGGATAAACACGGTTACACTACGGTTACGCTACGGTGTATCCAGGATACACTACGCATCATCACGGTCGAACTACGGTTTTACTACGGATCTCCGCCGCCCTCTCTCCCTTCCCGGATGGCCCCGTATCACCCCGGATGCTAGATGTTGATCCGGGGTCACGCTCGACTTTCCGGACTTACTACGGATATCCCCGGGTGGTCCCGGATGGCCCCGGATGGTCCCGGAATGGCTACGGTTCATCACGGTTTGACTACGGTTCCACTCCCGGAGGACCCCGGATATGAACCGTAGTGCATCCGGGGTGATCCGTAGCGTATCCGGCTTTCGGTGGGACTGGGGCTTTACTCCATGAAGAAGAAACAGTTTAACTTTGTTAACAGTGTAGATCGATAAAGTAGGGTCCAAAATGCATAAATACCAAATTTCTTTAAAAAAGGAGTAGTGAAAAACGGGTTAGGTTACAGTAAAGATTGACAAATGTGTGCACGCGTATATGGGGATGTCTCCAAAAGGTACCATATGAAGCGTTGTTATTATTATTATTCGAAGGCCCAAGAGGATTAAAGAATGGAGTTGTAGCCGGTGTTTAATGTATGACGATTTTAATTGTAAAAGTCACCATTCAATTATGTAAAGAATGAATAAAAACAGTTTTGAGTGTACTTTGAAAATCTTAAATTTGCTTCTTAATTAACAGTTTTAACACATAAAATTACTAACAATATTGTAACAGTGTAAACATCTGTCAAAGGCCATCTAGAAAACTAAACTATGTAGTTTTAAAAATCTTTTATAAAGCACACATTTTACATGTAAAATCAAACTTACTACTGTGACCGGATACAACTACAGTAGTTCAGTTAACATTCAGTGCAGTTCTGTTCAGTACGTAGGTGATCATGACATTAATGATGGATAGCATTCTAATACATGATAATACTAAATTCATGGACATGTTGACATTAGTTCAGGAACATTGATTAATTCCAGCAATAAAGCTTAAATTCGCCACTGGAAAACCTAGAAACACTTATTTTAATCGAAATCCAAGATTTGACATTTCAGCGTAGCGTGCTACAAGTCCTTCAACAACACATGAACAAAGACTCTCAAAATGTTAGCAAAGTACATTGAATTACCATTCATTATGCAAAAACTACTGTGAATAATAACATATTTAACCTGATAGCATAATTCTAGAACACTCACCCTCAACGCTATACAGTAACTTAGCACAATAACAGTGATTAAGCTAACTTTTTAGCCCAGTGAAACCCTCGTAACGTTCAGTTTCTGATGCGTCGATCTACGAGATGAAAATGTGATAGTGCCCTCAAGAATAAGTCGTCATCAGTGAAACAAAACTCGACGAAACAATTATTATTATTATTATTAATCATATTATTATTTTGTGTACGCACAACGAGAAATGAGATCTTATGCGTATTCGTTGGAACAATTCGAGTCAAGCTGCGTCTCGCAACCTCAGTATGAAGAGCCGTTCATGTCATTGAAGCGCCTTCCTTATTAGTCAAGAGTGGTTGCGCGCAACTCAATAACCATCGAAGAGAAGATGAAATTATCGAAGGAAAGATGGTTTTATAGGTCATTTCTTTGTACAGTCGTTGGAACATCCTGTCCACACACACAGTCATGTATAGACCGGCAATCGTGGATGGGGCATTGTCCGACCGTCTTCCCTCTTTTGTTTATTGGATGATCGCCATAGGATTTGTACACGAGAAAAGATCGTGGACGTTGTGTCAATCGTGGACCCATTGTTTGACTCCCAATTCTTTTGTCCGACGACCACGATTGCCGGTCAATACAAACGCATACACACGTACCGTACGTAAGGCCCGGACATGGTTGTCATTCACAATGCACCATGGGACCCCATAATGCATCTGTTCCAATTACGCGCAACTTTCTTGTCTTGAATTATGATTGGTTATTGAGTTGAGCGCAACCACTTTCCTTAACTACATGTAATAGGAAGGGCGCTTGAATGACAGATACGGCGCGCGTAATTTTTGTTTTCCTCCATTGTTAGGGTCCCTAGGGGATGATTATCATAAATGGGCGGCTCTTTTGATCCATCGCGTCATGGTCATGATTATTCAGTAGTTTTAACAATGACGCTGAAACATTGTTATTGCTCATTCAACTAGTTACACGTAGCCCTGAGGTACAATAAAGCACTTTAAAAAACGGCTTCTGTCGACCTCTCATGGTAAAGTGGATAATGTAATGGGTTAGGTTATAGATCGTTCGACTGGGTACAAATTCGGTCTCTGTTTTTATTGACTATAATCTCCAAGTTTATTGTTGGAGTGAGTTTAAAGGTAGGATACGCCATTGGTAATTGTTTGAATTATCATGAATGGGTAGATGTGGGGGTATTATTTTATAGTAAATATCGTTTAACTGACCTGTCCGAAGTTTTACAACCATAGATGGCGAGAAAAGCACAACAAATAGCGTCTGTTTTTAACCGGCGTTGAGCAGGTATTGTTATGTTATTTGTGTTTTTGCACGATCGCCTGTCTCTGAATAATTACAGAATATCTAGCGCAATCATTTTGCTGGATGCCTAGAATCATGATTTCGTTTCAGATGAGTAGGATATTTCTTAATAATTCGGTAGTAAATATTTTTGATATCTGCAAATGGTGTATCCTACCTTTAATTTAAGGGAAAGTAAGGATCTGATATCCTAAGTGTCTTCCACTCAGTGTGGTGTAGATACGCTCATTTATTCTAAGTGGCCTCATTCGTCCTATATAGGTAAAAAAAAAACGCGAACGGCGCCCCATAGTCTTCCGTAGAATCGTTGGAGTTCCGATATGTTTCCCCAGGGACCTGGGAATGGTACCCAGAGCCCGCACAACAACTAGAATGGCATTCACCTTGACTAAAATAATGATACTGATAAAAATACACAATTGTCGGGGAATTGTACGGTCATGCATGAAACCAGTCTACAGCCGACTTGTCCCCGTTGATGCTAACAAAATGCGGTTTAATTAAATATGGTAAATTTAATGTAGTTCAGACAAACAATTTGTTTGGTCCAACACTTGTCGGACTTGATCGATCCCCGAAATCTCTACCCATCGGACATCAATGTGGATGGTTAGGTAGTCAGCACGTCCGACGGTGACAACATCTACAATATCAAAATTTAAACCACAAATTAAATACAAATTTAAAATATGATAAGGTTTAGTCCGTAAATTCGGGGTCGAACAGTGTGATCTGTTTGTGTCCCAGTTAGAATTGACCTTGTACATACAGGGTGGCCCTTACAGAACCACAGACAAGCATATTCGACTACTCTGAGGCAAACACTACACTCTAAAAACTGAAGTGTTAAAACCTAGCACTATCCAAGTGCTACATAAATTCAGCACTTTAAGTTTTAAGATAGTGCTATAATAACACTTGGAGGCGTTCATTTCCAACACCATAATTGGTGCTATTCTAGCACTTCAAAGTGCTTTAATACACAAACATCTAAAACATCTAAAACATCTAAAACATAGGATATTTGTTTGGTTTTACCTCGATAAACGTATTGTTTTGTCTAAACTTTTGACATGGTTGTTGCTTCGAGGGATCAAGTAAAAAATAAAGGCTAATTTGAAGAGACATCCTTTTGAATTTGTCATTTCTCTGTTCAATAAAGTAAGTCTGCACAAGGACCTAACTATCTTAAATTTGTCCAAAAATTGGTCCTTGTGTCAACTAACTTCATGAAAAATCACTGCCCCCAACCACCCCGCCCTGCCCCCACTGCCCCGCCCATTTAAAAGTAACGCCTAGGAAGGACTTATATTAGCACTTCATTGGTGCTGTATCGATTAGGAAATTTACCTACAGCAACTGACCAATCAGAAGGGAGGAAATGTGTGTTCACAATAGTCGATGTTAAATTGTGGTATTTAGTCCAACAATTCACTTTTTTGACCATGATATGTAATTATTCAAACGATTCCTTGATTGAATTTTGATTTTTGGGCAAATAGTGAGAAAAAAATCGCATTACATTTTATTCGTATTCAAATGTTGACATTATTCATAAAAATTTGCTGTGACTTTTTCGTGGACAACAAAGCGAACTATAAAACTAACAACGGCAATAGCTAAGTTTGTAGTAAGTGTTCAGTAGGTAATATCTAATAGGAATAGGTTATTATTGTATGTATGTGTAATTGCAATGTGCAATAAGTTAATGTAGTATTACGTAATCTGTACACGCAGTGAATATGTACATGTACATAATTAGAGTGTTCAACAGTAGATTTTTGTATCTTGCCAATGTGCATTGAATGTTGTACGAATGTTATTTCACAACGTTTCTTTGTAACGTTCAAAGGACGTCAAGAGAACTCCACACATTTACGTTCCCGCAACGTTTTTTTCCAAACGTTCCGGAAACATTACCGTAACGTTGTAAGAACGTTCATGGAACGTTTTTTGGTTAGCTGGGATGCTGACACTTCATCAAATGCTGTATGGATTGCACCTTGGGGTGCTGGATGTACACCAAGATGGTGCTACAAAGGACTTAAATCAACACTATATTAGTGCTGTATTGGTAGCACTTTCACAGCACTTAGATAGTGCTGCAATGCTGACACTTCATCAAGTGCTGAAATGGCACTTGAGGTGCAGTCCCTCAGGAAGCACCTGGATAGTGCTAAATCTAACACTTAGGGATTTATTTATAACACTTCAGTTTTTAGAGTGTACCTATACCAATGGATGGATAATCTTACTTGGAGAAAATGTATACCATAATAATAATGTGCGGTTTATCACCAAAGTCTCAAAGCTTTAACATTATTACCCCAGTCATTGGGTCCATGAAACATTCCAAAAACCATTTCAGCTCGAGTATAGAGCTCGATGCTGCAATGTTTGCGTAAAGCAGCTAAATCAACCACAATAACCATATCTGCCCTCCCAGGTACTTAATACTCCTGGGTGGAGATGAGCAATGAGTGACAAAGTGCCTTGCCCAAGGGCACACGCACCGTAGTTTTAGGCAGGACTCGAACCCACAAATTGTAGCTTTACCTACATAATTATAAATTCAATGCTCCAGACCACGAGGCCACGGCACTCCACGATACTGATATACCTTGATTTTGGGGTAGTATTTTTAGCTCTAGACTCTATTTTGTTTGAAGCACAGTCCAGGACGCGTGATTTTTTTTCCCAGCATGGTAAAGGCCAATTATCATAACTGGGCGTGTCTAGACCCCACTGAATGGAAGATACTTAGGTTCTTAGAACCTTGCTTCCCCTCAAATTAAACTCATCCCACAATAAACTTACAATCCAAAAATAGTCAATGAAAAATGAGCACAATCTAACCCATGAGAACTCGAACCCCAATATTACGATCTATAACCTAACCCATTATCTACTTGGCTACTGGGAGAGGTCGACAGAAGCCGTTTTTCAAAGTGCTTTAATGTACCTCTGGCCTACCTGTAACTAGTTGACTGAGCAATAACAATATATTTTAGTATTATTGTTGAAACTACTAAATAATCATGACGCGAGGGGTGTAGAAACGCCCATTTACCCTTTCCCATAATGGGGAAAAAATTTCGCGTTCAGGACTCGGGAGTCCTTTCGCACCTAAAAATAAGTAAACTGCGCCTGCGAATTTAAAGGTAGTATACACCATTTGCAGATATTGACAATATTTACTACCGAATTATTCAAACATATCTTACTCACTTTAAAGTAAATAATGATTCTAGGCATCCAGCAAAATGATTGCGCTAGATATCCTGTAATTATTTCGAAAAATATAATTTTATAAACAAAAATTGCGATCGCCGGACGGCGTTCGCGAAGAAACAAAGATAACATACGAATAACTGCCAACACACGCTGCTATTCGTGCTTTTCTCGGCATCCATGATTGTTAAACTTCGGACAGGTCAGTTAAACGATATTTACTACGAAATACAACCCCCAAATCTACCCATTAATGATAATTCAAGCAATTACCAATAGTGTCTCCAACCTTTAAAATGAAATGGTTTAGTTATTACTCTTGCAAACGGACCACTGACTTCACCTCACAGAAGAGCCCATTGAGCCTAACAAACACTTTTCGGTTGTTTTCACCGTCAGAACGCGAAATGAACTTCCAACACACCCAAATGGTCTATAGAGCCCATTGAGCCTAACAAACACCTTTTGGTTGTTTTCACCTCCAGAACACAAAATGAACTACCAACACTCCCAAATGGTCTATATAGTCCAGGAGCTAGCAGACTTTTATCGGTATTGTTGCGTACGAAAGGTTTGACACCTGAAATGAGTAGGACTATGTGTGGGAACCCCAAAATGTGGATTCTTAAGTTTGGCACTCTTGCACTGCCCCCTGGGGGCACTCTCAAAATGACCCCCCTATATTTTTTATCGGTATTGTGGCGTACGAGGACCAATTTTTTGTCATATGTACTTCAAGGGAGTCTAATTTCAAAAAGCCAATTCTTAAGTTTTCAACTAATGCACTAAGCCACTTAAGAATGGCCTAATTAACGCTAATTAGCACTTTTATCGGTATTGTCAGGTACGAGGACACATTTTGGCTCAAAATGTACTCCAAGATATCCTGATTCCGAATATCTAATTCTTAAGTTTCAACTCCATGCACTAATCCACTTAAGAATGGGTCAAAGATCGATAATTGACCTAATTACGTTTGGAATAATGTGACCCGCTCCATCGAAATAAGGAATAAGTCTCAAAAGAGTTATGGTCTGATGAAGATGACAGGTGTATATTTATTTGCCGAATCCACATTCCGAGGAAAACAGCTCTGAAATAAACAAAATTGACTAAAATCATACGGACAGCCCAATAAAATACTTGGTCACGATTTTCACCCATGCATTCACTTCAACGGCCGATTGCGTAAAACGGCCTCAGCGACTTATTCCTGATTACGATGGAGCGGGTCACATATGCCATTTCTCCGGAACCACATGAGGTAGAGGATTGAAATAAGGTTTAATGTGAAGGTCTAAACATTGTGGACAAGGACCAGTTGTTAAGGTAGTATTTTGTTGGTGTCTTCATGGCTTAAACATACAATTAAGCCTAAAAGTGTACCCTTTTGACCCACCACGTGTTTATAATTGTATCGGTATGATCGAATACGTCCACAAAACTTATGTCAACATGTTCATCTGGCAACCTAGAATACGAAAAAATCGTTCTTAAGTGTCCATCTGATGCACAAATCCGCTTAAGAATAAGAAATCGGTCAACTCATGAAAGCATGTTTAAGCTATTATTGAGTTATTCCTCATGAAAAGGAGGCCTTCATCAAAAGTTTAATTTACCAAGAGCTTTTTGGAGTTTTCATGTGTACTTTAAGAATTGCTCGCATCCAATTATTAAGCTGGATAGTACAGTAACCATGTGTCTGTGCCTAGGACAATAAGACTATATATATGCCCTATTGTTCATTGTACCTTATAAAATAAGCACGAGCTCTCTTGACAGATGAATAGGGTCTGGAGCTAAAACTACAAGCCCAAATCAAGATATCTTGGTATCATTTTTCTGGTAGAAAGATTATCCATCCATTGGTATAAGTAGTACAAGTAGTCCGGGCATCAGCGTAGTAGGAGTATGCTTTTGATAAATAGGGCATTCAAATTGAATTTAAAGTGTAGTGTTTGTTTTGCAGTCACTGTTTTATGTAATCACTATTTAAGATGTAAACTCAGATGTAAACACGGATACGATTTTTGTGTCAAACTTACGCGAGCATTTTTCAAGTCTATTCATACATGCAATCGTACAAGAAGAACAAAATATATAGTCGTCGAGAGCGACTATGGCCTAATTCCCCGCCTAAGCCCCGTTATACATATGCCTCCGTATTATAATATCCATGTATAGAATAAACCGAGGAACCCAAGTATAACCACCGGCCGCGCGCACGCTGTACGCGTTTCTAAAGACGACGCGCGCGTATTTTGGCAACCAATTGGTCGAAGGAGCCCGGAGCGCGCGCGTACCACCTGAACGTGACGTGTGCCAATTTCATAAAACATGTAAGCACAAACAAATGTGCTTAGCATGAACATTCTTCCTTGAAGGGTTACAAATCAAATTTCAGGTGATGTTTATAATAATTGTTTGTGACTGATATTCAGCTGGTTTTTGCTTAGCATCATAAAAACACATTTGTTTTGGCTGGTAACCTGTATTTACTGATCAACATTTTTTGTGTGCTAAGCAAATTGTTGTGCTTACAATATTTTATGAAATGGGACCTAGGTTATGGCAAGCCAAAGCGGAATTAATGCAAAACCGTATTTGTTGGCCAACACCCAAAATGTCATGCAAGACTAACTCGTTTTTTCGTACAAGACCCAATATTTCGTGCAAGACCCCCAACAAAATTGTCCAAGACTTGATTTTTCGTGCAAGACCAAAAATTTCTTGCAAGACTTAAATTTTCGTGCAAAACTTAATTTTTCAAGACCAAAATTGTCTTGCAAGACTCAATTTTTCGTGCAAGACTTAATTTTTCGTGCAAGACCAACATTTTCCTGCAAGACTTAAATTTTCGTGCAAGACTTAATTTTTCGTGCAAGACCAAATTTTTCATGCAAGACCAAAATTTTGATGCAAGACCCAATTTTTCGTGCAAGACTCCATTTTTCGTGCAAGACTCAATTTTTCGTGCAAGACCCAATTTTTCGTGCAAGACTCAATTTTTCGTGCAAGACTCAATTTTACATGCAAGACCAAAATTGTGTGCAACACCAAAATTTTCGCGCAAGATGCACGTGACATAATGTGTATGGTGGCCCTGAAAAGACTGCACATTTCTGCGTAGATTTGTTTCAACGCAACGTGTTTAGCATTCGAATGTCGAATAAGAAGCTGGTAGTATGCGTTTAACATCAAACGTGGAAAGCAGCTTCGTACAGTAACGTTCAGATTTTGACCTTTTCCATCCGTTACCACTCAAAATTACTTCATTTCAAATGCAGAATACTACGCAACTATGGACAAATATTCAAATAAAAATAACCACCAGATTTGCAGGATTTTGCAGGATTTAGGTCTAAATCTAAATCCTGCAAAATCCTGCAAATCCAAACTGTTAAACTCCATGTAACCTCAAGCCTGCAAAATCTTGCAGTGGGTTTACCAATGAGCTATAAGCACCCAAACATGAAACAAACTCTGCTATAAAGTGCAGTAACAATGGTATGCATACATGACTCTTGGTACGCTAACGTTTTCTGTCCTTGTCACATAACTTGCACCTTGACTGAAGCTCCATGGAGAATGTACATAGAGTATGAGCAGTGTGAAAGTACAAAGTAACAAATAACCTAAATCCCCCCAAATCCTCATTTAGATAAATACCAAAGTAACCCCAATCCTGCAAAATCATTAGTTTAGGCCTTATGACCTGGATCCTGCTTTACCCTCCAGTCACAAAAAACCCAAACGCACCAATCCTACAAAGTCCCCCGATTCATCAACTTCCAAGTCCCTCAATGATCCTGCAATGGTTAGGGTTAGTGACGAATGTTAGACTTTTCCAAATGAAAATTGGGAATGATGATTCTCCCTTTTTTTGTTCATTTTTTTCCCTAGGCAATGAAGCATATTTTGTTTGATTTTGAACAAGTTTAAATAAATGGATTTAATTTAGAAACTGGTGGGAAAGCCATACTCATGTGCGTTTAAACATAATTATGTAATGTCAATCTCATTGTTTTTGATACAATATTGAATTTTTGCATTATTTGAAATTTATTTGTAACTGTAGATTTAATTAACACAGGTGCCTACACTTGAGTATTTAGTTACATTCAATTACGTGGGGGGGGGGGGGGGGGGGAGATAGCCATTGCTACTAATACTGTGCACAAGTTTGTATCTACTGAATTGAACATTCTTGAAAGGTTTGTGCAGATTGAATAATAACAATTATTGTTTTTTGTATTTTGTTAAGTTAATAATAAAATAAAAGTTGAAAAGAACAGAAAACATTGAAGAATAGAAATTTATCTACCTGGTGGTTATTTTTATTTGAATATATGTCCATAGTTGCGTAGTATTCTGCATTTGAAATGAAGTGATTTTGAGTGGTAACGGATGGAAAAGGTCAAAATCTGAACGTTACTGTACGAAGCTGCTTTCCACGTTTGATGTTAAACGCATACTACCAGCTTCTTATTCGACATTCGAATGCTAAACACGTTGCGTTGAAACAAATCTACGCAGAAATGTGCGATGTCTTTTCAGGGCCACCATACATATTATGTCACGTGCATCTTGCGCGAAAATTTTGGTGTTGCACACAATTTTGGTCTTGCATGTAAAATTGAGTCTTGCACGAAAAATTTAGTATGGCACGACAAATTGGGTCTTGCACGAAAAATTGAGTCTTGCACGAAAAATTGGGTCTTGCATCAAAATTTTGGTCTTGCATGAAAAATTTGGTCTTGCACGAAAAATTAAGTCTTGCACGAAAAATTGAGTCTTGCAAGAAAATTTTGGTCTTGAAAAATTAAGTCTTGCACGAAAATTTAAGTCTTGCAAGAAATGTTTGGTCTTGCACGAAAAATCAAGTCTTGGACGATTTTGTTGGGGGTCTTGCACGAAATATTGGGTCTTGCACGAAAAAACGAGTTAGTCTTGCATGAAATTTTGGGTGTTGGCCAAAAAAGACGGTTTTGCATTAATTCCGCTTTGGCTTGCCATACTAGGTGACACCACAGAAAATGGCTGTTCTCGAAATAGTCTGTGTGTTTTCGAAACCTTTTCTTCGTCTTTAGGTTCGGCTGCGCCTACGTCTTCCAAATTACAGAGAAGCAAATAAGAACACGTGAAAGCAAATGTAAATACTTAATACTTTATTTCAAGTATCTTCGAACCTTTCGATTCCTATCAACCGATTATTTGTATTATTATTATATATTTGTGGTAATGAAACCAAGGATTCCTCAAAAACGCCCAAGGCACTGTAACTCGGAAGCCTGAAGAAACCTACGAAGAGAAGACAATGAGAAGAAGGTACAGTTTTAGAGGTGGGAGCAAAACAACCAGAAGAATATTCTGGGGGAACCTGACGCCAACCTGACTCCTGATTGAATGTTTCTGAAGCACAACAGGCATGTGGCTAGAGTTCTTTGCAGTTAGGAGCCTAAAATCGCCTTAAACAGACGACGAAACGAAGGCAGGGATTCGAAAAAGATAATATACGTACGTGCAGTGAGCACGTCGTTCCACACTACTTTGCCGGCCGTAGTGCTGTACAAGATCAACGCGTAAGGGTACTCTGTTGATGCACGCTCGTATGCGCAGTATGCCCCCGCGTTGGAGTCCACCACAACCAGCCAGCCGGAATCCATCGAGCATCCTTGATAGTTGTAATTGATGAAGAACCGGGCGATCTCTAAGCGTGTAGTAAGCGGAATTTTTTTTTTTTTAAATACTAATAATAATAAGTATGCGTAATTATACAGGGTATCTCTGAAAAAAGTATACCCATTTTAAAATTCATATTATAGCAAAACTATATCTCAAAAGGAAAAAAATTGTCTGGGGAAAGGGTAGAGTGTCCTCTGACCAATGGTATTGCAATAATTTTTAAATAGTTAGATTTGTTTAGAGACACCTTATATAGCGCAGATATTCACCCTGAGAGGTGTTCAAAGCGTATCACATTATTATCCTGGTCATTGGGCCTATGCAACATTCCTTATTAGTTGGGTCCAAAACATAAGTTCCGTGCCCATTCTCTGGCTAGGAAGGTTTGACGATGGATTTGACTTATATGGACCATTTATAAAGAAATTAGCCCCCCTGTCCCTCCCAAAAATACCGGCATTTTTCGCTAGAGGGCTAAATCCAAGATGGCCGCCGGCGCCATCTTGGAAAATTAACGTTTGAACCAGAGCACCTGGAATCACGTCTGAAAACAATGTTTGGGGTAAGTGGACCTCGAGGATTCCGATTCCGACATCGGTTTGACAATATGACATCAACTTGACCTATAAATCCAAGATGGCCGCCGGCGCCATCTTGAAAAATTTACTTTTGAACCAGAGCACCTACAACCATGTCTGAAGACACTTTTTTGTGTAAGTCGACCACAAGGATTCCGATTCAGACATCGGTTTGATGCTGTGAAATCATTTTGACCCAGAAATTAAAGATGGCCGCCATACGATAGAGAAAAACCTAACTTTTAAACGATAAATGAAGATGTGGGGTTTGCCATTCATACAGTACATAAGGAAGGAACAAGTATAGCTATTTTACTATTTTACTTATGAGTCCATGCCTAATAAACATGCTAGGTTTAGTACGCATGCGGCCCCGGGCATCTATTAACGGCATCATATACCTGTTATTGCTTAATCTCGCGTGGCTGAACGCCACTTGTCTCTCTAAGAAGTCTGCGCACAGCGCGGCGGCCGGCGCGACTATTTAGCAAGCCAGAGTCTTGTTCGTTGTCGGAATTACCCAGAAAAATCGCTCCATCAACTAAGAACAGCAATGCACCACCACCCACAGAATCAAAAAAGTCCTCTCAATATGTCAAACCTCACTGTGTTCAGGTCGTATTAGTTTCCCCGTTTTGAGTCAAATTAAGCCACATGCTCCACTCCTGGTGGTGCCCTTCCGTCAATTCCTTTAAGTTTTAGCTTTCCAACCATATACTTTCCCCGGAACCCAAAGACTTTGGTTTTTTGCAGACCGCCCGCGCGTCATTGGAGTAACGCCGGTGAATCGCCAGTTAGCATTATGTATGGTAAGATATTGGGCGGTAACTGATCGCCTTCGAACCTCTGACTTGTCTTCTTAATTAATGAAAACATTCTTGGCGAATGCTTTTGCAGTTGGTCGTCTTTGTGGCCGGCGATTCAAGAATGTTACCTCTCACACCGCAGTACGATTGCCACTGTCATGAAATCCCTCTTAATCATTACCTCGATTTCCGAAAACCGACGTAATAGAACCGAGGCCCTTTTTCATAATTTCATGAATGCTCTGCTGTTAAGGCAGGAAGCCTGCTTTGGGTACTTCATTTTGACAAAGTGAACGTTTAGGCCGCGCTCGGCACTCAGTCAAGAGAACTGGGCGGAAACTGAAAGGAAGGCCAAACGGGCAGTGGCGCGCGTTGCGGCGGACCGCCAGCCTGAGCCTAAGATCCAACTATGAGATTTACAACTGCAGCAATTTTAATACGCTATTGGAGCTGGATTTATCGCAGCTGCGGGCACCACACTTAATTAGCCCTCCAATAGATCATCGTTAAAGGATTTAAAGTGTACTTATTCCAATTATAGGCATGCATCATAAGAGTCCTGTATTGCTATTTTCATCACTACCTCGCCATTTCTGGAGTAGGTAATTTGCGCGCCTTCTGCCTTCCTTGGTAGCCGTTTCCGGAATCAAGCCCTGATTCTCCGTTACGACTTCGCTCAATATGGTAACATGTGGGTGCAAATCTGATGGTACAGCAAGACCTGTATAGTTGCAAGTAACTTAGACTCTTCTGCACCTCAATGTGCAGTAAATGCAGCAGTCAAACTTGCAACAACACTGCAACGAAATGGTGCTAACATCAGTTAAGAAGATATACTGCACCAGATAATGAAGATGCTACACTAGAAGATAAAGGTGAAATTAAAGATGAGAGAGCATATTATTATGATAGCATATCAGAGTGGCAATGTCTGAACCGGCTGCGGACCGAAATGGGGCGGTGCAGGGTCAACATGGCAAGATGGGGGTATAGCGATAAAGAAGATACCCTCTGTGACTGCGGACAGAGCCAAACGATGGACCATGTTCTGGAGTGCGGCGGAATAAACTGCACGGACGAGGACCTGACCCTTGTCACTGAGACGGCCATCACAAGCACCCAGAGATAAGCCTCTGTCATGAAATGACGAAAATCAACCGAAGAGGGCTTTTTGCGGAAATTTGTCAATATGGCTGCCGAGCTCTCGCGTAAGACTAACGTAATTAGCTATACCATGGAGGAAAGACAACAGATAGTTAGTGAATTGCGGAAAATAATTAATAACAAAATGGCCAATCATAAAACTAGAGTTGCTTTCCTGCACTTGAAAAGACCCGCCGTGTATTTAAGCTCCTTAGAAAACCAGTTAGGCCCAAAATTCTAACATTTTTTCAGTGGCACTGAACTCAGTGAAGCTTTATTTGAATGCCATTATTTGAATGCAATACAGTAAACAAATTCTGGGGCCAATTCATACAAGCAATATTCTTTTTGCATTTGTTTTGAACATCAAATATAAATTTGGGGCTTTACACACAAGCACTTTGTTTACATAATTACTATGTGGACGTTACTCCTCAACATTCCTGATCCTGCAATGTTAATTTAAAAACCAACCAGTTTTAAAGTAATGTTCCATTAAATGTAGACGCCTGTGAAATCTATCTTTCACCCTTTTATTGACTGAAACCTTACATGGGTCATAAATGACATTACTATTAAAAGAAGTTCGTAAATATAAACTTGGATTTTCCAAGAATTGTTCAATTGCGCCACGACTTAGGGAACACTCGGTCGCCGATTGTGTGCCAAATTTCTGGACGCCACCGTTTTGGGGTTTTTTCAGACTAAGTTTACACCTAAATTGTTAACAGAGGGTAAATAGCAAGCATTAATAACATTAACATGGTAAAGGTACAATGAATTTGCAGTTTGTCAACAAAGAAGTTTGGCAACATTGCATGAGGAAGGTCGGCCCTACATTAACTGTTTATAAACAATGTAAACGTCAAAGTACAGCTATAGCTACACACGTACGTATAGCGCAGCACACTTTCACCAACTGGCCATTTTTTCAGTCGCTTTTTCTTTCTCTTTCGTAATTTTACGGTTTTGGGTGCCATTCAGCCTTATGCCTACGGTTTATTCTTCCGAAATAGCCACAGCCTTTAGAGCTCCGCCGTAAGCCATTAAGTTCTGACATTGACGACACACGTGTTGCTGTTGTTAAGCGCCGCCATCTTGACAATTTTCCGCGCGTTGACCTTTTAGAAAGGTCATGACAGAGGCTAATGGAGGGGCATTATGATCTATGGAGGAGATACGAACGAACGAGCGCCCTCTCTTGTATCAAGCGGAACATTATGACAAATAAAAATCAACGTGACGAAATAATTCGAGTTTTTTATTTTGTGCGCTCAAAATCATTTCGTGCCCACGAAATAATTTCGTGCACTCGAAATAACTTATTTCGTGAGCTCAAAATCATTTCGTGCCCACGAACATTTCGAAAATGTCGTGCACTCGAAATACTTTATTTCGTGCGCTCGAAATAATATATTTCGTGCGCTCGAAATCATTTCGTGCGCTCGAAATCATTTCGTGCACTCGAAATCTTTTCGTGAGCTAGAAATCATTCCGTTCGCTCGAAATACTTTATAGTCAGGGGTGTTAGGGCACTATAGGGGCTGTTTGGTTCAAATTCTTCCAAAAGCACCAAATTTGGCCCAGATGCTGTTCATAGCATATCTTTTCGATTTTTGCCGGGCGCCAAGACGGGCGCCCCACGGGGCGGCCATTTTGGCCAAAATCCAATATGGCCGACATCCGGGTCAGAGGTCAATCGCAGTGAAGAAATTAAAAGAGCCAGAATCATAAATGATACATTTTTTTAGGGGTTTTCGGGGTTGGAGAATCTGATTCTGATGTTATTTTAATGATTTGAGGTCAACTTTATCCCACAAAGTCATCGTAAAGGTCATTATGAGGTCAAACCTGTTGTTTCTGGTACGCATCATCCCAGATCCCTAAAAAAAACCTTTCCCTTATATTTGCTGTATGTTGGGTGATGCAGAGCCCCTCCCAGTACAAAGTTTTAAGAATTGGTCACACCCCCCTTAAAAATGGTATTGGCCACCCCCCTTAAAAATGGTATTGGCCATTATTGTTACACTAGGCGGTCACCCGGGGTTTGTCGGTTCTCGGGTTTGTAGCTACTTCCCTGGATGGATGGGGATTGTGGATACATGTTGACTCTATCATGGAGGTGCCAAATACAACTCTCGTCTGATTGCTTCATCTGACAGACTAATAATTGATTTACAAAATATTTTGCTGACCTTGCATAAACTTAATTGGCTGCAATGATACAGATACACAGGCCTACATTTCTTATAATATTTCCCACCTTTTGAGCATTATTTTGTAACAGTTATAAGAATGTATTGAATTATTGATACACCATTTTCCCTTGATTAAAGTTATTTAAATTCAACTTAGATATAAAAACCAATGCATTACCTTATATGAGCGAAATCAGCACTGCTTGTAGACTTCTTCCCGTGACAATGTTGGGGGTAATGAACTGTGTTTGGGGGTACAAATCTTTTTCTCACGGTCTCAACAGATGGATATAAGGACCCTGGACACACATATCAAAGATTTAAACATTCTGGCTATTTTATGTATTTTTTTAAGGACATCCATTGCAAGCATGTAAACATTGAAATCAGTATTGCGCAATACAGACATGAAACAGCCATATGATACAAATAACAACGACCAACAGCTCTAACTACCCCCCAGGGGATATCTGGGTGGCGATTGATAACAGCTGTGTTTGTTCTCTACCAAGGCCGCTCAAAGAGATGTCAGAGACTTTTTTTGACAGCGGCTAAACACAAAGGGATCAGATTTCGATTTGTCTGCACAACTCTATGGCTTTTGGCCAAAACCATTATTTTGAAGGGATGTTTCACCCCCTGAATGACCTCCTGGGTTAGAATTTTTTTCCCAGTCCATTAGCCCGATAGGACAAACTTTGAAAATTCGACCCTTGGACGACCTTTGACCCCGGAAGACCCGAAAAACGCTAACCCGTTTTATTTTTGCCACGCTCACCTCGCATCGAGCATTGCGATCACCGAGTTTAAGCACGATCCGACCAACTTCAAAAAGGTGACCCCTAGATGACCTTTGACCTCGTACGCTCTAGCGAATGCAAACTGGTTCTTGCGGGGACCGAGCCGGACCCACCCACCGAGTTTGAACGCCGCACGACCCCGGGAAGGGGACGAAAAAGCGCGCACAGACAGACACACAGACAGACAGACAGAGAGTAGCGTATTATTATATAGATACATGTAGGTAGTTCCCATCATTTGTTTCAGCTGTTCACTTTATCATTTACATGTACTGGAGTGTGGTAGAAAATTGATAACTGGCATGACGTGAGTAGATCTAATTGTGAAAGGTAAATTGTGTTTATTGGGAAGCAGCGTAATCATACATGTCACTCAAGGTTTTTTAATTTTTAGAGCGATTCTCGGTCACCTGGGAAGGACATTAACGTGAAGGACGTGTAATACTGGGTTTTGTGGAATTTTCTTTCTTTTTCTGTGAGGCTATTAGGTTTTTTAATTCTAATGGAGTGCTTTTGCAAGAAGGTATAGCACAGAGAAACCGGTTTATGCAGGCATACTTCAAGGAATGATCAGTTTTTTTTTTTTATTATTTTTTTATCAATTCTAGAGTAAGCTGCAGTGAATCAGAACTCATTCTATGTGGGAAGGGGAGGGTGTTTATGGGAGTTTGCACAAGTCAGAACTTTTTCTCATCGTTTTCGTTATTTTTTTTGGAGATGCTGAAGCAGTTCTGCTGCGTAAGGTATCATTAGATTTTAGGTAGTGGCTGGTCTACAGAGATAAATCTGCATGATTTATTGGGTGCGTAACTATCCCGCCCAGAGCGTAATTCCTAATTTAAGTTTTTTTTCTAGTGATATACGCTTCATGGGAGGTCAGTTCAGGCCACTTTTTTCTGCAAGATTGCAGTCTGTAGGAATGGGGAGGGGGGGGGGGGGGGTGTTTCGTGTACAAGTTTCAACAGAACCCCTCCGTTCTTTTCGTTATTTTTTTGAGACGCGGAAAAGGTTCTGCTGACAAGTATCATTATGGATTGTATTTGTGACTGTTCTGCCGAAGATAAATCTGTAATTGTACGTTAACTAGTAGGTATGCTAGAAAGTGGTTGTTTGACTGGTCTCTCCAGAGCGTGATTTTTAACTCTTTTTTCCCTTTTTTTCCCCGTAAGACACGCATCTGGGGGTCAGTTTTAGCCACATTATCTCTGCTAGATGACAGTCCGTGGTTGGAGTTCGTGGACGGGCAAATACATCAAACGTCTGCAGGCCAATTGGGTTAGACATTCCCTAAAAGCGGGAGTTTCAAACCCTGTCTCTGGTTTTGGCGATGCGATGACTGGTTTGTGTATTGCCACAGTGGTCCCTTTGTTTTTAGTTCACACAGTGATTGATTATTACCGGTGATAATATGCCGTCCCCTCTTTTTTTCCCTTTTTTGGAAGGGGAGAAGGGCATATTTTCTGTGCTAAATCATGCACTTCATCAGCCACCCTCTTATATAATTCATTTTGCTTTCCTTGTTTTTATTTGTGTGTCGGTTTATATGACGCATGGCAAGGACAAGTGGGGGGTTTGACTTATTTATTTTGTTTTAGTCTTGAGATCCATTTCTTTGATCATTGTTTTGTTCTTTCAATAGTTCCAAAAGAATTTGCAGATTCTCCTCATCAAGATTTTGTTCCTCTTGGTTGGATTGTGGAGATGCTTTAGTCCTAGATCGAACAAGTTCATCTTTTATGTTTTTGTGCCGTTTGTATGCCAGGATGGGTTGGGTATCAAATAGCCTATTCAGATATTCGTTTTCGCTAATCAAGGGCCAGTGTTTGAGGATAGCCCGTTTCAGGGCTGGGTGCGCGACATGTGGGTAGTATGGTAGGACGAACACCAGTGGGATATTGTTTTTGTTTTTTTCACGCTTAGGGTCCGCGGGAGTCTTTCCCCTTTGAGAAAGGAGAGCTAGGTCTTCGTTTGTGTATCCGCGCTTTTGAAGTTTGTCTTTGAAGAATTCAACCCTCTCCTCAAAGTCTTTTGAATGGGTACATATACCTTTGTATCTGGTCACTTCGCCCTTGATTAATCCGCCAAATACCGACTTAGGGTGTGCTGAATCTCGAGCTAGGTACTGAAATGTATCATTTTTTTTGGTAGCGACTCGAGTATCCAATATCCCTTCATGTATGAATCGTTCGCCTTTGTAGATAATAAGGTCGAGAAAAGTGACTTGGCGGTGCGAGATCTCAGACGTGAACTTCAGCGTAGGGTGAATGTTATTAAGTGATTGCACTAGGTCAGCAGCCTGCTTTTCATTTCCGTTAAATATTATAAGAACATCGTCTCTATATCTCATGTAACTCACAATTAAGGAATTTAGAGGGAGGATTTTGTCTTGTTCGTATTTGAATAGAGTTATGTCACAAATCTCCGGACTGCATTCGCTGCCCATGGCCACGCCAATTTGTTGTCTGAAAAACTTGCCATTAAATTCAAACGTGTTTCGACGCATAATGAGTTCAAGGGGTAATTCGTTCAAGGAGACGTCGCGCGTGGTCTGTCGTGGGCTTGGGTATTTCGTATAGTCTGTTGTCGGCCATTGCAAGTGCGTCACAAACTGATTCAATTGCCTCATCTTGTGGGCAGTTAGTGTACATGGATACTCTATCCAGTGTTATCAATAAGTTATCTTGCTCCAATGTCAGGTTAATTAGTTTTTTAAGCACATGCCCAGAATCGCGTGTGTAGGTGCTTTGCTGTTTGACAATTGGGAGCAAGAAATAGTCTATGTATTTGGATATGGATTGAGTCGGTCCTCCGCAACCACTAATGATTGGCCTCCCCACGAACCGTGTTCCTTCTGGTACTTTTTGTGAACTTTCGGTAGGAGGTAAAGGCAAGGTGTTTTAATGTCGTGGTTGCGGGGGTTAAGAAACTCCGATATGTCTTTCGATATAAACACACGGGCGGGATAGTTACGCAACCACACTGCTGGCATACCAGCACACAATTAGTTATGCAGATTTATCTCTGTAGACCAGCCACAACCTAAAATCTAATGATACCTTACGCAGCAGAACTGCTTCAGCATCTCCAAAAAAATAACGAAAACGATGAGAAAAAGTTCTGACTTGTGCAAACTCCCATAAACACCCTCCCCTTCCCACATAGAATGAGTTCTGATTCACTGCAGCTTACTCTAGAATTGATTACAAAAAACACTGATCATTCCTTGAAGTATGCCTGCATAAACCGGTTTCTCTGTGCTATACCTTCTTGCAAAAGCACTCCATTAGAATTAGAAAACCTAATAGCCTCACAGAAAAAGAAAAAAAATTCCACAAAACCCAGTATTACACGTCCTTCACGTTAATGTCCTTCCCAGGTGACCGAGAATCGCTCTAAAAATTAAAAAACCTTGAGTGACATGTATGATTACGCTGCTTCCCAATAAACACAACAAAACACTGGATTTGACCCCAAAATATAATTTTCGGTAATTTTGAGGGGTCAACGTGCCCTCAAATCATTGAAATAACGTCAGAATCAGATTCCCCAACCCCTAAAACCCCTAAAAAAATGTATCATATATGATTCTGGCTCTTTTAATTTCTTCACTGCGATTGACCTCTGACCCAGATGTCGGCCATATTGGATTTGTCCAATATAGCCGCCCTAGAGGGCGCCCATCTTGGCGGCCGGCAAAAATCGGAAAGGTATGGTATGGGCAGCATCTGGGCCAAATTTGGTGCTTTTGGAAGAATCTGAACCAAAATATCCCTAACACCCCTGACTAATATTTTGTGCGCTCGAAATCATTTCGTGCGCTCGAAATCATTTCGCGCGTTTGCTAGAAATCGGTTAAGTAAATGGGTCATTCCACATCATTCCACACACTTTTTTGCTCGACCCCCACCGATTTCGATGAAATTTGGTGTGTGGCTAGGTACTCATGAGCAACTCTGATACTCAAAATATTAGCTAAATTCGGTCGTTTTTTGTAGGAGCTGGAGCAGTTTGAATTTTAGGGGGTTTTGCGGCCAGAACCCACCAATCTACCTTAAAAAGGCTAAATACCCCTACAGAATGGTTCGATCTCAGCAATGGAGGTATCATTGGAAAGAGCACAACATTCTCTATCAACCAATACTTGTTTTCACTTGACATGATTTTATGTGGTGACCTAAATCTGGGTCATTTAATGTGACCTTGACAGTTGACCTCAATTATCTTTAAAGTATATGCTCCGGTTTTGATGAACTTTTTGTATTCGTGAGATAGTTAACTGTACATGGCGCACACAAAAAATCAGCTGAGACAAAATAAATAATGCAGTCAGTGAAGATTATAGTACTTACAGTCATATAATGTTTAGCCGGTCATGCATAAAACTAATCTTACCTTGTTGTAACACTACTCCAACTTTTATCGACGATAACAAGCAACGGTCAGGACGCGTCGATCGGGGGCGCCGGTGGCACGGGCGCCGGCGCGCAGTCCGTGACTGACCCCGTAACACTTCAATAGCGCCCCCAATTGCCCAGACTAGCACAAGATTGTACATTATTGTCTAAGCAGGTTTTCGGTAGTAATCTTTTAAACCAATACAAATGTTTAAAATTACTCTCTCCCGACAGGTGTTTTGTACCGATACTAAAACAAGTTCTAATTGATTTTGTTTTCCTTATAAAGAAAAATATCTACATGTTATCAGGCATTATTTCATATTTTATAAAGACAATTATTTATATTAAAAATAGCGTCAATACACGCGCGTCCTTATTTTTGTAATAACAATGAGTGAAACGAACATTAAAGGTCGCATACACCATTTGTGTAAGCAATCGATATGAACGGGTGTGAACAAGCCAACTAGACTGGTTCCCCGACAGTAACATTCCCCAACGTTTCTAAAGTGCTTCGTTTCATCTTATTGGGTTCAGGGACATAATAGTTGTTTCCAGCATCTACGAACACAAACCTTTAAACAAGTCAGCGTAATATATATATCTATTTTAATTTATTTATGAGCTTTGACACATAAACAAATCCACTACCGCGAATAAAGGGAGGATACACCATTGGTAATTGCTTGAATTACCATGAATGGGTGGATTTGGGCGGGGGTGTATTTTATAGTAAATATCGTTTAACTAACCTGTTCGAAGTTTTACAATCATGAATATCGAGAAAAGCACGAACAATAGTTTTTTTTATAAACCGGCGTCGAGCAGTTATTCTAATGTTATTTGTGTTTTTTCGCGATCGCCGTCCGGCGATCGCGAATTTTTCACGCGCTAATTTTTCTTTATAAAATTAAAATTTTTCAGAATAATTAAAGGATATCTAGCGCAATCATTTTGCTGGATGCCTAGAATCATTATTTACTTTCAGATGAGTAAGATATTTCTTAATATTTCGGTAGTAAATATTTTCAATATCTGCAAATGGTGTATCCTACCTTTAAAATCGAAATCTTCGAATAGTTAAAGACAACAAATTGACACACGAAAACATATGGAGGTGCATAATTTAAATAAGTGCGGTATAAGTGCGGTATATATATTCTATAAATCTCACAAAAAACGACATGGGGCCAATTTCATAAAACATGTAAGCACAAAAATGTGTTTAGCATGCTTAGCAAAAAACAGGGTTACAAGTCACATTTTCAGGTGATGTAGGCCTATATTGTTTGTGGATGGTATTCATCTGGGTTTTGCTTAGCCTACAAAGCACATGGAGTTATGGCTGGTAACCAGGGGCCAATTTCATGAAGCTGCTAAGCACAACAATTTGCTGAGCACAACAAAAGTCTTGCTCAGTAAAAGCAGGTTACCAGCCAAAACTCCATTTACTTTTCACGCTAAGCACAAACTAGATGAATCCCAGCCACAAACAATATACATCATCTGGAAATTTGGTTCCCCCTTTGCCACGGTCGAATTTTCATGCTAAGTACGTTTTTGTGCTTAGCAGCTCCATGAAATTGTCCCCTGTTTTTACCGAGCAAGACATTGTTGTGCTAGTCACATGTTTGTGCTTACATGTTTAAGGAGACTGGCCCCTGACCAAGTTGCCCCAAAACTGAAAAACAATTAGCCTTTTTTACGGTATTATTCCCTTTTACGGCAAACATAATTATTAAACGCTGAACATTAAATACTGAAGCTTACATTGCATGCCAGAAGTGTACCAGCAATGTTTTAAGTATGATCATTACATGAATTAAGCATTTAAATAAAACACATTATAAGTGGGCTTAATTATAGAATGCAGGGCCCATGCAGGGCCCACTGACAACTATAGGTTTTATTTACCCTATGACATAGAATGAAGTGGCCCTGTAGTCTTTGGGTATTGGGGTATACAGGGTTAGGGTCAGTCCTTTTGTATATTCTAGGGTAAATAAAGTCTAGAGTTGACAGTGGTCCCTGCATTCTATAATTGCTCTTTGTACACACCCGATTGAGTTTCAGTCAAATAATTATGTGAAATAATGTTATCAATTTAAAAGAAAATTACATAATGTTATATCAAAGGCCATGTAGATTAGGCATATACCAATCTTGATACTTTACTTTCACGTGTATACTTGTAGGCCCATTTATGTGTTAAGCGCGTTTCACATACTCGACACACGACAACAAAATGTAAAAGTGCAGAATTTAAATAAGTGCGGTATAAGTGCGGTATATATCGTCACCGTTTTCACGAAGAGGCAAATTGAGCCTTTCACGGTCTGAACAAACTTTCGAGATAATCGCTTGTAAAGTTCGTCCTTTTTTCGTTTGGCAGTTTGAAACATAAATATCCATAGAATATACAAGATTAAGGTATCATGGGAAAGAAGAGATTTCAATCTTCTTAAATATAGCAAACGTTAAGAAAAATAGGTGATTAGTTTTGCAGAATTAATCAATTAACAGAATTGTCTCTTCGTGAAAACGAAAAAACGATACATTAGCAAATTCGCCCGTGGCTGTGAGAGTCAGAATGTATAATGTATACATTTCCCCATTGCGCCCCCAATTTGTCTCTTCGTGAAAACGCTAAAAGCCACTTCGCGCCCAATTCGCCCAATTCGCCTCTTCGTGAAAACGCAAAAGGGCACCTGAGGACCAATTCGCCCCTTCATAAACAAATTGAAGTCAACGCTATTTCGAATTTGCCTCTTCGTGAAAACGCAAAAGGGCACTTGAGGACCAATTCGCCCATTCGTTAATTAGATTAATTAGGATTTTAATGATTTTTTGGATGTATAACTTCACCAAGTTGTAGAAATTGCAATATTTAATCGTTTTCAAAAAAAAAATTGTTTCGATAAATAGACGATTTTTCATGAAATTCGTCTCTTCGTGAAAACGGTGACGATATATATTCTATAAATCTCACACAAAAATGTCCCTAAAACGAAATGGGGCCTATCAAACATGTAAGCACAAAAATGTGCTTAGTATGCCTAGCAAAAACAGGGTTACAAATCACATTTTCGGGTGATGTATATTGTTTGTGGCTGGTATTCAGCTGGTTGTTTTTGCTTAGCCTGAAAGCACATGGAGTTATGGCTGGTAACCTATTTTTACCGAGCAAGACATTGTTGTGCTAATCACATGTTTGTGCTTACATGTTTAATGAGATTGGCGCCTGACCAAGTTGCCCCAAAACTGAAAAACAATTACCTCTTGTAAAGGTATTATTCCCTTTACGGTAAACACATAATTATCAAACGCTAAAAATTAGAGCCCGAATTCATAAACGGTGATTTTCCTTTGATTACAATTAACTATGCTAAACCATGTATAAACAAAGGAAATTGTAATCGTCCCAAGGAGCTTGTTTATCTCGTGTACAAGTTACCAATTCTATGTTTGCTTGCTTGTGTGGACTGACGTTTGGCCATGGGATTATCAGCGCGTTTTTTTCGACATTTTTTCGGTCCTCGCACTAGTGTCAACCGAGCTGATCAGCAGAGCAAAGCGAGCTGCGGGTTTCCGAACAAAAAGATATGCCCTTTTGTTCATCATATTACGTAATCCGCAATGAAGAGAATGATGTACGACTAGACCATTAACCATCGTCTAAGCAGGAACTTGTACACGGCTGGAAAAACAGTCGATTATTTTCTAACTGAATTGCGATCATCACAAGAGTTTATCCACACGCGTACTTCTCTGTTTTAGGCACCGTACAATAGTTGTACGTGACTAAAATAATCGGGTGATCATCATCGTTTATAAATTCGGGCCTAATATGTAAGATTACATTGCATGCAGAATTGCACTAGCAATGTTTTCAGTATAATCAGCATATTAAGCATTTAAATAAAACACATTATAAGTGTATCTCGAGTAACACGCTCGAACCACAAACATAGACACACACATAGACCGCCAGGTTCTATTGAAAACTACATGACGATTTCGTGATTTGCGCGGCGCCCGACTAAAATACCAACTATGGGCAAATGTACCACTCGGTATAGAGAATTTGTACACACCCGAAAAGTTGCAGTCAAATAATTATATGAAATAATGTATCGATTTAAAAGAAAATTACATAATGTTATATCAAAGCCCAGGTATATTAGGCATATCTAGTGCCATCTTGATACTTCCACATGAAGACTATGTGTTAAGCGCGTTTCCCAGTATGCGCACAAAACGTTAAAAAAAACGCGAACGAAAGATGCTGTACAGCATTATAGGAACGCGCGTACAAAGGAGTTGCGGTACCAGTTACGTTCAACCAGTCACCGACGCGTCGTTTTGCCCATACTTTTTGTACAAACATGATTTTGTGCAAAAGACTGGCGGTCTATGCGTTTTTCCCATATGGAGCTATATTAACTTACTAGAGCGCTGGTTCGATGTACAAACTGATGCGAACTGGGCGCATCCATGTTTGTGCACAACTTTGTTTGTGGAAACTTCAAAATTGTGTACGGCTTTTTTACGGCTGTTTGCATATCTGCGTTTGTATTCGATACAGTGCGTTACCGAAGCCGATACGCCCAAAACTGAAACGAATGATTGAAAAAATGAGCGCAAATGCGTGTGCGTATCCGCGCGCTGCAGATGATTGTGCATTGACTTTTTTGTTTACTTGCCGTGACGCGCGTAAGTTGTTTGCGTCTGTTCTACTTGCACGCGCGTTACATTTAGAGTACACTCTCAAAATTCAATCCATCTATTTATATTTTGTTCTAAAAGCACGCACATGAATTTAAAATGTCTGCGCGCAGAATGGATTTAAAGTATCTCTGCGCGTAAGAATGAAGTTAGCGCTCTAGTAATTGAATAAAGCTATATGTTTTTTCCCACATTGTGCAACGCATGCTTGATTACGTACAATACAAAGTTGGTGTTTTCTGCTTGTTAAACTCTGCAGAGCACTCGATTTTAATTTCATGTCAACCTGCGCGTTGTCGTGACATCGAGGCACGTTTCTTTTATGCTTACATTATCTTCATTCAAATGCACATTTTGTTCACAGCACTGTCGAGCAAGCACGCATTATACATAGCGCCCATGCGATACAGTTTAGCAATGCAATTCTGTGCAGCTGTGATATATGATTTGTTATTAATATATTTATCTTATACTTAGATTTTTGTTCATATGCTTCCTGAAGCTTTTTAACACGAACTATAATGAGAAAAACATGCTTTGTTTTAATAAGATAATGCATACGTTATTGGCCGGTTGTAAACGTACGTTTAAAAGCGGCTCATGGGCCTGGACAGGTTAATGCCCTGAGCCGAAGGCGAGCGTCATAAACTATCGAAGGTGTTTTTTTGTAACATTCACCAACCTCAACATTCAATGTTTTTTTCGTGAAACGAAAATTCACTAATTTAGTCGTTTATCATTCAAAATGTCAACGTTTTGTCACCCATTTTAAACACCCGTTTGAGAATATATGTTGTTACAGATTAAATGTGTTTAATTTGTTGCCGCCAGACAGTGTTCAAACTTATGTCAAACAAATTAGTTTGACCCAAGCACATAATAATTATCTCTGTCAATCTCCATAATAAATATAGTTTTGTTCCGGCTTTCTTAAAACATGTTTTGTTTAAATTCACCAACTCTCGCTAAATTGGTTTGGTAAAAGCGTCTAATTTGTTTTTCTCGGAAACTGGAGGAATTTCTCAAGTTTGGGTCACGTAACATTTGTGGCTACCGGACATCGTACCTACTGATTCATCAGAAATAGTTGGAATATGTTGGTCTGGGAACCTGACTATAATCAGGTTCACAACATTGAAAGGCGAGGCAGTGTAAATGCCATGAATGACATCTTTAATACCTACAGTTTCGGGTTTTATTCAAGGAAATGTTGATTTTGATAAATAAGGTTGAAAAAGCGACCACGTTGTGCATGTGCGTCCTTCTGTTATTCTACAACAGTTGTGTATTTTGAAGTCCAAGAAAGTAATCAATATGCAAACATGTCATATTTTCAGAACGGGAGGGGCTATGTAGCTCTATTATACACCAAATAAAAGTTCACGTTTAGGCCTTTCAACCATGTTTAAAGCCATGTATATATTTCATATATATTTGTTGTCCTTAAAACTGACTTTATAAACGACGTGTGTCGTTTAGGTTTTTTTTTTTTCATATACAATTTTAGCCACCGAGTACCGATTTCCAATCACAGGGTACATTGTACAGGGTCCAATCCGCCCCTGTAACAGAGTATGAAACAAATACAACATCCTCAATTCCGGTCAAGTCAATTGTGTGGTTGACAGTGTGGTCACGGTGGATGACACCGTCGAAGGTCAACCCTCCAGCGCCCAGCTTGACCGTGTGGATTTGACCGCCCCAGTCTACAGAGTTTAGGGGAGGCGCGCCCGAGAGCTCGATGGATGGTGGTGGCCTCATGACCCATACAACCTCCACTGCATTCGGGTAGAATTCTAGGATAGATAGAAAATGGCCACCAGCCTCGGTCAACAAAATGAGCCACCGGTATTAAAGTGACCGATAGGAGTAACGCTAATAGCGATTTTTGGCAAAGGTAGAATGTGTGATAGCATTGCAGCATGATCGGTAACAGCTACGTGTTATCATTTTGTTTCTTTTCAAAATGGCCGCCAATGTGCTTCTTACAGGATGCGTATTATTTTTCCCAGGACGAATGAGGCCACTTAGCATAAATGGGCGTAATTACACCACACTGAGTGGAAGACACTTAAATTAATCCTTAAATTAAACTCACTCCAACAATAAACTTGGAAACCACAAATAGTCAATGAAAAATGAGCAGAGACCGAATTTGAACCTCAGTCGAACGATCTATAACCTAACCTATTATCCACTAAGCTACTGTGATAGGGTGACCTACGCCGTTTTTTTCAAAGTGCTTTAATGTACGTCCACGTGTAAGGCCAGGTGTAACTAGTTGAATGAGCAATAACAATATATCAGCGTCATTGTTAAAACTACTGAATAATCATGACGCGAGGGTTCTACAGCCGCCCATTTTGTTGTTAAGTGGCCTCATTCGTCCTAGGAAAAAAGTATACGCTTACCGGATTAATTGGGCCTTTTCGAATTCCTGGCTTCGTGTCTTCATCTTTAGCTTAGGGTGGTTTTAGATTCCCAACTGCGAGATCTCCAGCCACATTCTGATGAATGTTGTGCTTCAGAAACATTCAATCGATTGATGTGAACCCAAAAGTTAGACTATTCCCATTTGCTTCCATTTCTATTTTCTTCTCAGTGATTCGGAATTCGGAGGCGAAGCCGAAGACGAAACAAAGGTTTCGAAAAGGCCCATTATAATGTGGTAACAAGCATTCAAATATTAAGTAATATATTTCCTAATGATTCGGTAGTAAACATGTTCGATATCTGCGAAATGGTGTATCCTGCCTTTAAATTTACTATACTATAACTTTCAAAATTAATTGCTATATAACAGTATATAATGAAGTTAGTTTGGTGAAATACATCCCGGATATTGTTGCTTACCAATTGTGTACTTGAAACTCGGATCATAGAAGTTGATGACTTCCTTAGTGATCTGCTCGGCGCCCCCTGCCGGTGAAACACTGAATTCGAGCTCCCAGGAAAACTGTGCGTCCAGATGGATGGAGAGATCTGGCGAGAATTGGAGATGACCGACGTGAAACGTCACGCTGTCGCACTTTGGCATGGTAACGGTCGCTGGGGCAACGGTCGCTGGGGCAACGGACGCTGGGGCAACGGTCGCTGGGGCAACGGTCGCTAGGGCAACGGTCGCTGGGGCAACGGTCGCTGGGGCAACGGACGCTGGGGCAACGGTCGATGGGGCAACGGTCGCTAGGGAAACGGTCGCTGGGGCAACGGTCGCTGGGGCAATGGTCGCTGGGGCAACGGTCGCTGTGGGATAGGAAGGCGCGAAGAAAAAGAGCAATTCGTAATTATTTGCACGTGCACTTGTTTTTGTTTCGTTTCACAACAGAAGCTGTAAAACTTCACAATGAGCCAGCTAAACTATCGGTACCATTTTGAGGGACAAATTCTAATATGATTTTTGCAATAGAGAAAAATATGAACAGTACAGCAAATCATGATAGACCTTCCGAAACGGTAGCTTATGAAAGATTGTTAACGTAAATGTTTAAGTTCTGACAGCCTCTTACTTTCACGCAACATACGGCTGTTTGAGGAATCTGTCAACTGTTGCACATTATAGTTTCATGTTTTGATGAAAAAGCCGTGGTTCAACATGTGCTGTGTCCGTGACATGGTTACGTTAAGCAGATGAGAACGGTTGAGATGAAATACTCTGAAATGCCGGATAGACTGAAATGCATGATAGACTGAAAGGTTCAGAGTATTTAACAGGTCAGTGATGGATTTGGAAGTATATAGGGCTTGATTGATTGTAGCACCACCGCCGTATGGGCTGATCAATGTAACTTTACGTAGTACTGTATCGCTGGTCGCTGCATATGTTAGTAGGTACGCACTATCGGGTTTTTTTTCCCGTGAAAAAACAGCATAATTAACTTGCCTTTTGTTTAAATCTAGTATTTGGGTGAACTTGTACTCGGACTCTTTGGACAGAGAGTGATTATTCTCACTCAGGAATTTGTTGTGTCTGCAGTGCGAGGATCCGGTCATTAATGCGTTATAATTGACCGGCTTGGGGGTGACCACTGGTAATGGACCGAGCCGAAATTTTGTGACTTTTCTTTCGGCGATATTTCCAGTGTTTTGTTTTTATGTTCGGGGGCCATATTTTAGCTTATGCGTGGTACCCTGTCTCTTTAATATGTGTTATTATTACCCATACTTTGAGACCAGACTAGCTGACCACTGATGCCCACCGTACATAGCAACGCGCCTTAAGATACAAACGTTCTACGCGTACATTATATAGCGCGCAGTATCAATATTTGATGCGTCCTTGTTAAATATTACGTAGGACTGTTGCATTTGGCCAATCATTTGGTGTTATTAGGGGTGGGACTATAAAACTTGAACACACCTGACATTGATGTTATCTGTTTCATTGTTATCACAATAACCATGGTTAATAATTCTAAAAACCGAATGTATATCCACTTGAACAACGTTAATACTTGGTGCCATACAATTGTTATACTCTCTTTGTATCCATTGTGATCATTGTCCTCACATCAACATTATTCTAGTTACGTCATTACACCCAGGCAGCCACAGGAGAGCTGCTATTGGGCTGGGGCATTGGTAGCTGACACATACACGGGCGCAGACATGCACGAAGATCGCATATTAACGGTCTCGTGTAACACTGGCAAACATACATATGTGAGCTAAACGAAAGCACTCACAACAAGCCCGAGATTACGTCCCCAAAGTACCACACGATAATAGTTGTATAGCATTGAAGGGCATATTCCTCGTACTCCTAGAATTATTACACTATGCGTTTTCAAAGAAGAATACGAAGAGCTCTAGAAAAACAACGACGTCACAGCATTGTTAGACTTGAGTCTACGAGTGTAAATACACGTATGCATTGAAAAGAACGACTGTCGTCGACATGTCACGGTAGTATAGTGGGTTGAGCTATAGATCGAAAGGGCCCTGGTTCGAATCCATTAGTAACCACTTTTCTTATAGTCAACTTTATTTTGGGGACAATTTTGACAAATTAAAGGGGAAAGACACCAAAACATATGAAGTACTGCGCAATTAGTATTTTGTAGTCTTCTATCAAGAGCGGAAACATCAGTGAAGAAACTCTTTACGTACGTTTTTCTGTACGACCTTCCGTATGTCCTTGTTCTTCCCCTTGTCCTTGTTGGCGGCATCGATCCTCTCTTTTTGCCATGGCTGATTTCAACCACTGACGCATGTCGAATTCCTCCCCGTCAGCCGGCGGTGGCACAGGGCCAAAGTGCAGCGTTCTCATCTTCGTCTCTGCGTGTACCAACCGCACTGCAATAACATTGAAACAAGCGTCTACAAACATTGTTTCAATGGGTCGTATTAATATATCAAAAAGTAATTACTTTTTATTTTCTAGCATTTGCTGTAATATACGTTTTCCCGGATGATATCGGAAAATGTGCACATTCCTTTGTAAAAGATACATTCAATTTGGCGCTGAATTTGATAACGACGTATATCTGGGTTTCATTTGTGCAAAAACGAGCATTCGGTTTCATTTTTGTTCCTTGAAATAAATAAATGTGCATAACGTTTCATTTCAGCGGTTACAAAATATGTGATTAGGCTTTTGGTTTGACGGATGCTTGGCCAATTATTGAGAATGTACAGTCTATTTCGCAGCAAATCAAATTGTCATTGTGTCACGGCCTGAATGGAATATTATTGTTCATTTTGTTATAATTTAAATTTGCACATTCTGCATACAATTTCGTGGCACAGTGCATGCTGTGGGAGGTTTCATCCAATGCAAGGGTCATGGATCAGACTTCATAGGAGTCCAAATTTAATGTGACATACAAACATACACACTTTTTAAAACCCCGCTAGGTCAGTATCGGCTGTTTAAAAATAGGAATTGAGCCTGCAAAATAGTCGAACAATATGAAACTGTCTCTGATATTTATGAATTATATAGGTTTTTCCGAACGATATCGCAAAATGTGTACATTCATTTGTAAAAGATGCATTCAATTCCGCGCTGATTTTCATAAAGACGTATGTCCGAGTTTCATTTTCGCAAAAACGAGCATTCAATTTTATTTTGTTTAATTTAAATAAATGAATGTGCTGAGCGTTTCATTTAAACGATTACAAACACACGATTGGGCGTTCGGTTTGACGTATGCGTGGCCGATTATTAAGAATGTGCAATCTATTTCGCAGCAAATCGATTTATCATTGCGTCACGGCCTGAATTGAATATTCTTTTTCATTTGTTATAATTTAAATTCGCATATTCTGCATTACATTTCAAAAATTATATATGGCTATACAATTCACGATACAACTTGGATTAAATAATTAATAAATCAATCAATGTATTGTGGGACTAATTGATCATTAATGTGTTGGCTCTTAATCTCAAATGTATTTTAACCCTAATCCTCCAAAATCCTCTTTGCAAATTGCAGGATTTTGCAGGATTGAGGGCGTTTAGGGGTTTGCTACTGGGGGATAATACAGGCTCCAGGTCATAAGGCCTAATGCTGGATGAATTTGCAGGATTGAGGTTATAGGCCGTGGGCCAGAAATCGTAGCTCGCCTAGAAAATGAAGTCCATTCAAGGTTTTTGGTGGCAACTTTTAAATGGTTGTTCTTTGTCAATTCGAGGGTGCTGAATTCAAATCTTTCTGTTGCCCAGCTGTCAGGTTGCACGTTTAGGCACAATCTTCATCCACATTTTAATCCCCATAAAGATCCGTTTGGGGGCCTCTAACAGCCGTTGTTTGACTCCATTAAGAATCTCAGCAATGGCTTCTGTAATCCCACTGCAGTTGTCACCGACTTAGATTAATTAATAATTAATTGTATAAATATGCCTGTTCATAGACAATAGAGTTTCACAAATGCCATATTATGCTTTGATCGTATACTTTATTTACAATGTTTTATTTTAAGCTCGTATTGGGGGAATTTTGTCAATAAAGATATAATTGAAATTTGCCCTATTATGTATGAAGAATAAAGTCATTCATGCCAACAAATATAATTGTAAAGGTTTTATTTTCATAGTAATTAGGTAAGATATGATTACAAAAATAACACTTAAACTAATGAATATGGCCTAACATATCACTGAGTTTGTTCATGCCAGCCTGAAAGTACTGTAGCCAAGCATATTTACAAGTGGTGTACGCCAACAAAAATATGTCTGGCGATGAATACATGTACATGTATACCTTTTAATACTTAGTGAGGGGTACAAGACACTTTGTCTACTCATCATAATCAATGTCACTTTCACTTTCTTCATCGCTGGACAGGCATTCGGTGCCTTTGGTTATGCTACTGAGTTATGATGTTGTCGCAATCGCTGCAACGCAATTTGCCAGCCACACAGGAACAATTTTGTGAGGTGCAACTAGCCTTCTTGCACTTGCAAGAACTATTTTGGAGGCCACAGGCAAGGAATTCCACTAAAATACAAGGTTCTATCCTTCCATCTCCCCACCATGGCCAACTGGACGGCTGCTCTCTCACTTCCGGAGAGTGCCTATACAAAGCTGCTTGATATGATGCTCGTGTGGTATGTAGTTGGAGGGCATCCCTTCATCAACCCGGCAAAGCATATGCCTGACCGTTGCTCCTTCTCGCTAGCAAGTCTTCTCTTACGGGGGGTTACCGCTTCTCCTTCATCATCACCTCCTCCACTGGTTGAGCTCTTCTCCATCCTTGCCTTGGCTCTCTTTATTTTAAAAACATTGCATAATCTGTTGAAATGAGGAGAAGAAAAAAATCGTACCCCTGGGAAAATAAAAAAATAATGTCAATTTTAGGACTTAACTCGGATCACTAAAACCACAGTCAAGAGTTTTACCATGGAGCCACACATTTGCTCAGTTTGACTTTTTAATTTAATTATCTGGACAAAAGCATATGTATTCAGGTGCATGTCAGAAAGGGAGTACTGGAGAGAAAAAAAGACCGGTGAATAGTCTTATATTTATAAACAATTCTAAAAGTAACAACTTACATGTACGTTGTCGCCTGCATCTATTTTTAGGGGCAAAAGTGTTATTCAGTTTTTTGTAGGCAATGCCATTTTGCCGCACTGTTCAGCTATACCACAGTAAATGCAAAATGACTAATTAATTCATGACTAATAAATGCTCGCAGAATCTGTTATGATTGGATGTTTTGCATTGCCTCGTTTTCAATTACCAGGCAGGCTAGGTACTTTTCATTTGGACTTGAATTGGTTTTTTTAGAGATTCAAACAACGTAACCAGATGATTTTAGGCGTGTGTTTCCAAGTGGTGGGGTACTCTACAATTACAAAGACTGATTGCATGAACAAATTAAACACCATCCCACCTGCATGACCTGTCCACTATCAGATTGAGCCTATAACTAAGCCAATTAAATATTTTGTGTGACTGTGATCAGTGAATTGTAGGACAGAAAAAAACACCATGAGACTAGGACTGTGAGAAGTGTTTTGTTTATGAAAAAAAAATTGTTCATGAGACCATAGAGCAAGAGATTAGTTTACACATGCGCGAGTGAAACGGATATAGCTTAAAACTGTATTATTTAGGCTTATAAATATGATGTACTATTATTAATTGTTTTTATGCCATCAATAATAACATTGTGAACAAAAGAAACAAAAGTATTATTTATACTCATCTTTTTTGGGGCAAACAAACTTCATTTTGGTCTCAGTAACAGTGTCTCTAATGCTAAAATAGCCCGAGACCATGTCATGGCTATTCCCCATGACATGGGAACTTACCTCTGGTAATACTAGTACTACAGGCCTGTGGGTACTGGGTAGTCTTTTGGTCACTGTTTTTTTTTTGCTATTTCGTTACTTTCAAGTTTCAATCGGAACCCCCTCTCTTTTCCATTCAATTCTTCCCATTGCTGACAACAAGTTACACATTTCTGCCAGCTCGTCTCTGAAAACAGTGTAATTTCCCCCTTTTCTTCGCAGACGTGGCAAACGCACGCCCGATTCAAGGGCGTCGCCATATTGCTTCTGCCTTTCTCGTTCCCGGGTACATTAACGCGATTTTGTAAGCAGTCCACCGTGACGAAGCGATGATTCGAGGTTGCAGATACCGCCCTCTGTTGGTGGTTCAAAAAACGTCCACGAAGCGACGGAAAATTGAATATTTTCAACCTTTATTTTCACGTTAACGTGCAACGTTCAGTGCGGGCAACAGAAGAAATGTCAATCTGTGACACAAAATGTGTTCATTAGAAAAGAAAACAAGTTGCCACCGAAAACCTTGAATGATTCTGCACGCTACGATTTCTGGCCCACGGCCTATTACTTAGGAATTTATCCAAATGAAGATTTTGGAGAATCGAGGTTAATATTTAGTTTGTGTACATGACTTCTCTATCATTTTATCAGTTCAATTGTCTATCGGTCAATGAACGGTCCACCAAGACATGAGTGGTTGATGTCCAGTTTATTTGCTACATCTAAGTAGTCTGCGTCGTCAGCCTCTAAGGCATCGATAAGACGATTTCGACCAACTTCTGAGACTCGTCTGTATCTCCCTCTTGCAGCCATTATTGGAAAACTTGAGGGGGCATTAGTAAAATCTAGCTATATGATGCGATCGTGGCAAATGCTGAGAAAATTAAGATTTTGTTTTTAACTTAGGGATTCATATAGCATTTATTTGGTATGTTTCAAAGACGAGACCACCTGGTTTAATTCCCCATTATGTTACTTTTCATAACACATACAAATGGATTCCAATGCTTGACCGGGCATAACATTCGTAGAAAATCGGCTGAACATTTAGCGAAATTAATTGTTGATAATTTAAAAGGAATACATGATTGCGGGTGTGCATTCAAATTCGCGCTAAAATGAATTCTCAATATACACATTTTAGTGCACATTCGGGAAATCGTGTGCTGATTCCTTACGACTGGATGCACCATTATGCAAACACGAATTATCTATTGTTAAATAGAAAACGGGAATGTTAACGTTCATACTATTTCGCACGAAAACGAATGCACCAGTTACAAATGTATGTGCACATTTTGCGATATCGTCCGGGAAAACCTATATTTTAATGTCTCTTCTGTCTCATTTTCATTGGGGATGTCTGTACCATGCATGCAGTGCGTTTTGCAGGTGTCATCTCTTCAATGTTTTAAAAAGACTAGACCACCTTAGGCCTTGGGCCAATTTCATGGAGCCCCAACAAGTTGCTTAGCATGACAATTCTCCCTTTGCAAAAACAGGGTTACGAACCAAACTTGTAGGTGATGTATATTGTTTGTGACTGATATTCGGCAGGTTATTGCTTAGCATGAAAAACACATGACGTTTTTGGTGCATGGTAACCGGATTCAGGCTGAGCAAGACATGTTTGCGCTACGCAAATTGTTGTGCTTAGCAGCTCCATATAATTGGTCCCTGGTTATACGTTTCTTTGTTTAACACATGAATACATTCGATTTAGCGAGATCGATTGTTTATAAACTAAAATAAACACATGATGGCGGGTGTGCATTCGAATTCGCGCTAAAATGAATTGTCGATACTAAATTTAGTGCACATTCGGGAAATCGTACGCTGATGTTTTACGACTGAATCCACCTTCATGGAAAAAGAATTATCAATTGTTAAAAAGAAAACAGAATTAGGAACGTTTATACTATTTCCCACGATAATGAATGCATCTTTTTTACAAATTAATGTGCACATTTTCCGATATCGTCCAGAAAACCTATTAGCATTTGTCTTCCCAAAAAAAGTAAAAATAAAAAAACAATATTAGGACTGAATAATGGATACACGGTTTGAGGATTTTACAACGCTATGAGTATAGACTTAAATGTACGTGTGTGGATTCGTGTACATTATCCGTTGGTAAGCCCCGGTCACAACGGATCGTACGACATGTTGTCGTGGTAGGCCTACACCCATAACATATTTGTCGTGACCAGATCTTGCAACATGCCCGAAATTTATTTCGAGTGGTCACAAGGGCTACGAAACATTAACGATGGTTTGGCGATGAAGACGCGTCAGAAAAAAAAGGCATGTCGTAGTTATGTCGTGGGTGTGTCGCAAGTCAGTCGTGCGACAGTCGTGGGACCATCGTGAGTTGTCGGGTATTGTCGGGGGCTGTCGTGGTTCACTCGTGGGATGCGCATGAGACGCTCGCGCGTCCGTCTTCTGACTATATAATGAGGCCTGGTCTGTTGCCTGCCATTTGCTCACGAGATTTTTCAGTTGAAACAGTTCTGCCGGAATTTAATCTAATTTGTATCCAGGATGCCTCACAAATAGAAAACCAACAAGAGAAAGGTGGTAACAGTGGCTGATGTGCACGACAGTCCTAAGACAGTCCTAAGACAGTCTCAAGACAGTCTAAAGACAGTCTCAAGACAGTCGCAAGACTGTCGCAAGACTATCGCAAGACTGTCGCAAGACTGTCGTAGCACAGACGCACGACAGCCACAAGACATAGAAACCACAACAAATCGTTGAACAAAAAAGGTGCATTTCCAATTTTGCCCTACGACGGCAAGTCGATGCCACGATGCTCAAAGTTTCATAGGACCGCTTGCGACGACCCCCGATGACCCACGATTTGCCCAAATTTTATGTCGTGTCGTGGCACGAATGCGTCGTCGGTTCGTTGTGACCAGGCCTTTACTACATAGACTAGACCGTGTATTTATCGCACATAAAGGTCGTGAATAAACTTCCGGGCACCTCTGAGCCGCTGGGTATATATAGAAGACTTTTGCGTGTGATTGATTTTGTTTTCTATGTCATCGTTTTTACGAGAGACAACAAATGAAACGGCCATAAATATCGATGATAAATTCACATTTCTTTTTTACTATAGGTTTTCCCGATCAGTTTTAGCAAATGAGCAGCCAATTTAACCAACATGGGTCATTCCATGTCAGACCAACGCACTGTTTTACCTTATGTCTTCCGATTTTGAAAACAATTGCTGCGCTTGTAGGTCCTAATGAGCAATGAATGCACACCATTTTTTAGCCCGATCCGACCTACCCTGTGGTCAGTGCAGAAACCACAAACATCTGACATTTTTAGAGTAAAATACTACCCTTTTGGTACAAATATGTCATAACCATGTTAATTTTCATCAAATATATGCAAGTTTGGTATAGGTTTTCCCCACCAATTTCATCACATTAATTTATTAAAATTAATTAACACGCATTCAAATTCCTTTTAATACAATCAAACTAGGATTTCCTTTTAGCTTATATTGCATTTAATTTCGTGTTTGTGCACACATGATTTCGTTCTTTTCATACAGGTTGGTTTTAGTCGTTCTAATTCATGGATAGGCATTCAAGACTACATTGTCACCATTCTTCAGTTAAATTTCTGCTACATACCACAATTGATGAAATCGAATTAAGACGCAACGAAGCGCACATTAATTTGTTGTTAGGGTTTGTTTTATTTTTCGTTTTATAGGCAACGAATTTCAACTTCTTTGCGTTCAAATTAAACATAAGTTGTGGCTTGTTTATTCGAGGAAGATGTATGGCAGTATACTGGCACTTTACTTTGGCGTGTCCGTGTTGTTTGCATTCCATGTACATGTACGTCATGTGTTTTGTTTTAATAGCAATATTGTTTATTATCTCATGATTAAAATTAAAGCCTGTGCCCTGTATCTAGAAGAATGTTAAGTAAAGTTTGAAAAGTTATGGTGATAAGTTTGAAATGAAAACAAAATCTGTTGCTACAGCCTTGTGATCGTTTGCACTGGTCTGTATGTTTCTTCTTTATTTCTGCTAATGCTCGGACCATGTCAAATTAAAAACTAAACAAGTATTTTTAAGAAACAAAAGCTTAAATGTATCAGTGGGTCGTTATAAAATTAACCAAAACAAAATGATGTTTTTTGCATGTATATTTTTTTTCTAGAGGTCCTTTTCTTGTTCTGTTTTGAATGTATATTTCTTGTAATCGTTTATTTATATTCACTTTTATTTTCAAGCCTATATGGCTTCAACAAATGTATTACCCTGAGACAGCTTGGTATGCAAGGGTCTGGCCCAAATCTTCTTTCCCACGCTACATTGAGGTCACTGGGGAATTGGAACGCTGTTTTATGGCTCTAAGGTTAAACCAAACAAGGCCTCATATACAGCCATAATCTCGTCGACTGGTCAGAGATCACTTTAGTCGCAACATCTTTAACAGAAGGTCGTCTGTTGTTGCTAGTGCAGTAATAGTAGTTATCTGTTCTTTCGAAGTTTTAAAGACATTTTCATAGTAAGAATAATCGTGCTTCGCATTTTCTCGACAATTTCGAAGTTTTTCGGAGTTTTAAAGACATTTCATCGTAAGAATAATCGTGCTTCGCATTTCGTCGACCATACCCAATTCTCAGTTTCCAAAGTTAGAAGTTTTCTAGCCCGTGTCGTGGTTCAATTTCGCCGACATTCAGTTATACTGACTACGGGCAGCCATCATTTTCGTTCAAATTCGCACTACTTAAAGGTATATAACGCAGAATTAGTGTGAACATGAATTATCCTCAAAAAATCTGCCTTTATATAGGTGCATACGAACTCATTAACATAGAAACGAATTTGAATGTAAACATTTGAAACATGTTTGCCAATTGATGAACATGAATGGGTGACCAGCCTCTAGCTGCTGGTTTTTACGAAATTGAATGATCTTTGCGACCTCGTGAATTTGAATGATCTTATTTGGCCAGTGAATTTGGCCTGCTGAAATTGAATTACTCCTTTTGAAGGCTGTTGAAGGCTGGTACAACGAAGCATTCATTTTCAAAAGAAATTGAATAAGCCGGGTATTAAATTGATTGAATTTATGTTTAAATTCGCCGGGAAAACCTATATTAAAATAATGAGAATTGCATACTCAAATCATTTATGTTGTCAATTCTTTTGTGAAAAGTAGGTCACAGTGCCTTTTCATATGTTACCAATTTTTGTAATAATGTATCATTCCGAAAATTAACAAAATGAAAATGACTTGATAGAGCATGTCTTCCTCTATCATAATCCACTAAGAAACAAATAGGGTCTTCAAAATTTACAACTTTATGACTTTTTGTGTACAGTTGGGGTATGTTACAAATAAGTCAATTTATAGACTTTACATTACAAATCCACTAACAGAACTTACTGTTCTGTTTTAATTGTTACTAACATTATTCTTGGTCGGGGAATTTATCATGTTGAGGGCTGATGTGTTCTTACCAGACCCATACTTTAAATTATTAGCAGTGGCGCACCCAGGATTTGGCACCCACAATTTGACAAAAAAAACAAACAAACAAATTGACAATCTTGGAGGGGTGGGTTCAAGCCCCTGTATTCCTGGAATATTCACCTTTAGCGGAATATCAAAATATCACACGTATATAATGTATAACTAACATCGATAATATAGTTAGGGTTTCAAAGATCTGCAACCTCACTAATAGGAGACAAAAACATGTGGTCACCTTCACAATTAAATCCTTGTATGGACTCATTGACTGCCATTCACTTAAGTCTACCACGATTATCAATGCCCGCCATCAAGACGTCATAACATTTAACCATTACTATGCGAGAACTCTAGCCCTCAAGAACTCCCCAATACATTTATTTCCTCGTATTTGGTCCGGCTTGCCCATTCACATCAAAGACTCTGTTGTTTTAGACAGCCTTCAGTGTTTTTGTAGAAATCTGTTATCCCATTTCCATGATTAATTAACAGCTCGATTTGTATTCTCAACCTGCTTATAATTATACTCCCACTGGAAATTGATAATGATAATTCCACATCCATCTGCTGTTTACATGCCAAAACTAAAGCTTTTATTTTAATTTTAATTTTGTATTATTTGTTTGTACATGTACTTTGTCTTACTTGTTCATCAAACTGCTTGTTGTCTGCTTGTTTGTGGATTGTTGGTTCGGTGTTGTTTGCTCTTTGGGGGTATTTATCTGGTTGGGTCTTGTTTGATTTGGTATTTGTATACGCTGCAATTGCCTTGGAGCAGAGTCTAACGGGGAACATTTGTCAACGGTTGGTCGCTGTTGCCTGGTACTCGTGCTCAAACGTGTGAGTGGGGTGCCGGGCAATGTCGACCAATTGATGGGTGTTCCTTGTGCGAACTTAACCTTGGTAGTATGACTGTCCGTTTGTGTTGACTGACAACATGTACACTTAATTAACATTATTCTTGTTTATGTCCTTTTAGTTTTTTTTAATTTTGCTTATTGATTTGTATTTATTTATTTATTGCATTTCTATTTGTTATTGAAATTCATGTTTTTACTTTTATATTATTGTATATACACATATAGATATATTTATTTATTTTATGATTCGTCTATGTGACTGGACCAACAAGCTTTCGGGCTACAGTGTTTGAGTACACTTTTGTTTATCCTGGCCATCACTGATTGGTTTATATGTTTTGTTTGTCTTCATCCTCTATCCCACTCCCTCTTAGTCTTAACTGTAAATGTATACTGTTCCCTATGTATTGTTTGCTTGTTCTATTGGCCGAATAAAGAATAAGAATAATAAGAATAAGATTCCAATTAAAAATATAAGACATCAAACGTTCAAATCTGACAATGTTTGACAGAGTTATGACCAATTTTCCAACAGGGATCAAATTGGCCATGGGACAATTTTTTCGATATTTTTTGGACACTGCAAATTTGGACTTGAAATCAAGTCGTTAGACATTGTCGTCATTGTCTGTGCAGACGCCACCGAAACGAACCAGCACTGATGAGCCACTATGCCCGCTGGCGTCAGCTCTGCACGGACAAAGACACTTGCACAGTATCCAAACAAAATCGAAAAACTTGGTCCTATGATCAATTTGAGCAGTCTTGGAAAATTATTATTAACTCAAACATTGCAAAATTTTGACGTTTGATGTTTCATTTTAAAGTGAACAATAGTATCTTTCTAACCATATCTATATTATCGATGCTAGTTATACATTCTACGTGTGGTATTCCGTACAATTTGGTTGCCTTGTTGACACCCCTTTATATCGCGAAGAGTTTGTACTCACCCAGAAACACCGCGGTTGCTGCAACAGCGCATAGCGCGATCATCGCTTTCGACTCCATCCTGAGGCACTGCAACTCGCACAAATGAGCTGCCTGGGGCCAATTTCAGAAAACATGTAAGCACACAAATTTGCTCAGCATGAACAATTCGTTTATTGTTTTGTGACTGGTATTCAGCTGTTTTTTGCTTAGCATAAAGAGCATATGGAGTTTTGACAGGTAACCTGTTTTTACTGAGCAAAACTATGTTTGTGCTAAACAAATGTTTGATTTATGAAATTGGCTCCTGCTCTCACCTTGTAGATAATAATTGGACGCGCGCAAGCGTAACCATCTTAGTATTAATTGTCTGCTAGCTATTAACGTAATGCACTCTTTCTTTATTTTATGGCACGTTATTATTATTATTATTTATTCGGCCTTAAACACCAAGTACAAAGTACAAACATACATGAACAAATATACAATTCCAAATTACACTAAAATTAAAACAAAACAAAAACAACCTTATCCACGTTGGCCAGGACTGTCGAACATATAATGACACATCAATGACACTTAAAGGAACTTGTTAAGGTTTTGTCTTCTAGATTAGACAATAAAATGGGCAAGAAGCCGCGAGAGTTTAATCGAACTTCTACCGGGTTTTAAAAAAGAGAAAGAAAATTTAGAACAAAGTTAAAGACTTTATTTTCGGAGACACCTAGGGGCTCACTAGTGAGACATGTTTTGATACTTTTGTGTATAACAACATCGACAAAGGGCAAATTCCGCTGATTTTTTTGTGTAACTATCCTTGTACCCCGTCCACATGTATAGGCTGTAAAAGCATGTTTGAAACAGGGTTCGTTCACCCTTCAATCCAGCCCTGTGAACTCAGTTCTATGCATATTACCCATATGCCTTCCGCGTGAGCACAATGTTGAAATGCCAGAATGCTTTTAATATTAATTTTGGTGTGCGTGTCCAGGGAAGGTCTATTGATATGCTCACAACGTGCCCCCCCCCCCCCCCCCCCCCCCCACAACACAGTTCTTCACTTTTACACAAATGACTCTCGCGTGAGCACCAAAGTGCCACGGTGCGGTTTTGTTTGGGTCGGTGTCTCCGAGGGTTTTAAAGGGGTTTTAAAGATTTGGATCTGGCGTGTTTATGTATACAAATAACATGGATATGGTAAGGAAGCTTTTAGAAAATAGAATATGTTGTTTCACACAATTATTCCTTCAAATTGCGTCGGTTTTATTTAATTTCGTGACAAATAACGGTCCGCCAGTTTTTAGAACCGATTTTTGAATCCACAAAAATGGCCTCCGCAAAGTCGAATACTGCTAAAAATGGTCATTTAATTTCATTTCATGACTGGTCAGAAGTACAGTTTTGTCATTCGAATTAACAATTTGACAAAACAGCCTTCAAATTAGCTTTTGGGGTATGTTTGGTTATTTAAATTCATTATTGGGAATTTATTTTATTTGTGCAATCTAAAAAATGCCCTGTAAAAATGTTGTGTCCTTTAGAATGTTAAAGGCATATGCCTAAACACGGTTTAATTATTGTCACAGAAATCAACATAAACAAACAACAGGAAACTAAGAAAAACAATTAAAGAAACACCCAAACAATAACAAAGTTAATGTTATACAAACACAAAACAATATTTAGATCTTGGTCAGGTAACCAATACAGACACCCCCCCCCCCCCCACTTAAAAAAACCGAGGCGCCATTTAAAATATATAATGGACACATCAATAAATAAAGAAAAACATCATGTTTTATTGACTTGCTAAATTAAATGACGATTGTGCGTCACTAAAAAGAACGACGATATTGTACATTTAATATTTGTTTGGCCAATTTTTGGCAAATAAGCAGCCAATTAGCCACCAGGTCATTCCATTTCACGCGAAATCGAATTCTGCAGAAAATGACCATTTGGTTCCATTTTCAGACTATAGGCAACAATAAACAATAAAAACTAGGGCAAACAATACAAGTAAACACCCAAACAATAACAAACGTTAATGTTTTACAAACAAACATGGGTCATTCCATGTCAGACCAACGCACTGTTTTACCTTATGTCTTCGGATTTTGAAAACAATTGCTGCGCTTGTAGGTCCTAATGAGCAATGAATGCACACCAATTTTTAGCCTGATCCGACCTACCATGTGGTCAGGGCAGAAACCACAAACATGTGACATTTTTAGAGTAAAATACTACCCTTTTGGTAAAAATATGTCATAACCATGTTAATTTTCATCAAATATATGCAAGTTTGGTATAGGTTTTTCCCGGCCAATTTCATCACATTAATTTATTCAAATTAATTAACATTCAATTAATTAACGCATTCAAATTCACCCCATTCCTTTTAATACAATCAAACTAGGATTTCCTTTTAGCTTATATTGCATTTAATTTCGTGTTTGTGCACACATGATTTCGTTCTTTTCATACAGGTTGGTTTTAGTCGTTCTAATTCATGGATAGGCATTCAAGACTACATTGTCACCATTCTTCAGTTAAATTTCTGCTACATACCACAATTGATGAAATCGAATTAAGACGCAACGAAGCGCACATTAATTTGTTGTTAGGGTTTGTTTTATTTTTCGTTTTATAGGCAACGAATTTCAACTTCTTTGCGTTCAAATTAAACATAAGTTGTGGCTTGTTTATTCGAGGAAGATGTATGGCAGTATACTGGCACTTTACTTTGGCGTGTCCGTGTTGTTTGCATTCCATGTACATGTACGTCATGTGTTTTGTTTTAATAGCAATATTGTTCCTTGTGCTTTATTATAGCATGAATAACATTAAAACCTGTGTCCTGTATCTAGAAGAATGTTAAGTAAAGTTTGAAAAGTTATCGTTTGCACTGGTCTGTAGGTTTCTTCTTTATTTCTACTAATGCTCGGACCATGTCAAATTAAAAACTAAACAAATGTTTTTAAGAAACAAAAGCTTACATTTATCAGTGGGTCGTTATAAAATTAACCAACACAAATTATGTTTTGTTCATGTATATTTTTTCTAGAGGTCCTTTTCTTTTTCTGTTTTGTATGTATATTTCTTGTAATCGTTTCTTTATATTCACTTTTATTTGTAAGCCCATATGGATTCAACAAATGTATTATCCTGAGACAGCTTGGTATGCAAGGGTCTGGCCCAAATCCTCTTTCCCACGCTACATTGAGGTCACTGGGGAATTGGAACGCTGTTTTATGGCTCTGAGGTTAAAACAAACAAGGCCTCATATACTGCCATAATCTCGTCGACTGGTCAGATATCACTTTAGTCGCAACATCTTTAACAGAAGGTCGTCTGTTGTTGCTAGTGCAGTAATAGTAGTTATCTGTTCTTTCGAAGTTTTAAAGACATTTTCATAGGAATAATCGTGCTTCGCATTTGCTCGACAATTTCGAAGTTTTTCGGAGTTTTAAAGACATTTTATAGTAAGAATAATCGTGCTTCTCATTTCGTCGACCTTACCCAAATCTCAGTTTCCAAAGTTAGAAGTTGTCTAGCCCGTGTCGTGGTTTAATTTCGCCGACATTCAGTTATACTGACTACGGGCAGCCATCGTTTTTGTTCAAATTTGCACTACTTAAAGGTATATAACGCAGAATTAGTGTGAACATGAATTTTCATCAAAATATCTGCCTTTATATAGGCGCATACGAAATCACATACCATAGAAACGAATTTGAATGTGAACATTTGAAACATGTTTGCCAATTGATGAAAATGAATGGGTGACCAGCCTCTAGCTGCTGGTTTTTACGAAATTTAATGGTCTTTGAGACCTCGTGAATTTGAATGATTTTATTTGGCCAGTGAATGTTAACTGCTGAAATTGAATTACTCCTTTTGAAGGCTGTTGAATACGGAGCCCCTAAAGGGACATATGACGAATACAAATCACCGTGACGAAATAATTTGAGTTTTTTATTTCGTGCGCTCGAAATCATTTCGTGCCCACGAAATCATTTCGTGCACTCGAAATAACTTATTTCGTGAGCTCGAAATCATTTCGTGCCCACGAAATCATTTCGTGCGCTCGAAAAAAATCTTTTCGTGAGCTCGAAATCATTTCGTGCGCTCGAAATACTTTATTTCGTGCGCTCGAAAGCTTTTCGTGAGCTCGAAATCATTTCGTGCGCTCGAAATCATTTCGTGCGCTCGAAATCATTTCGTAGTTTGCTAGAAATCGCTTAAGTAAATGATATGACGTTGTGTCAGCATTAAGCAGGCTAGTCTTGCTCCAAGACTGAGTTGTTCATTTGTTCACGCGCCGTCCATCTATGCAGTTCATCAATCATCAATACTCCGAAAACGGGCTGATTGAGGGCGCCCTTGATTATCACGAGATTTGTTTCACAGCTCGGTCTTGACGCAAGGGTCACGTGAACCCGTAAAATTCCGAGGACATTCCAAGCATAGCTCAAATAACTACTCGCCCCCGCGCTGAGTCGTTTTTATTTAACGTAGTTCACGGTCGCAGTATACACGCTGTGTGTTTTCCATAAATTGCACACGACACCATTGCACAAATGTGGTTTCTTACACGTCCGCAAAAGTCGAAGAATTTCCGTGTATCATGCATGGTGCCATGGCAGCCGAAAAGTCCGCCACATTTGTGCAATGGTGCCATGTGCAATTTATAGGAAACACACAGCGTGTATATCGTAAACTACATTAAATTTAAACGACTCAGCGCGCATGCGGGGGCGAGTAGCTATTTGAGCTATGCTTGGAATGTCCTCGGAATTCTACGGGTTCACGTGACCCTTGCGTCAAGACCGAGCTATGAAACAAATCTCGTGATAATCAAGGGCGCCCTCAATCAGACCGTTTTCAGAGTATTGGGCCGAGCTCGGGCGGTCTGTTCTTGACACGCGTAACTTGTACTTGCAAAACCCTGATGGATATAGGTGGTGTCTGTTCTTGTTTCGAGTGCAATGTTCACGGGTCGCGTTCCCGCTGTTCGAACGCGAGATTTAAGTTCGCGGGTCAAGAACAGACCGCCCGAACTCGGCCTTGATGATTGATGAACTGCATAGACGGACGGCGCGCGAACAAATGAACAACTCGGTCTTGGAGCAAGACTAGCCTGCTTAATGCTGACACAACGTCATATCATTTACTTAAGCGATTTCCAGCAAACCACGAAATGATTTCGAGCGCACGATATGATTTCGAGCTCACGAAATGATTTCGAGCTCACGAAATGATTTCGAGCGCACGAAATGATTTCGAGCGCACGAAATGATTTCGAGCGCACGAAATAAAGTATTTCGAGCGCATGAAATGATTTCGAGCTCACGAAAAGATTTTTTTCGAGCGCACGAAATCATTTCGTGGGCACGAAATGATTTCGAGCTCACGAAATAAGTTATTTCGAGTGCACGAAATGATTTCGTGGGCACGAAATGATTTCGAGCGCACGAATTAAAAAACTCAAATTATTTCGTCACGGTGATTTGTATTTGTCATATGTCCCTTTAGGGGCTCCGTAGTTGAAGGCTGATGCAACGGAGCATTCATTTTCAAATGAAATTGAATAAGCCGGGTATTAAATTGATTGAATTTATGTTTAAATTCGCCGGGAAAACCTATATTAAAATAATGAGAATTGCATACTCAAATCAATTATGTTGTCAATTCTTTTGTGAAAAGTAGGTCACAGTGCCTTTTCATATGTTACCAATGTTTGTAATAATGTATCATTCCGAAAATCAACAAAATAAAAATGACTTGATAGAGCATGTCTTCCTCTATCATAATCCACTAAGAAACAAATAGGGTCTTCAAAATTTACAACTTTATGACTATTTGTGTACAGTTGGTAGGTTACAAATTAGTCAATTTATAGACTTTACATTACAAATCCACTAACACAACTTACTGTTCTGTTTTAATTGTTACTAAAATTATTCTTGGTTGGGGAACTTTAATTATTAGCAGTGGCGCACCAAGGATTTGGCACCCGCAATTTGACTAAAAAAACAAACAAACAAATTGACAATCTTGGAGGGGTGGGTTCAAGCCCCTGTATTCCTGGAATATTCACCTTAGCAGAATATCAAAATATCACACGTATAATGTATAACTAACATTGATAATATAGTTAGGGTTTCAAAGATAAGACATTAAACGTCCAAATCTGACAATGTTTGACAGAGTTATGACCAATTTTCAAAGAGGGCTCAAATTGGCCATGGGACAATTTTTTCGATATTTTTTTGGATATGCAAGTTTGGACTTGAAATCAAGTCGTTGGACATTGTCGTCATTGTCTGTGCAGGCGCCACCGATATGAACCATCGCTGATGAGCCACTATGCCCGCTGGCGTCAGCTCTGTACGGACAAAGACACTTGCACAGTAGGCCTATCCAAACAAAATCGAAAAAATTGGTCCTATGGTCAATTTGAGCAGTCTTGGAAAATTATTAATAACTCTGTCAAACATTGCCAAATGTTGACGTTTGATGTTTCATTTTAAAGTGGAAACTAGTATCTTTGTAACCATATCTATATTATCGATGTATAACTAATACATTATACGTGTGGTATTCCGTTAAATTGTGATGCCTTTTTGACACCCTGTACATCGCGAAGAGTTTGTACTCACCCATAAACACCACGGTTGCTGCAACAGCGCAGAGCGCGATCAACGCTTTCGACTCCATCCCGAGGCCCTGCAACTCGCACAAATGAGCTGCCTAGGGCCAATTTCAGAAAACATGTAAGCACACAAATTTGCTCAGCATGAACAATTTGTTTATTGTCTGTGGCTGGTATTCAGCTGTTTTTTGATATCATAAAGAGCATATGGAGTTTTGGCAGGTAACCTGTTTTTACTGAGCAAAACTATTTTTGTGCTAAAAAAAAATTTGATTTATGAAATTGGCCCCTGCTCTCACCTCGTAGATAATAATTGGACGCGCGCAAGCGTAACCATCTTAGTATTAATTGTCTGCTAGATATTAACGTAATGCACCTTTTCTTTATTTCATGGCACGTTATTATTATTATTATTATTTATTCGGCCTTCAACACCAGGTACAAAGTACAAACATACATGAACAACTATACAATTCCAAATTACACTAAAATTAAAACGAAACAAAAACAACCTTATCCACGTTGGCCAGGGCTGTCGAAAATATAATGACACATCAATGACACTTAAAGGAACTTGTTAAGGTTTTGTCTTCTAGATTAGACAATAAAATGGGCAAGAAGCCGCGAGAGTTTAATCGAACTTATACCGGGTTTTAAAAAAGAGAAAGAAAATTGAGAACAAAATTAAAGACTGTATTCTCTGAGACACCTAGGGGTTCACTAGTGAGGCATGTGTTGATACCTTTGTGTATAACAACATCGACAAAGGGCAAATTCCGATGATTTGTTTGTGTAACTATCCTTGTACCCCACACGTCCACATGTATAGGCTGTAAAAGCTTGTTTGACACAGAGTTTGTTCACCCTTCAATCCAACCCTCAGATTTTTTTTGGGTATAACTACGACATCTTTAGGCTAATCCCGCTGAATTGTTTTTCTAACTATCCTTGTACTCAACCCGTAAAGGTTGTAAAAGCATGTTTGAAACAGGGTTCGTTCATCCTTCAATCCAGCCCTGTGAACTCAGTTCTATGCATATTACCCATATGCCTTCCGCGTGAGCACAATGTTGATATGCCAGAATGCTTTTAATATTAAATTTGGTGTGCGTGTCCAGAGAAGGTCTATTGATATGCTCACAACATGCCCCCCCCCCCCCCCCCCCCTCCCCTCACAACACAACACACTTTTACACAGATGCCTCTCGCGTGAGCACCAAAGTGCCACGGTGCGGTTTTGTTTGGGTCGGTGTCTCCGAGGGTTTTAAAGATTTGGATCTGGCGTGTTTATGTATACAAATAACATGGATATGGTAAGGAAGCTTTTAGAAAATAGAATATGTTGTTTCACACAACTATTCCTTCAAATTGCGTCGGTTTTATTTAATTTCGTGACAAATAACGGTCCGCCAGTTTTTAGAACCGATTTTTGAATCCACAAAAATGGCCTCCGCAAAGTCGAATACTGCTAAAAATGGTCATTTAATTTCATTTCATGACTGGTCAGAAGTACAGTTTTGTCATTCGAATTAACAATTCGACAAAACAGCCTTCAAATTAGCTTTTGGGGTATGTTTGGTTATTTAAATTCATTATTGGGAATTTATTTTATTTGTGCAATCTAAAAAATGCCCTGTAAAAATGTTGTGTCCTTTAGAATGTTAAAGGCATATGCCTAAACACGGTTTAATTATTGTCACATTCAATTAATTAACGCATTCAAATTCACCCCATTCCTTTTAATACAATCAAACTAGGGTTTCCTTTTAGCTTATATTGCATTCAATTTCGTGTTTGTCAACACATGATTTCGTTCTTTTCATTCAGGTTGGTTTTAGTCGTTCTAATTCATGGATAGGCATTCAAGACTACATTGTCACAATTCTTCACTTAAATTTCTGCTACATGTCTACAATGGACCGATCCGGATTTCACCATAAGCCCCGCCCACCTTAGCAACGGCACAGCGACGCCATTACCTCGGTCACACTTCGACGTGTACGCGTGTCAGTGCGATTGTGTACATATTCGTGTACACATTGTGTACACAATCGATCAACAATGTCGACGACTAGACTTAGCGTTCTGCCAAAGGCGGTAAATTTGAATTCTTTAGGTGGGGACAAAATTAGCAAGCGGGCGAGAATTAAGGGTTACAGTTATTTCAAGGAGGGGTATGTACATAAAGTCATTTTTGAAGCCATGAAGGATAATCAAGTTGCTGTTGCGGGGAAATGCTATCGAAGCATGAAAAAAAGAGACCCGCCGCATTGCTCAAATTTGTGTTTTGAAAAGGACGGGATCGTTGAAGAAAGTCGATGTAGCTGTGTTGCTGGGTAAGTATTGGAAGTCATTGAAGTGGAATAACATAACCCGTGGATGTCACGACATTTTAGTTTTAAAAAAGGCTCTTAACCAGTACCCTCGAGGCTCGACACAGAACAACCAACAAAAGGGCACCAGGTCAAATTTATGAAAAAATATTTCTTTTCTGATAAATAGTTATTTAATTTCCTGTTCACAGGCCTATATTAAATCGACGACAGTTACATATATACACTTCTTTTTGACAACTGGCACTCCCTGAAGTTCAAATTTAGGTAGTGAAATCCACTATTATCAAACTAAGGATTGTACATATATACATCAAATACCCAGTACAATCTTAAATAATGTACAACACCAAATCTTTTTATTTATAATAAATAATACATTAAAGTTAATTATTGCAAATACATTAATAACATTACAGCTCCTCTTGGTTGAAGAGTGTCTTGTAAAGACGGCATATAAATTAATCAGTCTTTTTGTACATAATTATGTACACATGTAAGATACAAGTCAGTGACATTTTACAACTTCAAAGTTTGGTTATTTCTATAAAATAGTCAACTGAGAATAATTTCTCCTTTTCATCTAGAATATATTATTAACTGTTACTTTTAGCCATATTAACACAAAATTACGACACTGCTCAGAGCTTTGTGGTATTTTGTACATTTACAACACAATGAAACACTTATGAATGAGGTTAAAGAAACAAATAAATGTTCTTCTATCATTTTGCAAAGTAGGTTATTCTTTTACAATTATTTACCAGACTGTCAGGCACGTGCTCCCACATAGTCGGCCTCCTGTACACACTGAGGCACTACCAGGAGCAGGGGCTGAAGGAGGTGCCTGGTGAGCTGTCCTGCACCAGCCTGCCACAGCAATGGCACAAGCCCCGTGGGGCCAAAATAAAGCCACAATGCGTTTTGGCATTAATTATGGCTAAGCCAAAGGTGAAAAGAAAACGGCGGCCAGTCACAACAGTGTTGACAAAACAAAGGTAGTTATTAGGGATTTTATGAGGTAATAAAAAAACATATTAGCGAGTTTTGAATATTCAAATATTCGGTAAAGTGCATTTTAAAATAATCAAATACTAAATTATTCAAAAAATTAACAGCCCTACATTCAAACTGTTGTTGCAAATCTGGCCAGAAATTTAAGTTGGGATTTTTTTTATTCCGGTCAAATTTTAGCATGTTATTGGTAAATAAATCGAAACAAAAATGCCAATAAAGATTCTCCAAAGAAAATGTTTCTGATTGAAACAAACTTAAGAACTATAATACATTTCTTCCCCAACAAAACGCAGAAACAATTATAAGTCGTCTACTGTTGATTTCCAATGTTGCCTGGATTACAGTTTAGGTTTGTGAAGTCTAATACCAACAGAAAACAACAGTAACAATGCAATTAAATTGTATTTGCACTCCTTTTCTGCAAAACTGGAGCCAAACTTGCTGGACTTCCCTCAATATTTGCCTATCTGTTCCTCAAAATTGGTGTGTGGTGACAAATTGATTTAACTCATTTCCCCCCCTATTTATTTGATATACATGCAGTGTGTTGATGCCAACCTGTGGTGAAATAAAAAGGTTAAAAACCTTAACAGCCACACCACTGAGCTATCTGCTTCAAGAGGATGCTGCAGTGATGAACACCAATCTAGGACAGGTTCAGAAAGGATCAAGTCTGTATTATCAGGTATAATCTGTCACAGGGTTGATTTTCCAAAAACAACTGATTAAACTGGTATGGGGAATATTTCTGACTACTGGACAAAACGTATTGGACAAAACTTAGTCTTCTTTAACCATAACATCCTGAAATGTTGTCAAGTAACAGCAAACTAACCATATTTCATTAATGTTCCCGAATAAACTCACTAGGATAGTCCTGGCAACTAACTTGAAAGCTTTCATTCTTTGAATGGCTCTCTCAATATGTATGCGATGGCTGGCAATTTTCCTTGTAAGCTCGACTTCAGTTGGCTTCATTTGTGACGATACTGATGCAAACGGAGGAATGTTTAATTTAAGACCAATTCTTTTCACCTGCTCATTGTCTGATATTGACCCTGTGAAAAGGCTTGTTGTGAACATAATAGAACCACAAGGGTCTGTGATTACTAGTGCTTTAAGTGTAGAACTTGATTTGTAATCAGAGTAGCACTGTGACTGGATTTTGAGAGAAGTTGGTCTTTCAGTTTTAAGTTCTGTGCAGTCCATGATTGCAAGCGTTGTGGGGAATTCTTCTCTAAACCTGTTAGGCATGCCAGCAATCAAAACATCTCTCTGTGGCCACAATGACAAACACCCAAGTCTGAAGTACATGTACCTTATCCATGTGTTAAATATGATGCTAGCAATCTGAACACTAACATTAAATCTAAATGCAAGGTCTTTCAAGTGGAAGCCATTTCGCAATCGACACAGAACTAAGAACAGTTGGTCCCTCAAGGACAGTTTCATGCATGTTGATTTTCTTGCTTTGTACTCCAGTGGATTTTTGGTGGCATCAGGAATAAGAAACTCAAACAACACCACCAAAATACTGTACTCGAAACCAGTGTAGTATTTAAGGAGATTTGTTACATTAGATTTCAAGATAGTCTCGACACTGAAAGGTTCGCAGCTGGCATGCTTGTCTGATGGCTTACTTGACGATGTCCTGTTGAATTCCTGCTTTTTTTCATGTAGTTCCAACACCTTGGTAACAAGATCAACTTTTAGCAATTCATTTTCCCCTTCCAGTCCGCGGATTCGTGATGCTGCTGCCAACAAATTTAAACCAGTGGTTGCTGTAATTTTAAAATGTAAACCAACAAATTATTATTACACGTATTTGTTTTTCTTTAGATAAATTACTTCAAGGAACCTTCCTGCAAAGCAGTCACTGAGTCACCATGTGGAAATACAACGTTTCCTTGTCAAACAAGCCTTATTCTGGATCCCATGTTTGCAGACTGTAATGTGGAGACTGCAATAACGCGGTTAGAGGCAGAGGAATTAGAGCAAGCAACAAGTCAACAGGCCAGCTGCAAGCTTTGGCACAAAAGTAGAGAAAAGAGACTGACTGCTTCGCAGTTTAGCCGAGTTATCCAGAGGAAAAAAGATGTGAACACAAAGTTTTTGACAAGCTTGTGTTCACCACAGGTTATACGGAGTGAAGCAGTGACATATGGCAAAACCATGAGAGCAGTGCTAAGGAGGCATATGTTAGCAAGAACAGTGGCCTACACATACATGACTGTGGCCTGGTGGTTAACCCCACTTTCAGCTTCCTGGGTGCCACCCCAGATGGCAAGGTGTGTGACATGGGACAAACAGGTCTTCTGGAGATCAAGTGTCCATACAGTGCACGAGAAATGACAGTTGCAGAGGCTGTGGAAAACATTCCAAATGTCTGCATGGCAAAGTCTAAGGACTCTTTGACACTCAAGAAGACCCATCAGTACTTTCACCAAGTCCAGGGACAACTAATGGTGACTGGAGCCCCATTTTGTGACTTTGCAATTTATACAAGCAAAGACTTGCACGTTGAAAGAATACTACCTGATGCTGAGGTATGGAAACACATGCTTAGGACACTAGCTACTTTCTACAACAAGCATGCCATTCCATTTCTGGCTAATGTTGAGCAGTAATGAAACTCACATAGACAAGTAGCAGATTGAGCCTCGGCCACCGGTGTTTCTGAAGAACTTGACAGTTTCTGCGTAGGACATGTTTTTTTTTCTTTTTTATTCAGTTCTGATGTCTGATCACTTGAAAGAGAGCAGAAAACATTACCATATTATTAACAATATTCCACTTCATTAAAATATTGAAATTTTTTGCAATATTTAGTATTATACCACACCTGAATAAATCCCCGCCATCTGATTGGTAGATCGTTGATCACGTGCATTGAATTATTTGATCCATGGCACGGCAAGGCCGCACCACAAAAAAAATATTCAATGGTTCTATTCGACAGTGAATAGAACTTCAATTGCACGATCGCGTTCTGACCAATCAGATGGCGAGGATTTATTCAGGCGTTGTATAAAACAAATAATGAATGTTTCTCGTGTGTGCGATGGAAATAATATTTTCCTTAGGTGACAGATGCAACGTTCCATTCAAACGAATGCAAGAAAAATACAATTTTTTTAATTGTAGGACGTACTAAGAAAAATCACTCACCAACCAACACCCCCCCCCCCCCCCCCCTCCCCCTTCCCAACTGCGAGTGTTATCTGTGTAAAATATATTTGTTTTCCTATCGAGCCTGGTTTTATTTAAAATAAATCCCAACAACTGACATTCCAAAGCTTTCGCTTTTCGTCTGAGATGCAATTTGTAAAGTTGGTTATGAGTATTCGACGTAATTGGGTTCGATGCACACCCCACCCCTCCCAGGGGGCATCAGGAAGAAAATTTCTCGATATCGGGTCAGAAAATTCCAACGAAATTTTCGGCGTTGACCCACCCACCCTTACGGAAATTTTTTTTTGAAAATGATATCCGGATGCCATACCCACCCCTTTTACGGAATTTTTTTTTTTCATTTCATTAACTGGAGTTCGGACCCACCCCTTTAACGGGAAATATTTTTTTCATTTCACCAACTCAAGTTCGGACCCACCCCTTTAACGGGATATATTTTTTCATTACACCAACTGAAGTTCGGACCCACCCTTTTCACGGGATATTTTTTTTTATTTCACCAACTGCAGTTCGGACACACCCCAACTCGCCCCAACTGGAGAAAATAATGCAATCTCTTTCAGACTCGAATTTGCAGACTTCATCTCCTAAGCACTTGTGAGCATGCATGAGTCAGGAGAATGAATCGAAAGTTGAAGTTGAAAGAAAAATATATTTTAATTAAAATAATCACGACATACACAGCATACGAGGTATACAGCTCGATTTTGACTGCTCATACAGTCTCGCAGTCAAACAACTGTTTTATAGTGATCAAATTAGCTGTAATTCGGGCGATTCACAATGCAGTGCGCCACCAAGCGTTTGACTCAAAACAGCCACTTTTAAACTTTACGGTCGACTTCTTCCGTATATCATACTGTAGTGAAATATCTATTCTTCATTGTTCACGGCGAGGTACAACACAAACATAAATGTATTCGGAAGCGTCGTTGATTAAAACATTGTTATTTGCAGAAAAAAATTGGAACTTTAATCGTGCGCGTCCAAAAAGACGTAAAAACTGATGAGTTCATGCAAAATGAATACCGTTTTTTCAAACTGATGCCGACTTTTTCCCATGATGCACTGCGGGTATAGCAGGATTTGCGCCTTCAACGCCCGACACTGACACCGTGAGAGCAGTCAAAACGGACTTGAAATTGAGAATGCCCGTAAGTTTTTTATTTTTTCTCGATTGAAAATTCGATCACTGACGCTGTCACTGATCACGAAAATTTTAACAAAATGCTTGAAAATGGCGAAAAATGGAGTGAAATATTTTTTTGTAGTTCAAGTCAGGTGTTTTGACCCACCTTTTTTGTTGAAATTATTTTTTTTCATTCCAAAATCCAGTTAGACCCACCCCTTTTTGCAAAATTTTCTGGCGCCAGAAAAGTCTGCCGCGAGGCCTGTTAGACCACCCCACCCCACACCTGATATCGAAATTTTTTTTTACTGATGCCCCTCGCCCCTCCCCACTTTTGTTTTGTTTTTACTTCAGTGAATGGTGAATGGTGAAAAGCACATTTAGAAGTGCCATAAAGCTGGCAGTGTACATTTGTTTATTTAAATGTTTAACCCTAACTCCCTACACAACAAAGGAAGTTGGAGGATTTTGAAGGAATTGTATTGTTCAATAACAATGGTGAGGGAGTTAGGGTTAATGTTATCAGATAAATTATACTGCATGTACAGCTTTGCACAAAATCATGCAAAATAAATACACTTACTGAGTTCCAAGTATTCGTTTGAGTGGTGGCTTCCTTGATTTATATATTTCACTACCATCAGCTGGTATGGGATCAGGATAGATTGCTGTAGGTTGGCCTTCTTTGAAGTGCTATGGAATAATGAAACAATAGCGGTTTGTAAGACGCATAGAGATGTTAGATGAAGTGATTGATTACAATGACAAGTTTTTATAGAGCTCCCACCAGAGAAAATTTTGATGACTGATGGGACTATACCCTGGTAATAAAAATTTAAAAAAATAAATAAATAAGTCCTCAATTATTGTGAGCCTGTTGACGACTGTCGTCGATCGTCGAACGCGTACAAATTCTTACACTGTGAACATATTGTCGCCCGTTCAAAAAGATGCCGGATTACAGCGATATCAAAATACTTTTTCAATAAATACAGCGCTTGAAAAGAACAGCGCCCTCAATTAATACTGTTGCACTTACTGTCACTAACGTTAAAGTGAATTAGTCAATTTTTGCCATTTAATCGCCCCGAATTATGTAATTACAAAATCCGGCCCCGTCACTGTCTGCTCGGGATCCCTGCCAGGTTAGCCCTGCCAGTACCCAAGCTAAATATGAATGCTGCAGTGCTTGTCACAGTGTCAGGCCACAGGTGTTCGAGGAAAATAAATGCAGACATACAAAGATACATACATTTCTTCCTGCGTTCCTACGTCAGAAATTATATTTCTTTTCTATATCTACCTTAGAAAATAAAATAACAAGAGAATGAACACCAAAGTTTATCAACTTGGGATACGGCCGAGTGCAGGAACTCGCTTATGAGAAGGACGTCAAAGAACGTTGGTTAGCCTAGGTACACAATCAATATGGCCTTCAAATTGGCCTCCAGACACAAAATGGTCCTTTGTTTTAATACAAATATATAGTGCGACAATGTTACATATGTGCCCCGACTCAAATCGCGGGGTGCATTAGGCTACAAATCAGCCTGGCGACTTATAATTGGCGCCAAATCATGCTAATGACTGATACACAAAGAGCAGTAACCAAGATCGGAGCAACAAAAGCCCCCGTTAGCATTTCTGGGTGTTCGCGTATAATCGAACCTAAGAGCCAATGACAAAAATGTAGGGTGTGCGCAAAATGGTGATTGCGGGCCCAAAGATGGCGATGAAAAGGTTATATTCATTAACCTCCAGTCATGAATCTGGCTGTCCAAATGCAAACCGTCAGGGCAAATTATGGGCCAAAAATGGGACGCCGGCCATTTAGGAACAATAAGTGTTCCAGAAGCTTTGCAAAACTGCATACGCTTGACCACCTGGGCTATGAGTGAAACTGGAGGGCAAAAATAATTATTTTCGCCAATCCAATTTTGGCAAAAAGCATCTACCCCTGCAGTATCCTTGGACCAAAACATGGAATTGAAAGTTGGCAATTTCTTATTATGAGGTGACGCAAAACGGTCTACGGTGTGGGGTCCCCACAGGGAATTGATGACAATGAATGATTGGTCATCGATAGACCAATCGTCATAATCTTTGAACTTGCTTATTCGATCTGCTATTCTATTTTCTGTTCTTGGTAGCCACTCTGGGTCAAGGAGAATATTATTTGTTTGACATTTGGTAAAAATGCCGTGAGCTATCGAATGTAGCTCCTGGTTGGTGCTACCGAACTTAATTATTATAGGGACATTAGAGTTATCCGTGAACCATTTGACTTTCTGGCCGATGAAAAGGTCTACGGCTTGGAACAGAATGTTTGTGACTGCGGAAAGTTCGCGCCAGGTGGAACTTTTCCGTCTTTCCGCTCGAGTCCAGTCGCCATGGAAACGCAGGTTCTCATGACCAAAGACGTAACCGCCATACCCGGTATCGCTGGCATCTGAATAAACCTGCATAGAAGGCGCTAACCTAAACTTGAACGGAAATCCGTTCAAGTCGGAAATCTTGCCCTGCCAGAATTCGAGCTCTAGCAGTGCTTGGGGTGAAACTGTTATTGCAACGGACCACGAGGTACGTGATTCGATGACGCGATAACAAGCGCGCGTCATGAATCTGGCTATGGGACCGAGGGCCGGTGTCATGGCGATGATTTGCCCGGTAATCGAGGCCAAGGATTTAACCGGGACGCATCGAGCCGTAGCGACGTTTGCTAGTATACAAGCTACGTCGGACAGAAGTCTGGCGATCTTAGTGTCTGGAATATAAAACATGCCACTCCGTGAATCAATGGTAAAGCCTAGGTAATTGATTCTTTGGGTGGGTTCCCACACGCATTTCGTATCGTTCAGAACAAAACCGCTGCGCGCGATTGTTTCTTGCACGATTTCACGGTTGGTGCGCGCAGAACTAATGTCCGGAGAAATAATAAGGCCATCGTCTAGATAGACAAAAGAAAGAATGCCGCGCGCGCGCCAACTGTACACTAGGGGTCTTACCATCTTGGTGAATATGTGACAGGCGCTACTTAAACCAAAGGGGAGGACTGTAAAAACATAATAGCGGGTTGTGGAATTTATGTGATTCCAAGAAAAACCAAGGAATTGCTGGTGGGGTTCATAGATATCTATATGATGATAACCGGATTCAAAATCGAATGACAAATAATATTGATTGTTATCAAGAATCTGTGAAATGTGGTTAAGGTCTTCGTACTTAAAGGGGGAGGCTAAAACATATTTGTTGGGGTGGCGAAGATCAAGCACTAAGCGTAATTTCTTGCCCTCTGCTACTGTCAAAGGGTTACAGCAGTACGGGCGGGATTCAACTTCGACCACACAGCGTTTGGAAATCAAGTCAGAAATAGAAGATTCAACAAAATCAAAGTGGGTCAAACTGCTTTGATTATTCTTGGCATAAAATGAGGAAGGATTACGCAAAAAGAGAATCTTGTAACCGTGTAAAATGGTCTCGACAACAAGTGCATTTGCTTTAAGATCTTTAGACCAAAATTGTCTACAAGATTTCAATTTACCTTTCACTCCTGCTGGTATGCGGTCGTCATGATACGACAATCCCGGGCTTGCGTGTGTAGATTTATACCGAGGCGAGGCGGGGGTTTCCGGTGGATGGGGTTGCTCGTATGGCTCGAAGTGCCGGGCAGTTTGAACGTACATGGCCGCCGATGCCGCATTGGAAGCAGGTTCTTGTGTCGAGGTTGTAAGTTGGCCAGGTTTTTCCAGGGAAGCGACGAAAATTATACTGACTAGAAGGGCCAGAAAAAGCCCGCGCCGGCGGAGAGGCATACTTGGTTTTAGCTCTCGATCTCTTGGACGCCTCGAACTTCTTGTCTGCAGCAGATTTTTCCGCTTTGCGAATGCGCTTTTCGTCGCCCGGGTCGTCTGCGAGGTTGTCCGCGACGTACTCCTTCACGGTGGTCCAACCGTGGACTGAGCGGTCGGCAAGCTTGATCAGCTTTTGGCGTTTGTTGACCGCTTCTAGCGCTTCGTTCACGGTGGCTTTCGTGGAAGGAAAGTCGTCAGATTCCAATGATTCCAGTGCGTTCTCTAGCAGGAGCTTAATCTGTTCGCAATGTTGAAATTGCTCTCTATTCCCGTCGCTTTTCAAGGGCACTGATGTTTCAAACGTTTTCTGTTTCTTGGTCGCCGAAGCCACTTTCTGTTGTAGAGAGTGAATCGCAGCCAAAATGTCGCGATTTGAGGCGGGCTCCTCGCTATTCATGCTTGAATCGGATTCCATACGTATCTTGGTAGGCGAGGTTCCATTACTCGAACCGAGAAGAACAAAACGTGTGAAGTGCACTGGCTATATAGCCAGGGGCACTGATGCGTAACAATGGAGTTACGTAAGGCGCTCAATGAGCGCACCTGTCGTTCGATAACGCAAAGAAATGTAAAGAGACGACAGAGCAGAGGCTCATACTTAGTGGCTATTGTTACGGCAGTTGATCGATCTGATTCCCAGACTTGCCTGACCTCACATTGTATAATACGCAACTTCAGATTTAAAATGTGAAGGTTAGGGTTACCTTGTTTAAAAACAAAGTAGACAGTGCCCACCTCTCAATTCCATGACAAATTTCCGAGTTATGGCTAGCAGTAGCACTGAAGCCGAGATTAACATTACAAATGTCGTTTACTTTCGTAATCGTATCAACTGTTTTCACCTCCAATCCATGTTCATAAACAACGTTTACTCGGGATATTAAAAAGAAAGTTACGTTCACGTTGCTTGCTATTAAGTATAGGGCTTTATTATCATTTAGTTAGGCCTACATAAATTAGGCTAGTACTATAGCTATTAATAGGCCCTAAAATTAAACCAATAATCTTCTAATTGTCATGTAGTTTGTCATACCTTAGAGCACACGTACTTGTCCTTGTTAATCTTCTTGACATTCAGATCGGAATGGGGCCGGCCACACGCTTTAATCCACCTCAAACATTTTTCCAAATTTGTTTTCGGTTTTGGAAACGGAAAGAAAACTATGTCGTGATCTGAGTACCTTGTATCTGATTTGCATATGCCATGGCAGCATATTTTTACCATTTCTTTAAACTACCCCATTAAAAATGAACACTACAACCACACTTTTAATTGGGAAAAAACGATGCCCGGCCACACCAAACACATTGCTTTGTGTACACTTTTACCGTACATGTGACCGAGTTTGACCGAGGTAATGGCGGACCACGCCTGTAGCAACTGTTGCTATGTCACCTAACCAAAAGTCGTAATCTTATTGGTCAATGCGCGCGTAGTGATTGACAGGTCGGATCGGTCCATTGATGAAATCGAATTAGGACGCAACGAAGCGCACATTAATTTGTTGTTAGGGTTTGTTTTCTTGTTCGTTTATAGGCAACGAATTTCAACTTCTTTGCGTTCAAATTAAACATAAGTTGTGGCTTGTTTATTCGAGGAAGATGTATGGCAGTATACTGGCACTTTACTTTGGCGTGTCCGTGTTGTTTGCATTCCATGTACATGTACGTCATGTGTTTTGTTTTAATAGCAATATTGTTCCTTGTGCTTTATTATAGCATGAATAACATTAAAACCTGTGCCCTGTATCTAGAAGAATGGTAAGTAAAGTTTGAAAAGTTATCGTTTGCACTGGTCTTTATGTTTCTTCTTTATTTCTACTAATGCTCGGACCATGTCAAATTAAAAACTAAACAAATGTTTTTAAGAAACAAAAGCTTAAATTTATCAGTGGGTCGTTATAAAATTAACCAAAACAAATTATGTTTTGTTCATGTATATTTTTCCTAGAGGTCCTTTTCTTTTTCTGTTTTGTATGTATATTTCTTGTAATCGTTTCTTTATATTCACTTTTATTTTTAAGCCCATATGGATTCAACTAATGTATTACCCTGAGACAGCTTGGTTGCAAGGGTCTGGCCAAAATCCTATTTCCCACGCTACATTGAGGTCACTGGGGAATTGGAACGCTGTTTTATGGCTCTGAGGTTAAAACAAACAAGGCCTCATATACAGCCATAATCTCGTCGACTGATCAGATATCACTTTAGTCGCAACATCTTTAACAGAAGGTCGTCTGTTGTTGCTAGTGCAGTAATAGTAGTTATCTGTTCTTTCGAAGTTTTAAAGACATTTTCATAAAAATAATCGTGCTTCGCATTTTCTCGACAATTTCGAAGTTTTTCGGAGTTTTAAAGACATTTCATAGTAAGAATAATCGTGCTTCGCATTTCGTCGACCGTACCCAAATCTCAGTTTCCAAAGTTATAAGTTGTCTAGCCCGTTTCGTGGTTTAATTTCGCCGACATTCAGTTATACTGACTACGGGCAGCCATCTTTTTCGTTCAAATTCGCACTACTTAAAGGTATATAACGCATAATTAGTGTGAACATGAATTCTCATCAAAATATCTGCCTTTATATAGGCGCATACGAAATCACATACCATAGAAACGAATTTGAATGTGAACATTTGAAACATGTTTGCCAATTTATGAAAATGAATGGGTGACCAGCCTCTAGCTGCTGGTTTTTACAAAATTGAATGATCTTTGCGACCTCGTGAATTTGAATGATCTTATTTGGCCAGTGAATGTTAACTGCTGAAATTTAAATACTCCTTTTGAAGGCTGTTGAAGGCTGATGCAACGGAGCATTCATTTTCAAATGAAATTGAATAAGCCGGGTATTAAATTGATTGAATTTATGTTTAAATTCGCCGGGAAAACCTATATTAAAATAATGAGAATTGCATACTCAAATCAATTATGTTGTCAATTCTTTTGTGAAAAGTAGGTCACAGTGCCTTTTCATATGTTACCAATGTTTGTAATAATGTATCATTCCGAAAATCAACAAAATGAAAATGACTTGATAGAGCATGTCTTCCTCTATCATAATCCACTAAGAAACAAATAGGGTCTTCAAAATTTACAACTTTATGACTATTTGTGTACAGTTGGTAGGTTACAAATTAGTCAATTTATAGACTTTACATTATAAATCCACTAACACAACTTACTGTTCTGTTTTAATTGTTACTAAAATTATTCTTGGTTGGGGAACTTTAAATTATTAGCAGTGGCGCACCCAGGATTTGGCACCCGCAATTTGACTAAAAAAACAAACAAACAAATTGACAATCTTGGAGGGGTGTGTTCAAGCCCCTGTATTCCTGGAATATTCACCTTAGCAGAATATCAAAATATCACACGTATAATGTATAACTAACATTGATAATATAGTTAGGGTTTCAAAGATAAGACATTAAACGTCCAAATCTGACAATGTTTGACAGAGTTATGACCAATTTTTCAACAGGGATCAAATTGGCCATGGGACAATTTTGTTCGATATTTTTTGGATATGCAAGTTTGGACTTGAAATCAAGTCGTTGGACATTGTCGTCATTGTCTGTGCAGGCGCCACCGAAATGAACCAGCGCTGATGAGCCACTATGCCCGCTGGCGTCAGCTCTGCACGGACAAAGACACTTGCACAGTAGGCCTATCCAAACAAAATCGAAAACATTGGTCCTATGGTCAATTTGAGCAGTCTTGGAAAATTATTAATAACTCTGTCAAACATTGCCAAATGTTGACGTTTGATGTTTCATTTTAAAGTGGAAACTAGTATCTTTGTAACCATATCTATATTATCGATGTATAACTAATACATTATACGTGTGGTATTCCGTTAAATTTTGATGCCTTTTTGACACCCTGTACATCGCGAAGAGTTTGTACTCACCCATAAACACCACGGTTGCTGCAACAGCGCAGAGCGCGATCAACGCTTTCGACTCCATCCCGAGGCCCTGCAACTCGCACAAATGAGCTGCCTAGGGCCAATTTCAGAAAACATGTAAGCACACAAATTTGCTCAGCATGAACAATTCGTTTATTGTCTGTGGCTGGTATTCAGCTGTTTTTTGCTTATTATAAAGAGCATATAGAGTTTTGGCAGGTAACCTGTTTTTACTGAGCAAAACTATTTTTGTGCTAAACAAAAATTTGATTTATGAAATTGGCCCCTGCTCTCACCTCGTAGATAATAATTGGACGCGCGCAAGCGTAACCATCTGAGTATTAATTGTCTGCTAGCTATTAACGTAATGCACCTTTTCTTTATTTCATGGCACGTTATTATTATTATTATTATTTATTCGGCCTTCAACACCAGGTACAAAGTACAAACATACATGAACAACTATACAATTCCAAATTACACTAAAATTAAAACGAAACAAAAACAACCTTATCCACGTTGGCCAGGGCTGTCGAAAATATAATGACACATCAATGACACTTAAAGGAACTTGTTAAGGTTTTGTCTTCTAGATTAGACAATAAAATGGGCAAGAAGCCGCGAGAGTTTAATCGAACTTATACCGGGTTTTAAAAAAGAGAAAGAAAATTGAGAACAAAATTAAAGACTGTATTCTCTGAGACACCTAGGGGTTCACTAGTGAGGCATGTTTTGATACCTTTGTGTATAACAACATCGACAAAGGGCAAATTCCGCTGATTTGTTTGTGTAACTATCCTTGTACCCCACACGTCCACATGTATATGCTGTAAAAGCTTGTTTGACACAGAGTTTGTTCACCCTTCAATCCAACCCTCAGATGTTTTGTTGGTATAACTACGACATCTTTAGGCTAATCCCGCTGAATTTTTTTTCTAACTATCCTTGTACTCAACCCGTAAAGGCTGTAAAAGCATGTTTGAAACAGGGTTCGTTCACCCTTCAATCCAGCCCTGTGAACTCAGTTCTATGCATATTACCCATATGCCTTCCGCGTGAGCACGGTGTTGATATGCCAGAATGCTTTAATATTAATGTTGGCGTGCGTGTCCAGGGAAGGTCTATTGATATGCTCACAACATGCCCCCCCCCCCCCCCCCCTCACAACACAGTTCTTCACTTTTACACAGATGCCTCTCGCGTGAGCACCAAAGTGCCTCGGTGCGGTTTTGTTTGTGTCGCTGTCTCCGAGGGTTTTAAAGGGGTACATTGTTTTGGATCTGGCGTTTTTATGTATATACAAATAACATGGATATGGTAAGGAAGCTTTTAGAAAATAGAATATGTAGTTTCACACAACTATTTCTTCAAATTGCGTCGGTTTTATTTAATTTCGTTTTATTTAATTTCGGTCCGCTAGTTTGTAGAACCGATTTTTGACTCCACAAAAATGGCCTACCGTGTTAACTAGTCGCATTTCCAGTCACACGGGTGTGCCTACAATAAAACCTAGACACGCGTAATTTATTGTTCTCAGAACACAACATAGAGCTATATTAACTTACTAGAGCGCTGGCTCGATGTACAAAGTGATGCATGCTAGTGACGCATCCATCTCTGTCCACAAACCTATAGAAAACTCGATACATTGTAGGTACGGCTTTTGTACGGCTATTTGCATATCTGCGTTTGTATTCTATACAGTGCGTTACCGAAGCCGATACGCCCAAAACCAAAACGCACGATTAGCAAATGAGCGTTTCATTTTTTTCTGCCCAAATGCGCGCGCATACGTATCCGCTGCTGATGAATTTGTCGTGACTTGTTTAACTGGCATGACGCGCGTAAGTTGCGTCTCTTCTACTTGCATGCGCGTTGTATTTAGAGTAAACTGTCAACATTCAAGCCATCCCTTGTTATTATATTCTACACGCACATACATTCACAATGTCTGCGTACAGGATGGATTTAAAGTATTTCTTTAAAAATGAGAAGTTAGCGCTCTAGCTTCTTGGAACACATACAGTTTAAATTATATTTTACGCGTAATATTGCGAGCGTGCGTCCTCTTGTGCGCGCGTCACGCCGGTATTTTATTCTTTATTCATAAATACCTGGGACAGTTTAGGCATTCCTATTGGTCGAGAGCCCGTCACGTGGCCGGTATTAAACGGACGATAAAGACATGGCTGGAAGTGTTTAAACATAGCTGGAATAACCATTCCGTCCCCAGGGCTCACTTTATTTCCAATCCTGAACCGTACCTCGTCTCCAATAATAAGAGCGGGTAGTGTTGAGCGCGTACAGCTTGACACCTTGGGAACGAGGTTGCCAATGACAGTAATAGTCTGGTTCACAGTAAATACGCTTTATTGCATGTATTGTGTGGAGAGCGACAGAGGCGTAAACATGTCATTTGACACAGACAGAATGGCGAAACACCGAAATTTACTTGCGACAATTTTCCGGGATTTTCGGGGCTTTTGGGGCTGAATTTTACAAAAAAGGTATTTATGAATGGGAATAAATGTGTGTTCGGTCGGTATTAATCACTCCGTTTAATACCTCTTGGAGTCTGGGTCTGGGCCCCTACAAGGATCGGCCATTGGTAGACATTTTCATTCGTTTGGGTTTGATGAAGGCCTGGAAATAGGAGAGGGGGAGGTGGATGATATGGGGGATTGGTGGATTATATGGGGGATTGGCGGGGGGGGGGGGGGGGGGGGGGGGGGGCGGGACAGGGGAGGCCTAACTTTTCGCGTTGGATCTGATCTTATTGGATAATAATAATAATGACAGTATTAAACATGACAGTGAAGGGGTGCCATCGGAAAATTACACGTGTTATTTTATTAGTCTGGTTCCCAGACCAAATATTTATATTTCTGATAAATTATTAGGTCCGACAGCCGCCAATGCCACGTGACCAAAACTGAACGAATTCCTTCAGTTTCGCTAATATAAGTTTTCCGAACACGTTCCGTTGACGGTCGGTTGAACGGTTGAACGTCTGTTAGGTAATTACAAGAGCTTGCCGCAAATCACGTGATATAGCAACAGCGTCTTTGGCCTGAAGAATTTAAAGTTAAACTGTGCCAAGCCGTGTGAACAAGTCTACCAGATATTAGTAAAATTGTACACGCAAATGGTCAATTTATTGGATCACCTTTGCGCGTGCGCAGTGATCTTTTTTTTTTTTTTTTAGAGATGATGTTTACATTTTCGTGCAGGTTGACAGCAGTTAAAACGCATGATTTGTACAGTACCGGAATTAAAAACTGCAAGTTGCCAATCTAAGTATTTTGTTCGCATAAATCGAAAATAAAAACGAAATTTGGAGTCCGACTAAAGTATAATGTTAACAAATGAACAGTGAATTGATGGACTTACCTTGTGACATTACAGTTGATTACCGGTTCACTGGGAAATTCGTTGTACTTGTAATCCACTGTTGACTCAAATTCTTCAATAAAATATAATAAAATCAGTAGAATTAATGAGGCTGCATAATATTCAAACATATATTTTAAAATTATCTGATGTAGATTGTATCACGAATGTCCAGAGAGGTTACATTAAAGGTAGGATACACCATTTGCAGATATCGACAAAAATTACTACCGAGTTATTAAGAAATATCTTACTTATTTGAAAGTAAATATTGATTGTAGGCATTCAGCAAAATGATTGAGGGAGCCACCATATATATCGCTCTGGATTTGTAGCCCAGCGACTGCGATTTAGCAAGACCGGAAGACTCAGAGAAACGGCAGCAGGTCACCCAGAATATTAAGAACACATTGAGAGTAATTTAGAAATAATGAGAACTTGATGCTTCTGCCCTTTTACAATACAAAGTGCAACCGAGTTTCCAAGATACCTTTTTCCATTTGAAAAGCAGTCTCCTACAAACTTTCTCGCTTGCTACTCATCATATCTATACATTATTTAGAAAAAACAACAATGCTGCTGTACACGTAAAGGTAATTTAGACAAAAATCATTAATAAAACATCAAGGCTTGTTTATACTGTTATAATTTCTGCATTTCCATCAAGGTCGCAATTTCAATGTGTGATTTGTTTAGATTTTGAAGTTATTCAAGATGTTTGCTCTTTATTCTTAACTGAGAATATGCCATATAATTGTAAGCTAGTTATTCACACCTGGGAATATAATCCCTATACAATTGCAGTCTGTTCATTAACGTCTGAGAATAGAAGCCCTACAATATTGTAGGCGGTCCATTCATATCTGATAATGGAAGCCCTACAATTGTAGGCCATCCATTCACATCAGATAATGAAAGCCCTACAATTGTAGGGCTTCCATTCATATTCGATAATGAAGCCCTACAATAATTGTAGGCCATCCATTCACATCAGAGAATGAAAGCCCTACAATTGTAGGTCTTCCATTCATATCTGATAATGGAAGCCCTACAATTGTAGGCTGTCCATTCACATCAGAGAATGGAATCCCTACAATTGTAGGCTGTCCATTCATATCTGATAATGGAAGCCCTACAATTGTAGGGCTTCCATTTGTATCTGAGAATGGAAGCCCTACAATTGTATTAGGCCGTCCATTCATATCTGAGAATGGAAGCCCTACAATTGTAGGCCGTCCATTCATATCTGATAATGGAAGCCCTACAATTGTAGGCCGTCCATTCGTATCTGAGAATGGAAGCCCTACAATTGTATGCTATCCATTCATATCTAATAATAACAGTCCTACAATTGAGGCCATCCATTCACTTCTGAGAATGGAAGTCCTACAATTGTAGGCCGTATATTCATATCTGAGAATGGAAGCCCTACAATTGTAGGCCTTCCATTTATATCTGAGAATGGAGGCCCTACAATTGTAGGGCTTCCATTCCTATCTGAAAAGGGAAGCCCTACAATTATTGTATGCTATCCATTCATATCTAATAATAACAGTCCTACAATTGAGGCCATCCATTCACTTCTGAGAATGGAAGCCCTACAATTGTAGGCCGTCCATTCATATCTGATAATGGAAGCCCTACAATTGTAGGCCGTCCATTCGTATCCGAGAATGGAAGCCCTACAATTGTAGGCCTTCCATTCATATCTGAGAATGGAGGCCCTACAATTGTAGGCCTTCCATTCAGATCTGATAATGGAAGCCCTACAATTGTAGGCCTTCCATTCATATCTGAGAATGGAGGCCCTACAATAATTGTAGGCCGTCTATTCATATCTGAGAATGGAAGCCATACAATTGTAGGCTGTCCATTCATATCTGAGAATGGAAGCTCTACAATTGTAGGCCTTCCATTCATGTCTGAGAATGGAAGCCCTATCATACATAGTTTTAAATAAATGACAACGGTTTTATTTTATAACCACATGATTTATTTTTCTAAAATTTTCATTTGTGCATGTTAGTATTTTTTTTAGACAAAACTATTGTAATCTTATACAAGTACATTGAAACAAAATATTAAGCTTTCACAGTGTATTCATATCAAGTACATGCACATGTATACACGTACACAACAGCACATTTAATCAGACTTTACAGAATTTCAAAACGCACATGAACATAACACCGTTCTTTTTAATACACAAATAAAAATCCTCACGTTTTTATTAACAGAAATTCTGCCTTTTCTTAAAAATCAATGACCTAAATGTAAAAGGTTTAAAAATATATTATAGGCAATACATGTACACTGAAACAAAATAAAAATTTAACTACAGTCGACTCTTGTTAAGTGCTCGTTACTTAGGACGAGAATCTGTTTAAGACAAGCTTTTCCGGAAGTTGAGCTGAAATCACCGCGAAGTTCAAATCCTTAAAAGTAGTATACACCATTTGCAGATATCGATAATATTTACTACTGAATTATTAAGAAATATCTTACTCATCTGAAAGTAAATGTTGATTCTGGGCATCCAGCAAAATGATTGCGCTAGATATCCTGCATTTATTCCGAAAAATAAAATTTTATAATGAAAAATTCGCGATCGCCGTCCGGCAATGACCAATGGTGTATACTACCTTTAAGTTTCAGCTCCCTGAAAACGAATTCTAGTCCCATATTCTAGCCCATATAAAAGGTAAAACCCACCCATATTTTATAATGGCATAATGTTAAAGAGTGGCCTGATTATTATTATATTTTTATTGGTTTCGGTGATCATATAAAACAGATTTGTTCGCACTGCGCACAGTCATGTGAGCCGCGCTTTTGTTCTGGTTTCTCTGGGAAATTGTGACGTAGTGTCTGCACCACCAGTACGCGAAGACCAATCGATAGCGGCCTTGCACGCGCAAGGAATGCAAGTGAACCCTTTTGTGTACGGCATAGTGTATACATAATGTGTACTACACGTGTGAAAGAAGACCCTGATGCCATAATTACTAGCTCACAGATTTTCTATATTCTTCTCAGAAAATACAAAAAATAAAAGATAATTTGTGGCACGTTATGTCGATATTCTGCACAGAAATGCAATACATGTACTCGTAATAGTCAGGCGCCGTACAACATGCATATGCAGTTGGCCGCATCAATGTAGGATACCAGTGCAGACACTATGGTATAACGTTCCGGATGACGCGGGAAATTTAAAGAATATGAACGCGCCCTTGTACTCCTGAATGGCAAGAAATCATGAATAATAGGCGCACGAGTCTCTGTGGAGTCAGTATGTTACCATAATACTCTTTAAGACTAGGAATTTCCCTTTAACAAAAAGAACCATTTCCTACCCCGAAAGACATGGAACGAATGAAATAGCAAAAACGTTAGCCCTTGGGGACACCAACCAAAAATAGAATATGTATAGAACTGAGTTCACGCGGCTGGATTGAAGGATAAACGAACTCTGTTTCAAACATGCTTTTACAGCTAATACGGAGGGAGTACAAGGATATAGTTACAATTTGTTTTGAGTGGAATTAGTTCAAAAAAATGTTCAAGTTATACAATTGTTTTTGTCTTTTTCTGAGAGCTGGATTTAATGGTAAACGAACTCTGTGTCAAACATGCTTTTACAGCCTATTCGGGTGGGGTACACAACAAATTAGTTACACAAAAAAATCAGCAGAATTGGCCCATTTTGTTTAGTTATATACAAAGTATACAAACTTGTCTCACGTGCAACACGCACGCAGCTGGCCAACTTCAACTTGGCCCTCCAATGCAAGTGTTGATGTCGTTTATACACAACACAGTCATGAAGGAAACTCTATATGGTTCGGCGTGTTGCAGGTTGCATGACCTATTAACGATTCCCTTGTGTGATTGCTGTAATGTTTTCATGGATTATGCATGGACTTGACTTGCACATTCTAATGTATGCGGTATGACTGATATCACTGATGGATCAGTCTGGCAATAGGACATGGACAGCCTCAGAGCTTGACTTTGCTTTGGATGAGCTTGAAAAGGACACTGAATATGAGAATCTTCTCATATAGAGTCACGAGGGTGATGCTGGTCAAAGTAGCCTAATTGATAACACCTGTTCTGCTTCAGAACTTGACCTGTCTTCAGGACACACATCTCAAGCCTTGTCTAATAAATGTTCACGCACTTTCTGTGTTTCAGATTTTGACTTTGAACATGCCGAACTGGACACAGAATTTGAACTAGATCATGCTGAATTCCAACCTCAATCGTCATCAACGCCGCATAGGAAAAGAAAACGAAATGCAAGTTCATTGCCACCTGTTCATACACTTACACAAAAATGCTGCACGAAACAGTGCATAAGTGCAATCAGCATAAACGACATAACTCAGAGCCGCGATGAATTTGATGCTATGAACGAATGTGAGCAACGGAATTTCATAATTGAACAAATTCATAGGCATGCTCTCATTAGATCAGACCAACCAGTCAATTTCAATTTAAGCATATATGGCAAAAACATTTGTCATTCGGCATGGTGCTCAGTATATGAAATTTCAAGAAAACGGTTTGATAATTGTACAAATCTTGTGAAATCAGGCTATAAGAGCATTTCACATGGCAATGCAAAGCCACCAACATGGGCAAAGCCACCAACATGCTAAAACTACAGAGGTTAGGGGTTGGATGGACCATTTCTTTCAACGTGTTGGCGACTTTATGCCGCACAAAAGTGTCATCAACCTTCCACCGACTTGGAACAAGAAAGAAGTGTACCAGCGTATGGTTAAAGAGTTCAAGGTAAGTTTGATCACATGTACTTTTTATGTTAGATTTGTTAATTGCATGATCATTTTTTTCTTCTTTTGTAAACGGCCCTTTGGCTTTAGTTTTAGAGGGAACAGGTTAACTCGTACACGACCTAACTCATACGTGGTCCAACTCGTACGCGTTCTAAAATTGTGGTTCACATGTAGCATTGATCAGTTAGAAAGGCAGATACGGCATCCAAGGCGAATCTGTACGATTGTTGGCATTATTTACTTTAAGTTTTAACCTTGTACATTTGTATACATTTTCGTCAAGAATATTAATTCCATTAAAATGTAACAATGTTGTACAGGTACAAGGAGATTCAGTCTGTTCAGTCTCAATCTTACCTGTATCTCTTTCGGTTTTTAAGAATAAGCTCAAGACTTTTCTTTTTACAAAGGCATTCGTGTAAGATTTAACTATTGTTTATTTTACATCTTGGTTTTAATTTCGTAATAATCGTTTGACATAACTTTTTTTAATAATTAATATTTTTAGACTGATGTTTAAAATTGTTTAGTAATAATTTGATTAGTATTTTTAAGAAAAACAAATGTATTGTTCCACGCGTTCAAGTTGGTCCGCATACGAGTTGGACTCAATAGACGGCATACGAGTTTGTCACGCGTACGAGTTGACCTGTTTTCGTTTTAGAATATGAGCAACATGAACAAACAAACAATTACTGATAATGCAAATGACTTGTGCAAACAATGTTTTTTCTCATTTCATAAAGCATATGGTGCTCTTGCCAACTCGTACGCAAACCAACTCGTACCCGGACCAACATGTACACGGACAAACTCGTACGCGGGTTGGCTCGCGAGTTGTATCCACAACAACTACCTCAGAAACCATGCTTGTAACAGCTTTTTACATATTTCCATCCAAAACATATAATGAACCAATTCATTACACATTAGAAAGAGGCTAAAAAAGGCTTCATATTATTCAACGTCCCACAAAGATATAAATTATGATGCAAAAGTGTAACTAATGATGATAAAATGAGCAGTTCAGTTTTTGACTTTTTATGTGTTTTATTCCTTTAAGGAGCGTGGAATGAAGACGGATGTTATATCCTATGGTCATTTTGCTCACTTGTGGAGATTACACTTTCCAAACATACATTTAGGAAAGGTAAGAACTTTTTAATTTATTTTTATCGTCGCATTTTATCGATCACTGACCAATTGTGTTAGTTGGATTTATAACTGGGGATGTCACAAGGCAGCCCGTGTGCCAGAAGTTAATGATTATTGATCTGTAACAATTTATTAAAGGGAATATGTATTGTAGTTTGTACATTATTAGCTTTTAATGTAATTATCATAAATGAATACCCGACAATTTATAAACTTTGGTGGAATTGTATGGTCTAGCTGGCTTGTACTCATTTTGGGATTTATGCATTTCAGTTGCTAATTAAATATGGTAAATTGGGGGTAGTATTTGAAAGAAGCCAGTTCTGTAGGAATAATTTGGTACATGATTTTTGTGTTAATGTTTACAAATGTTGTATACATTGTATCCCCGGTTACCAGCGTTTTTTTAGTGTTAGAGCATTTTTAAATGAATGAGCCTATGTCATGAATATGCAAGAGGTCATCCAGCCTGGCCTATGGGCTCATTAAAAATCAAGCTACCTGAGGGGATTAACTCTAGAAAGCCAGAGAGTGTACAATAAAAACCACAACTTTGACATAAACTATACCTGAATACATCCATTGTGTCTACAAGTACTAGAGAGATAAGCTGGGATTATTTGAAAGCAAACTGATATTGATTGTGTGATACACACAGAAACAAAATTAGATCAATCATCCAGTACATTCTGGCTACCTGTCAAATATTGCCTGAAAACAACCAAATATGGTACATAATGCCCTGATTTGTGAAAGACACATTTCACCTGATTATTGTAATGCAAGTGTTTTAACAAAAGAGAAGTACCGATTACTGATTTAATAAATAAACAGTCAACTATTTTATTAGTGTTATTTTCCCCAAATACCACAAGGCTCAGAGTTTACTAAATGTAGTACCTGTGTTGAGTTGGATGAGAAGTTTCACAGCACCAAGAATGAGGAGTTACGACAAAAGATGAAGGACTTGAAAGATCTTCACTGCAGGCAACTCATTTAACTGAATTGTCAAATAATATCGTTTTTCAAATTTAAATGTAAATAGCATTTTTCCAGTAAAATGTCCCAGCATTCTTTATAGATGTGATCACATTCATACACAATGGGCTGTAGAGGTGTATTAACCAGTTCGCGCCGGGATTATTTTAACATCACCGAGCCGAGGGGCGGGATTATTTTTAACGAAACTCGATCCGAAGCGGGTTCAGGCCAATAGTGCCGGGAAGCAAACCAACACATTTCCGGCCTTGCTCGTTGCTGACAGACATTATCGAACTTGAAATTGGCGTGTTTATGCGTCATTCGTTTTGAATTTGTGAAAAACTTTGCGTTTATAGACGTCTTCCGGGCAGTTCCGGCGCGAACTGGTTAAACAGAAAATAATTTGTAACATTTTTTATTTCTAACTGAATAGTGAAAACGTTCACAATATGGGGGTTGTTTTTTATTATAGTATCTCAATAATTTAACAAAATACTATAATTGAATCCTAAAATTGCCATTCGAAACCTATAGGGCTAAAAAATATAAAATAATATAATTTTTTTTTAATTGTGTGTTTATGTATTTGTACAGTTAATAAGATGCTTGATCCCTTAAATCTCAGGCTAGAGCGGGACGAATACCACCGCCATAGAGCTGATTCCAGAGATCGTCCCAATGAATGCATTGCCATCATAATCGATGGTATGGATCAGAGCAAGACCAACATTCCACACTTGGTCACCACTGATAAGGCCACACAGCCCATGGCAAGATTGCGCACACATCTTACAGGTAATTAATTTAAGTTGTATTTTGTTCTGACCACAGTACCCATTGTATCATTCCCTTCCACTTTCTTCTGAGGCCCAACATAATTGTATTTGGGCAAAATATGCCAACTGCATGATAAAATAAAGTTAAAAGTTAACTGAAGTATAAAAACTCTAAAAACACTGGAAGCATTTTCCCAGAATATGCAGTGGATATTCTGTGACCTTGTTTAGCATACCCTGTACACATTCACAATCTGGCCTTGGAGCAATCCTGGTTGTATAACTTGTACATGTATGTATTACAAAGTTCCCAATAAACACCCATGTGCTTTCTGTTAGCTGCACACTGCACAAACATGATTGCCTGTACTGCCCTTATCACTGTGGAGCTCACAGCTTAACAGGAAACTGTTTATAGCTCATGCTGTTTTTATTGCCCTATTAAGTTTGTCTTCTTTGTGCAAGAATAGATTTGGGAAATGTTCCCACACTAGATATGTGTACAGGATTAAAGGGAAATTTCAGGCTCAATAACATTTTACCTAGTCTAAAAGAATATATGGTAACATACTGATTCCGAAGAGAATTTGTTTTGATTTGTTATCGAGAACAACTCACGCGCCTATTATATTTACGATTTCTTAACGTTCATGAGTACAAGGGCGCATCCATATTGTTTATATTTCCTGTCTCATCCGGGACATTATGACGTAGTGTCTGCACCTCAATGCACATTGCTTTATTGCCTGTTGTTCGCACTGGTATCCTACCTTGACGTGGTCAACAGCATTATGCATACGAAGGTTGTACGGCGCCCGACTATTGCGAGTACATGTATTGCATTTCTGTTCAAAATATCGACTTGACGCGCCACAAACTATTGTTTATTTTATTTTGTTCTGAGAAGAATAGAAAATCTGTGGCATCAGGTCCTTCTCCGTATGATTTTGAGCCCACTTTCACACGTACAGTACACATTATGTATACGCTTTGCTGTACACCAAAGGTTTCACTTGCATTCTTTGCTATGAATAAAATGTCTCAAATAAAATTTAGAAAATTTGTTTCGAAGTGGTGCCAACAATTAGGGGAAGAAGAACAAAAACATATATGATTTTGACACTTGTTTGTCTTTCATATTGGCTATAATGCAAGTTTGCTAAATGGGCTAATTAAAACTATTTTATTGTTACTGTCTTTTAATTATGTTCGTATTTCAGGTGCCATTGTACATACGGACGTGGCAACAGGAAAAATCCCTCTTGTTTTTGCTGACATTCGACAATTTCCCCATGACCCAAACCTGACAATGAACGTTCTCCTGAGAACCCTGTTTTATAACAGGAGGCATCTGTCAAAAACTCTGTATCTTCAGCTGGATAACTGCTCGAGGGAAAATAAAAACAAGCATGTCATCTGCTTTGCTGCTCTGTTGGTAGAATATAATATATTCGAAGAGGTAAATATTATTCATATAATTCTTTGTATACAATTAAAAAATGTAGAAAAACTTTATTTTGACTCTCCTTTCATCTTTCTAAAATTAGAAGGTATTTGATCTATGTTTCTATTGCATGAACTTTATCTTTTTGTCTTTTACCCAGGTTTTTGTCAACTTCCTTGTTGTAGGACATACACATGAAGATATCGATCAGATGTTTTCGACTTTTGCCAGCAAAATTAGACAGAGAAACCTCCACACATTGCAAGGTAAGTTGGTTACATTCTACCAGTACCACAGCATGGAGAGAGTATTAGCATTTATTTAAAAAAACCAGAATCAATCAGTGCAATAGCGTGTCTGAAAACCACTGTGCATTTCTTTGTTTCGGTCATGTTACACTTAAGCCTCAAATTTGTTTATAAATGTTTATTACATTTAAAGTACAATACTTTTAAAAAATGTCTGTCGCGTAATATTTGTTTGATTTGTTTATTAGAAATTTATTGTGGAATATATATGTTTTTTATTGGTTATTGATGGTGTGGACGTGTGGCCTAGTGGTTAAGATTGTTTCACCCCACTTGCTTCTTTCGACCCAGGAGTATTATTAGGTACTGGTATTAGCATATTCTCAGTCATTTCATGCAAGAAAAACTGGAGTTGAACACCGGCTTGATGAGCCACTTTGGCTTTCCCAAAAGGATTTGTTCATTAAACAAAATGCATGGTAGACACCGTTTAATTATTTAAACAAATGTGTCCTAATCTCGTCTTAATCTTTGACAACTAATACTATATTGATTGGTATGACTAGATCCTCAAGACCTCGGCAGGAAATTAAAACATCATTAAAATTCAACCTAGAGCAGTGTATAGGATGATCAAATGTTCAAGTTTAAACGTGTGTGTAATAATAATATTTATTTTGCTTTCTTTGTTGATTATTATTTTAAAGATCTATATTCCAGCCTAAGAAGTAGCTACACCCCCGAGGTTCTTGTCGATGAAGTGTCTTCCCTCTACGATTTCAAGAAATGGCTCGACCCTCACATGTTTCCAACGATGAAACACCATTCCCATCCACATTGCTTCCGCTTTAAACATCTGTATGGGAAAACGCGGATGCACTACAAACTATGGAGCTCAGATGAGTGGAGACCAGTACTTCAGTATGAAGAGGGAACAGAGGAAGTTGAGCCTGACTCTTTGGGACTTATCTGTTTCAAGGTACAGGATTCGACTGTACTCAACAATCATAAAATGTGTAACACTAAATCAAGGGCGAGGTTATGAAAACCATTATTAAAACAAAACTTAAAGTGTCATATTGCTAATCCACCTAAAACAAGTAAACCAAACAATTATCAGGGGGCGTAATCCAATCCAATCTGCATTTGTAAAGTGCCATCAATCTAGTTGCCTATTCCGAGGCGCTGCCAGGAACACCAGGGCAAAGCCCCCCCTCCTAGCGATGAGTGTTACTGGGTTCTTTTACGTGTACTACACAACACACGGGACCTCCAGCTTTACATCCAATCCGAAGGACGAAGCAATAGTGGTTTAATTGCCTTGCTTAAGGACACACGTGTCGACACCGGAATACGAACTCACGCTCTGCGTAACAGAAAACCTAGTTCTTAACCGCCCGGCCACAACACTCCACAATCATACATCCAGCTTCCATATATTACATATTTGGGTCACATGGGTTAAAAAGTAAATTTAAAGACGTGTCGCGCTTGGTTTTATAGACTTTTTTGCCGGAATAAGTTGAAGATATTTGACAAGAAAAAAGCAGAGTGAAACAGGTTTGTGCATGCAAATTACAAGCAATATTCAGCTTATACATGTACAAAATGTATATACATGTATGTGTAAAGATCATTTTAAAATACAGCCGTGTTAAGTTTGAGTTCAAAGACAAAAGGGGGGGAGGGGAGGGGGCTGGTTTTGTAACAACCATTCACAGACACAGAGCCATCTCCTCATTGTTTTTGAGATACAGGATGGGACTCTGCTGACTTACTATTATTTCATCAAATAAATGTAACAATTTCGTTTTTCAGAGTATCCCTAATCTGAAGGACGCACCAGAGTGGATTATCCCTTGTGCTGACAAATTAGATTTGGAGCAACTTAAACACGATTTGCCACGTGGCTACGAGGGACGCTTCACGGATGGAGCCAGAGACTGGTGGACATCATTTTTCAATGATTTCGACAAAGTGATGGAGGTAATAATAAATCAGTTCAGCCTAATAATTTGCTGCTCTCTCTGTTGACATTGTGATAAAAATTGATTGAGCACTGGCGCGGGAAAGCCAGGCCTGCATGGATGTTAACAAGTCGATGACATATATTTCCGGCCTTGCTTGTGACATGTTTATCCTACATCCATTTTGAATCTCTACATATGTGACCTGTTCCAACGAAACCCGGACAAAGTCGACTTTTTAGTTTTTCAGATTTTGCTTTTTTCAAATTCTCTAGGTTCTCAGCTTCAAAATGATGTATCATTTACATATGTACCCCCACCCTATCTTCCCTGGGGTCTGGATTTAGTGATAAAACCCTGACAACCTAATTATGAGATAAACAGCTTTGAAGTTCAGAAAAGCGTATTATTTCTATACACAAATGTTTCACAAAATTAAAAAAAAAAAACACTTCTGGTAGACGGATGTTGTTCAAATTTGAGGAGATTGTAGATTAATAGTAAGTGACTCAAATCTCAAAATGGTAAAATCCATCCCGAAATTACTTCAGGAGTACATTGTGACAAAACACATTGTGCGACTTTGTCCGGGTTTCGTTGGAACAGGTCACATATGTCATCCAACGTAAACTAGTTACACAGATTTGTTTAATTTTTATTATTTTTGCACTCTAACAATTTATGTACTGTTTTTTATTCCAGGTACCAGAACAGGAAGAATTCTGGATGCTGGATCGACTTGTGTCATATGTCAAGTCCAGGCCCTTGGGTAACACAGAAATGCAGGTTCTTCCAGGTAGACTGCAGGCACTGAGTGACAAACTCAGTGAAGACTGCCCTCCGGTAATTATTTGTTAATTAAATAATGCAATGAGGGTTTCATTTCTAAAAGTGCCAAGCGTGTAGAATCATACGCATGGGCAGAACCAAACTAAACATTTCTGCGGGGTGGGGGGAGGTGTGTAGGTTATATGTGTTGTACAGGTTAAAGGGTTTTACGGGTCATATAGGTGACCAGCGCAGACTGCCACAGTGTAAACAAAATCAACTTGACGGGGGGGGGGGGGGGGGAAGGTTGTAAAACAGTGTCTGCATGCACGCGCATCAATTTTTGTATAAATTCGGTTAAGCGATGACAAATGTTATGCAAAACACGATGTGTATTGGAGAATGTAAACAGAGGGCAATATTGTCTAAAAACATTTGCCTGGCGGTATGAGCACGCATTATACACAAATATTTTGCAAGGTTGCAGATCAGAAAGCCTTTTAATTATGTGACCTGCAAGCACATACCGCGGCCACTGTAGTTAGGCATTATATCAGCATATCACTAATTCCTGGGTTTTTGTTTTTGTTTTTTTGTTTTTTTAAGGTATGCATAGGTACACAAGGACGGCCAGCAAGACCTGCTCCAGTGACCTTGGTCGATGACTTTAGAAGCCTCGAGCAGGGAATGCTGGTTGGATTGTATGTGGACTACATACCACAAAGGCCACAAATTGCGAAGGTTCTGGAGATCGACGAAACTAATTTGACAGTCAATGTCCACTGGTATCACTGTTCTTGGTCTGGCCCATGTAAACCAAAATATACAGGGGCAGCTTCCAACAGACGCCCATATACAGAGTTGGTAGACCTTCGGACAGTCATCCTTTGGGATTTTCAATTAACAGGAAAGAAGACCTGTCTGAATAACCACACAGTAAAATCTTTAAAAGACAAGTACAGCGAGCTGGACAAAAAAGAGTGAATTTTGCACATGTATGTATGTATTTGAAATTACCAACAGATGACAACAGTCGATGTATGTTAACATAATTATTTCCCAACCTAAACGTGACGCAAGAAGAAACCAGCACCGGCGACTGCAAATATTTGTTGCAAAGTTTTACTCTTTTGTAAGACTCAAGTCTTGTTGGCCTTTACTAAAGTTGAGTATTCTGATGAGGTACTCGAGTTGAGTCATTTGCCTTCCTTCTGTGACTTAAGTCAAGCGGAGTCATTTACCCATGCCAAAAATTGTGACTCGTGTCAGAGTCTAGTCATTCAAACTTTGTGTGCGAGGCAGTTGTCGCGTCAACAGCTTTGATAATATTGCTAATAAAGGGTGTTATGGTTATGTCAATAATTAAGTTGTTTTTTAATAGTGCGTCATCTGATTTGCCCTTGAAGGAACTTGCGAGCGCATCTGCATTGTATTCCAAAAGCAACAACCTTTCATCGGTGACGTTATTGGCCAGTGAAGAGCGTTCTAATTTAATATGGTGTTAAATAATATCATAAGCACATGACACGAGTACAATTATTATTTCCACTAATTGCCTCAAATTTAAACATGTCACATGCTTTAAAGATTTGTTGTTTTTATTTTGAAACCAGACTGGCCCTAGTCCATGATTACCGGTGTTTACATACCCACAAAAACTCCCCCTGCCCCCCCCCCCCCCCACCCCATTAATGAATGAACAGCCTACAAGTGTAGGACTTCCATTCTCAGATGTGAATGGAAGGCCTACAATTGTTGGGTTTCCATTCTCAGATACGAATGGAAGCCCTACAATTGTAGGGCTTCCATTATCAGATCTGAATGGAAGCCCTACAATTGTAGGGCTTCCATTATCAGATCTGAATGGAAGCCCTACAATTGTAGGGCTTCCATTCTCAGACATGAATGGACAACCTACAATTGTAGGGCCTCCATTCTCAGATATGAATGGACAGCCTACATTTGTAGGGCCTCCAATTCTCAGACATGAATGAAAGCCCTACAATTGTAGGGCTTCCATTCTCAGAAGTGAATGGAAGCCCTACAATTGTAGGGCTTCCATTCTCAGATATGAATGGACAGCCTACAATTGTATGACTTCCATTCCCAGATGTGAATGGAAGCCCTACAATTGTAGGGTTTTCATTCTCAGATCTGAATGGAAGCCCTACAATTGTAGGGCTTCCATTCTCAGATGTGAATGGAAGGCCTACAATTGTAGGGTTTTCATTCTCAGATGTGAATGGAAGGCCTACAATTGTAGGGCCTCCATTCTCAGAGGTAAATGGAAGCCCTACAATTGTAGGGTTTTCATTCTCAGATGTGAATGGAAGGCCTACAATTGTAGGGCTTCCATTCTCAGATGTGAATGGAAGGCCTACAATTGTAGGGTTTTCATTCTCAGATGTGAATGGAAGGCCTACAATTGTAGGGCCTCCATTCTCAGAGGTGAATGGAAGCCCTACAATTGTAGGGCTTTCATTTCTAGATATGACTGGACACCCTACAATTGTAGGGCCTCCATTCTCAGATGAGAATGAACGGCCTACAATTGTAGGGCTTTCATTATTAGATATGAATAGACACCCTACAATTGTCGAACTTCCATTCACAATGTTTAACTTGAGGTTGTAAATGTTTGTATGCAAATGGAAGCCCGATATTTGGAGAGCTTCCATGCTCAGATCAGATGGGAAACTCACACTTAACATTTTATGATATGAAAATCAGAGGTACCACCTATCGCGTGGAAAATATGTGATATTTGTACTGATTTAACTACAGAACACGAGATGCTGTTAAGTTGCCAACAGCTGTGATATAAATGCTTTTGTAATGGAAATTTTTCAAGGGAAATATGTCAAAACATGCAAACAATTTTTGTAGGAACAGAATCTGTTGAAGAAAGTATACTTTATTGAGGTTAATATCAATTTATTTCAATAATGAAGACGACGCAGTCGGTTCTTTTTACACAATTTGCTTTGTGATAAAAAATGAAATTGTGATTAAGGCTTTAGTGACCTTTGTGTAATTTTCTTAAACAACTTAATGTGAGACTTCGTTTTGATGAGAAATGTTTGCATTATCAACGTCCAACACAATTTTGGTTAAAAAAATAAAAAATCCTCGATTTGAAAAAGGGCTGTTTTCTTCACAATGTGTAGCTTTCTAAACATTGAATATCATATTTTAATTGAAATTTCTCTTTTCAAATGTTATACGTGTAAGCTTGAACATTTTGCTAAAATATCTGAGCTAATAAATGGATTATTGAAAATTTTAATGATTTTTTGCGTATTTTTAAAATCTCATTATTTCTAAATTGCTCTCAACGTGTTAACCAAAACGGCTCTTTTCAGAGCCACAACATTAACAAAAGAGATATTCCGTTGTGTTGTTTATGAATAATGGGAAATTGTTTTAATATATTGAGCGTTTGATTAATGATGCAGTGGTGTAGTGTTTTGAACCCTGTTACTGAAAAAAAAATTTAAAAAATAAAACAAACATTGCGGAATGGGAAACAAGAAACAGAAAAGATTAAGGCGGGGTGTGCAAAATCAGTGTGAATTGAACAAAAACTGGAAAATTATAAAATCAACTTTAATTGTTTGTGCGTCTTAAACCTCACGGAGAGTCGCAACTATTGTTTACCTAGATTGTTTAAAGTTGAGGAATTGATCACTAAGCGCATCCTTGATGGGGAACGTGTTTGACGTTGCATCATCGGGCGCCGATGTACTGATGAGGGCGCTCTGTTAGTAGCGCCGCTGCAACGTTGAGGGCGCCACATAACTGTTACGGAACCGTCAAATAATTAATAATAATTGTAAAAGAGCATGGATTTTGGTGACTTTAACCCAACTTTGATGATAGTGAAAACACAGTCAAGAAAATGAGGAGTTAATGGCTGCAAGGTTTAAAACAAAGAATTATGTTGAGCACGTAATATTAGTTCACCCGAAGCCACTCCAACACCAAACCGGTGCGCCAAAACAGGAAAACGGCGCACATCTTGTAACAATTGTTTGCAATGTTTCGTGGCATGTTTTAACGGTGGTGAGTTAATTATTGAGAATTCCTGCCAACATTATGAAGAGAAAATTACCCAGAAGCCGATGAACTACGTTTTTTACTATACAAATATATATAGATAAAACAATAGTGAAATCAGCAGGAATGGAAAACACAAAGTTATACAGGCAGCTACGCCGTACCAACTCGTTCTAAATTAAGTTATATCAACTGCCGTTTACAAATCGTGTACCGTTTGATATCAGCGGAAAGACCAAATTACGTGCTAGCTGCTTGACTCACTTTTAAAATCTAAAGCTACCTCTAAAAGTAACAAAAAATGAAATCAGTTGGAATGGCAAACACACAATTACAAGAAAGTGACGAGAAATGGTCCATCGCTTCTCGGTTGGTTGGGCAGCATGAAAGGGTATTATACTGTTGCGCGTCCGCAGCGTAAAGTCAAATGGGCGGACACAATTTTCTACAAAATCATTAATTGCCTTCCAGGTCTAGGATTCGCTCGATTGTTAACAACAAATCTCGTAACCAAATCGTGGCCTCCTCTACTGCTGTTGCTAAAGCCAAATGTCCGTCCATTCTCCATTTGGTGAAGGTGGCCATCGCCTCTCTAGGGGGCAAAAGTGGCGCCTCGTCCCAAGCCATCAAGAAGTACCTCCAGGAAAACTGCGGCGTAGACATCGAGAAGAAGGCCAGAACCATCCGCAATGCTCTGAACTCTGGCGTAGACAAGTGTGAAATTATCCGCACCAAGTTTAAGGGGGCCGCGGGCACGTTCAAACTTGACAGTACGAAGGAGAAGGTTGCTGCGAAGGTTGCCAAGGAGAAGGAGAGAGTCAAGGCCAAGAAAGAGCGGGACAATATTGCAGAGAAAGCCAAGATCGCCGAGAAAGCAAAGAAAGCCAAGATCGTGGAGAAATCGAAGAAAGCCAAGCTATCCAAGAAAGTGAAGAAACCCGCTCTAAAGAAGACAACAAAGAAGGCCGCCAAGAAAACCCCCTCTAAGCCAGCTACAGCCAAACCAACCAAAAATCCAGCTAGCAAAAACACATCGGGCATGCAGAAGAAAGTGCCGGCCAAGCCATCGAAGAAATAACTGCTCTTCCCGGCAACAACCAAAACCAAAACGGCTCTTTTCAGAGCCACAACATTAACAAAAGAGATATTCCGTTGTGTTGTTTATGAATAATGGGAAATTGTTTTAATAAATTGAGCGTTTGATTAATGATGCAGTGGTGTAGTGTTTTGAACCCTGTTACTGAACAAAAATTTAAAAAATAAAAAAAACATTGCGGAATGGGAAACAAGAAACAGAAAAGATTAAGGCGGGGTGTGCAAAATCAGTGTGAATTGAACAAAAACTGGAAAATGATAAAATCAACTTTAATTGTTTGTGCGTCTTAAACCTCACGGAGAGTCGCAACTATTGTTTACCTAGATTGTTTAAAGTTGAGGAATTGATCACTAAGCGCATCCTTGATGGGGAACGTGTTTGACGTTGCATCATCGGGCGCCGATGTACTGATGAGGGCGCTCTGTTAGTAGCGCCGCTGCAACGTTGAGGGCGCCACATAACTGTTACGGAACCGTCAAATAATTAATAATAATTGTAAAAGAGCATGGATTTTGGCGACTTTAACCCAACTTTGATGATAGTGAAAACACAGTCAAGAAAATGAGGAGTTAATGGCTGCAAGGTTTAAAACAAAGAATTATGTTGAGCACTTAATATTAGTTCACCCGAAGCCACTCCAACACCAAACCGGTGCGCCAAAACAGGAAAACGGCGCACATCTTGTAACAATTGTTTGCAATGTTTCGTGGCATGTTTTAACGGTGGTGAGTTAATTATTGAGAATTCCTGCCAACATTATGAAGAGAAAATTACCCAGAAGCCGATGAACTACGTTTTTTACTATACAAATATATATAGATAAAACAATAGTGAAATCAGCAGGAATGGAAAACACAAAGTTATACCGGCAGCTACGCCGTACCAACTCGTTCTAAATTAAGTTATATCAACTGCCGTTTACAAATCGTGTACCGTTTGATATCAGCGGAAAGACCAAATTACGTACTAGCTGCTTGACTCACTTTTAAAATCTAAAGCTACCTCTAAAAGTAACAAAAAATGAAATCAGTTGGAATGGCAAACACACAATTACAAGAAAGTGACGAGAAATGGTCCATCGCTTCTCGGTTGGTTGGGCAGCATGAAAGGGTATTATACTGTTGCGCGTCCGCAGCGTAAAGTCAAATGGGCGGACACAATTTTCTACCAAATCATTAATTGCCTTCCAGTTCTAGGATTCGCTCGATTGTTAACAACAAATCTCGTAACCAAATCATGGCCTCCTCTACTGCTGTTGCAAAAGCCAAATGTCCGTCCATTCTCCATTTGGTGAAGGTGGCCATCGCCTCTCTAGGGGGCAAAAGTGGCGCCTCGTCCCAAGCCATCAAGAAGTACCTCCAGGAAAACTGCGGCGTAGACATCGAGAAGAAGGCCAGAACCATCCGCAATGCTCTAAACTCTGGCGTAGACAAGTGTGAACTTATCCGCACCAAGGGTAAGGGGGCCGCGGGCACGTTCAAACTTGACAGTACGAAGGAGAATGTTGCTGCGAAGGTTGCCAAGGAGAAGGAGAGAGTCAAGGCCAAGAAAGAGCGGGACAATATTGCAGAGAAAGCCAAGATCGCCGAGAAAGCAAAGAAAGCCAAGATCGTGGAGAAATCGAAGAAAGCCAAGCTATCCAAGAAAGTGAAGAAACCCGCTCTAAACAGGACAGCAGAGAAGGCCGCCAAGAAAACCCCCTCTAAGCCAGCTACAGCCAAACCAACCAAAAATCCAGCTAGCAAAAACACATCGGGCATGCAGAAGAAAGTGCCGGCCAAGCCATCGAAGAAATAACTGCTCTTCCCGGCAACAACCAAAACCAAAACGGCTCTTTTCAGAGCCACAACATTAACAAAAGAGATATTCCGTTGTGTTGTTTATGAATAATGGGAAATTGTTTTAATAAATTGAGCGTTTGATTAATGATGCAGTGGTGTAGTGTTTTGAACCCTGTTACTGAACAAAAATTTAAAAAATAAAAAAAACATTGCGGAATGGGAAACAAGAAACAGAAAAGATTAAGGCGGGGTGTGCAAAATCAGTGTGAATTGAACAAAAACTGGAAAATGATAAAATCAACTTTAATTGTTTGTGCGTCTTAAACCTCACGGAGAGTCGCAACTATTGTTTACCTAGATTGTTTAAAGTTGAGGAATTGATCACTAAGCGCATCCTTGATGGGGAACGTGTTTGACGTTGCATCATCGGGCGCCGATGTACTGATGAGGGCGCTCTGTTAGTAGCGCCGCTGCAACGTTGAGGGCGCCACATAACTGTTACGGAACCGTCAAATAATTAATAATAATTGTAAAAGAGCATGGATTTTGGCGACTTTAACCCAACTTTGATGATAGTGAAAACACAGTCAAGAAAATGAGGAGTTAATGGCTGCAAGGTTTAAAACAAAGAATTATGTTGAGCACTTAATATTAGTTCACCCGAAGCCACTCCAACACCAAACCGGTGCGCCAAAACAGGAAAACGGCGCACATCTTGTAACAATTGTTTGCAATGTTTCGTGGCATGTTTTAACGGTGGTGAGTTAATTATTGAGAATTCCTGCCAACATTATGAAGAGAAAATTACCCAGAAGCCGATGAACTACGTTTTTTACTATACAAATATATATAGATAAAACAATAGTGAAATCAGCAGGAATGGAAAACACAAAGTTATACCGGCAGCTACGCCGTACCAACTCGTTCTAAATTAAGTTATATCAACTGCCGTTTACAAATCGTGTACCGTTTGATATCAGCGGAAAGACCAAATTACGTACTAGCTGCTTGACTCACTTTTAAAATCTAAAGCTACCTCTAAAAGTAACAAAAAATGAAATCAGTTGGAATGGCAAACACACAATTACAAGAAAGTGACGAGAAATGGTCCATCGCTTCTCGGTTGGTTGGGCAGCATGAAAGGGTATTATACTGTTGCGCGTCCGCAGCGTAAAGTCAAATGGGCGGACACAATTTTCTACCAAATCATTAATTGCCTTCCAGTTCTAGGATTCGCTCGATTGTTAACAACAAATCTCGTAACCAAATCATGGCCTCCTCTACTGCTGTTGCAAAAGCCAAATGTCCGTCCATTCTCCATTTGGTGAAGGTGGCCATCGCCTCTCTAGGGGGCAAAAGTGGCGCCGCGTCCCAAGCCATCAAGAAGTACCTCCAGGAAAACTGCGGCGTAGACATCGAGAAGAAGGCCAGAACCATCCGCAATGCTCTAAACTCTGGCGTAGACAAGTGTGAACTTATCCGCACCAAGGGTAAGGGGGCCGCGGGCACGTTCAAACTTGACAGTACGAAGGAGAATGTTGCTGCGAAGGTTGCCAAGGAGAAGGAGAGAGTCAAGGCCAAGAAAGAGCGGGACAATATTGCAGAGAAAGCCAAGATCGCCGAGAAAGCAAAGAAAGCCAAGATCGTGGAGAAATCGAAGAAAGCCAAGCTATCCAAGAAAGTGAAGAAACCCGCTCTAAACAGGACAGCAGAGAAGGCCGCCAAGAAAACCCCCTCTAAGCCAGCTACAGCCAAACCAACCAAAAATCCAGCTAGCAAAAACACATCGGGCATGCAGAAGAAAGTGCCGGCCAAGCCATCGAAGAAATAACTGCTCTTCCCGGCAACAACCAAAACCAAAACGGCTCTTTTCAGAGCCACAACATTAACACAAGAGATATTCCGTTGTGTTGTTTATGAATAATGGGAAATTGTTTTAATATATTGAGCGTTTGATTAATGATGCAGTGGTGTAGTGTTTTGAACCCTGTTACTGAACAAAAATTAAAAAAATGAAAAAAACATTGCGGAATGGGAAACAAGAAACAGAAAAGATTAAGGCAGGGTGTGCAAAATCAGTGTGAATTGAACAAAAACTGGAAAATTATAAAATCAACTTTAATTGTTTGTGCGTCTTAAACCTCACGGAGAGTCGCAACTATTGTTTACCTAGATTGTTTAAACTTGAGGAATTGATCACTAAGCGCATCCTTGATGGGGAACGTGTTTGACGTTGCATCATCGGGCGCCGATGTACTGATGAGGGCGCTCTGTTAGTAGCGCCGCTGCAACGTTGAGGGCGCCACATAACTGTTACGGAACCGTCAAATAATTAATAATAATTGTAAAAGAGCATGGATTTTGGCGACTTTAACCCAACTTTGATGATAGTGAAAACACAGTCAAGAAAATGACGAGTTAATGGCTGCAAGGTTTAAAACAAAGAATTATGTTGAGCACGTGATATTAGTTCACCCGAAGCCACTCCAACACCAAACCGGTGCGACAAAACAGGAAAACGGCGCACATCTTGTAACAATTGTTTGCAATGTTTCGTGGCATGTTTTAACGGTGTTGAGTTAATTATTGAGAATTCCTGCCAACATTATGAAGAGAAAATTACCCAGAAGCCGATGAACTACGTTTTTTACTATACAAATATATATAGATAAAACAATAGTGAAATCAGCAGGAATGGAAAACACAAAGTTATACCGGCAGCTACGCCGTACCAACTCGTTCTAAATTAAGTTATATCAACTGCCGTTTACAAATCGTGTACCGTTTGATATCAGCGGAAAGACCAAATTACGTGCTAGCTGCTTGACTCACTTTTAAAATCTAAAGCTACCTCTAAAAGTAACAAAAAATGAAATCAGTTGGAATGGCAAACACACAATTACAAGAAAGTGACGAGAAATGGTCCATCGCTTCTCGGTTGGTTGGGCAGCATGAAAGGTTATTATACTGTCGCGCGTCCGCAGCGTAAAGTCAAATGGGCGGACACAATTTTCTACCAAATCATTAATTGCCTTCCAGTTCTAGGATTCGCTCGATTGTTAACAACAAATCTCGTAACCAAATCATGGCCTCCTCTACTGCTGTTGCAAAAGCCAAATGTCCGTCCATTCTCCATTTGGTGAAGGTGGCCATCGCCTCTCTAGGGGGCAAAAGTGGCGCCTCGTCCCAAGCCACCAAGAAGTACCTCCAGGAAAACTGCGGCGTAGACATCGAGAAGAAGGCCAGAACCATCCGCAATGCTCTGAACTCTGGCGTAGACAAGTGTGAACTTATCCGCACCAAGGGTAAGGGGGCCGCGGGCACGTTCAAACTTGACAGTACGAAGAAGAAGGTTGCTGCGAAGGTTGCCAAGGAGAAGGAGAGAGTCAAGGCCAAGAAAGAGCGGGACAATATTGCAGAGAAAGCCAAGAAAGCCAAGATCGCCGAGAAAGCAAAGAAAGCCAAGATCGTGGAGAAATCGAAGAAAGCCAAGCTATCCAAGAAAGTGAAGAAACCCGCTCTAAAGAAGACAGCAAAGAAGGCCGCCAAGAAAACCCCCTCTAAGCCAGCTACAGCCAAACCAACCAAAAATCCAGCTAGCAAAAACACATCGGGCATGCAGAAGAAAGTGCCGGCCAAGCCATCGAAGAAATAACTGCTCTTCCCGGCAACAACCAAAACCAAAACGGCTCTTTTCAGAGCCACAACATTAACAAAAGAGATATTCCGTTGTGTTGTTTATGAATAATGGGAAATTGTTTTAATAAATTGAGCGTTTGATTAATGATGCAGTGGTGTAGTGTTTTGAACCCTGTTACTGAACAAAAATTAAAAAAAATAAAAAAAACATTGCGGAATGGGAAACAAGAAACAGAAAAGATTAAGGCGGGGTGTGCAAAATCAGTGTGAATTGAACAAAAACTGGAAAATGATAAAATCAACTTTAATTGGTTGTGCGTCTTAAACCTCACGGAGAGTCGCAACTATTGTTTACCTAGATTGTTTAAAGTTGAGGAATTGATCACTAAGCGCATCCTTGATGGGGAACGTGTTTGACGTTGCATCATCGGGCGCCGATGTACTGATGAGGGCGCTCTGTTAGTAGCGCCGCTGCAACGTTGAGGGCGCCACATAACTGTTACGGAACCGTCAAATAATTAATAATAATTGTAAAAGAGCATGGATTTTGGCGACTTTAACCCAACTTTGATGATAGTGAAAACACAGTCAAGAAAATGAGGAGTTAATGGCTGCAAGGTTTAAAACAAAGAATTATGTTGAGCACGTAATATTAGTTCACCCGAAGCCACTCCAACACCAAACCGGTGCGCCAAAACAGGAAAACGGCGCACATCTTGTAACAATTGTTTGCAATGTTTCGTGGCATGTTTTAACGGTGGTGAGTTAATTATTGAGAATTCCTGCCAACATTATGAAGAGAAAATTACCCAGAAGCCGATGAACTACGTTTTTTACTATACAAATATATATAGATAAAACAATAGTGAAATCAGCAGGAATGGAAAACACAAAGTTATACCGGCAGCTACGCCGTACCAACTCGTTCTAAATTAAGTTATATCAACTGCCGTTTACAAATCGTGTACCGTTTGATATCAGCGGAAAGACCAAATTACGTACTAGCTGCTTGACTCACTTTTAAAATCTAAAGCTACCTCTAAAAGTAACAAAAAATGAAATCAGTTGGAATGGCAAACACACAATTACAAGAAAGTGACGAGAAATGGTCCATCGCTTCTCGGTTGGTTGGGCAGCATGAAAGGGTATTATACTGTTGCGCGTCCGCAGCGTAAAGTCAAATGGGCGGACACAATTTTCTACCAAATCATTAATTGCCTTCCAGTTCTAGGATTCGCTCGATTGTTAACAACAAATCTCGTAACCAAATCATGGCCTCCTCTACTGCTGTTGCAAAAGCCAAATGTCCGTCCATTCTCCATTTGGTGAAGGTGGCCATCGCCTCTCTAGGGGGCAAAAGTGGCGCCTCGTCCCAAGCCATCAAGAAGTACCTCCAGGAAAACTGCGGCGTAGACATCGAGAAGAAGGCCAGAACCATCCGCAATGCTCTGAACTCTGGCGTAGACAAGTGTGAACTTATCCGCACCAAGGGTAAGGGGGCCGCGGGCACGTTCAAACTTGACAGTACGAAGGAGAATGTTGCTGCGAAGGTTGCCAAGGAGAAGGAGAGAGTCAAGGCCAAGAAAGAGCGGGACAATATTGCAGAGAAAGCCAAGATCGCCGAGAAAGCAAAGAAAGCCAAGATCGTGGAGAAATCGAAGAAAGCCAAGCTATCCAAGAAAGTGAAAAAACCCGCTCTAAAGAAGACAGCAAAGAAGGCCGCCAAGAAAACCCCCTCTAAGCCAGCTACAGCCAAACCAACCAAAAATCCAGCTAGCAAAAACACATCGGGCATGCAGAAGAAAGTGCCGGCCAAGCCATCGAAGAAATAACTGCTCTTCCCGGCAACAACCAAAACCAAAACGGCTCTTTTCAGAGCCACAACATTAACACAAGAGATATTCCGTTGTGTTGTTTATGAATAATGGGAAATTGTTTTAATATATTGAGCGTTTGATTAATGATGCAGTGGTGTAGTGTTTTGAACCCTGTTACTGAACAAAAATTAAAAAAAAAAAAAAAAAATTGCGGAATGGGAAACAAGAAACAGAAAAGATTAAGGCAGGGTGTGCAAAATCAGTGTGAATTGAACAAAAACTGGAAAATGATAAAATCAACTTTAATTGTTTGTGCGTCTTAAACCTCACGGAGAGTCGCAACTATTGTTTACCTAGATTGTTTAAAGTTGAGGAATTGATCACTAAGCGCATCCTTGACGGGGAACGTGTTTGACGTTGCATCATCGGGCGCCGATGTACTGATGAGGGCGCTCTGTTAGTAGCGCCGCTGCAACGTTGAGGGCGCCACATAACTGTTACGGAACCGTCAAATAATTAATAATAATTGTAAAAGAGCATGGATTTTGGCGACTTTAACCCAACTTTGATGATAGTGAAAACACAGTCAAGAAAATGAGGAGTTAATGGTTGCAAGGTTTAAAACAAAGAATTATGTTGAGCACGTGATATTAGTTCACCCGAAGCCACTCCAACACCAAACCGGTGCGCCAAAACAGGAAAACGGCGCACATCTTGTAACCATTGTTTGCAATCTTTTTGTGGCATGTTTTAACGGTGGTGAGTTAATTATTGAGAATTCCTGAAAACATTATGAAGAGAAAATTACCCAGAAGCCGATGAACTACGTTTTTTACTATACAAATATATATATAGATAAAACAATAGTGAAATCAGCAGGAATGGAAAACACAAAGTTATACCGGCAGCTACGCCGTACCAACTCGTTCTAAATTAAGTTATATCAACTGCCGTTTACAAATCGTGTACCGTTTGATATCAGCGGAAAGACCAAATTACGTACTAGCTGCTTGACTCACTTTTAAAATCTAAAGCTACCTCTAAAAGTAACAAAAAATGAAATCAGTTGGAATGGCAAACACACAATTACAAGAAAGTGACGAGAAATGGTCCATCGCTTCTCGGTTGGTTGGGCAGCATGAAAGGGTATTATACTGTTGCGCGTCCGCAGCGTAAAGTCAAATGGGCGGACACAATTTTCTACCAAATCATTAATTGCCTTCCAGTTCTAGGATTCGCTCGATTGTTAACAACAAATCTCGTAACCAAATCATGGCCTCCTCTACTGCTGTTGCAAAAGCCAAATGTCCGTCCATTCTCCATTTGGTGAAGGTGGCCATCGCCTCTCTAGGGGGCAAAAGTGGCGCCTCGTCCCAAGCCATCAAGAGGTACCTCCAGGAAAACTGCGGCGTAGACATCGAGAAGAAGGCCAGAACCATCCGCAATGCTCTGAACTCTGGCGTAGACAAGTGTGAACTTATCCGCACCAAGGGTAAGGGGGCCGCGGGCACGTTCAAACTTGACAGTACGAAGGAGAAGGTTGCTGCGAAGGTTGCCAAGGAGAAGGAGAGAGTCAAGGCCAAGAAAGAGCGGGACAATATTGCAGAGAAAGCCAAGATCGCCGAGAAAGCAAAGAAAGCCAAGATCGTGGAGAAATCGAAGAAAGCCAAGCTATCCAAGAAAGTGAAGAAACCCGCTCTAAAGAAGACAGCAAAGAAGGCCGCCAAGAAAACCCCCTCTAAGCCAGCTACAGCCAAACCAACCAGAAATCTAGCTAGCAAAAACACATCGTGCATGCAGAAGAAAGTGCCGGCCAAGCCATCGAAGAAATAACTGCTCTTCCCGGCAACAACCAAAACCAAAACGGCTCTTTTCAGAGCCACAACATTAACAAAAGAGATATTCCGTTGTGTTGTTTATGAATAATGGGAAATTGTTTTAATATATAGAGCGTTTGATTAATGATGCAGTGGTGTAGTGTTTTGAACCCTGTTACTGAAAAAAAATAAAAAAAATAAAAAACATTGCGGAATGGGAAACAAGAAACAGAAAAGATTAAGGCGGGGTGTGCAAAATCAGTGTGAATTGAACAAAAACTGGAAAATGATAAAATCAACTTTAATTGTTTGTGCGTCTTAAACCTCACGGAGAGTCGCAACTATTGTTTACCTAGATTGTTTAAAGTTGAGGAATTGATCACTAAGCGCATCCTTGACGGGGAACGTGTTTGACGTTGCATCATCGGGCGCCGATGTACTGATGAGGGCGCTCTGTTAGTAGCGCCGCTGCAACGTTGAGGGCGCCACATAACTGTTACGGAACCGTCAAATAATTAATAATAATTGTAAAAGAGCATGGATTTTGGCGACTTTAACCCAACTTTGATGATAGTGAAAACACAGTCAAGAAAATGAGGAGTTAATGGTTGCAAGGTTTAAAACAAAGAATTATGTTGAGCACGTGATATTAGTTCACCCGAAGCCACTCCAACACCAAACCGGTGCGCCAAAACAGGAAAACGGCGCACATCTTGTAACCATTGTTTGCAATCTTTTTGTGGCATGTTTTAACGGTGGTGAGTTAATTATTGAGAATTCCTGAAAACATTATGAAGAGAAAATTACCCAGAAGCCGATGAACTACGTTTTTTACTATACAAATATATATATAGATAAAACAATAGTGAAATCAGCAGGAATGGAAAACACAAAGTTATACCGGCAGCTACGCCGTACCAACTCGTTCTAAATTAAGTTATATCAACTGCCGTTTACAAATCGTGTACCGTTTGATATCAGCGGAAAGACCAAATTACGTACTAGCTGCTTGACTCACTTTTAAAATCTAAAGCTACCTCTAAAAGTAACAAAAAATGAAATCAGTTGGAATGGCAAACACACAATTACAAGAAAGTGACGAGAAATGGTCCATCGCTTCTCGGTTGGTTGGGCAGCATGAAAGGGTATTATACTGTTGCGCGTCCGCAGCGTAAAGTCAAATGGGCGGACACAATTTTCTACCAAATCATTAATTGCCTTCCAGTTCTAGGATTCGCTCGATTGTTAACAACAAATCTCGTAACCAAATCATGGCCTCCTCTACTGCTGTTGCAAAAGCCAAATGTCCGTCCATTCTCCATTTGGTGAAGGTGGCCATCGCCTCTCTAGGGGGCAAAAGTGGCGCCTCGTCCCAAGCCATCAAAAAGTACCTCCAGGAAAACTGCGGCGTAGACATCGAGAAGAAGGCCAGAACCATCCGCAATGCTCTGAACTCTGGCGTAGACAAGTGTGAACTTATCCGCACCAAGGGTAAGGGGGCCGCGGGCACGTTCAAACTTGACAGTACGAAGGAGAATGTTGCTGCGAAGGTTGCCAAGGAGAAGGAGAGAGTCAAGGCCAAGAAAGAGCGGGACAATATTGCAGAGAAAGCCAAGATCGCCGAGAAAGCAAAGAAAGCCAAGATCGTGGAGAAATCGAAGAAAGCCAAGCTATCCAAGAAAGTGAAGAAACCCGCTCTAAAGAAGACAGCAAAGAAGGCCGCCAAGAAAACCCCCTCTAAGCCAGCTACAGCCAAACCAACCAAAAATCCAGCTAGCAAAAACACATCGGGCATGCAGAAGAAAGTGCCGGCCAAGCCATCGAAGAAATAACTGCTCTTCCCGGCAACAACCAAAACCAAAACGGCTCTTTTCAGAGCCACAACATTAACACAAGAGATATTCCGTTGTGTTGTTTATGAATAATGGGAAATTGTTTTAATATATTGAGCGTTTGAATAATGATGCAGTGGTGTAGTGTTTTGAACCCTGTTACTGAACAAAAATTAAAAAAATAAAAAAAACATTGCGGAATGGGAAACAAGAAACAGAAAAGATTAATGCAGGGTGTGCAAAATCAGTGTGAATTGAACAAAAACTGGAAAATGATAAAATCAACTTTAATTGTTTGTGCGTCTTAAACCTCACGGAGAGTCGCAACTATTGTTTACCTAGATTGTTTAAAGTTGAGGAATTGATCACTAAGCGCATCCTTGACGGGGAACGTGTTTGACGTTGCATCATCGGGCGCCGATGTACTGATGAGGGCGCTCTGTTAGTAGCGCCGCTGCAACGTTGAGGGCGCCACATAACTGTTACGGAACCGTCAAATAATTAATAATAATTGTAAAAGAGCATGGATTTTGGCGACTTTAACCCAACTTTGATGATAGTGAAAACACAGTCAAGAAAATGAGGAGTTAATGGTTGCAAGGTTTAAAACAAAGAATTATGTTGAGCACGTGATATTAGTTCACCCGAAGCCACTCCAACACCAAACCGGTGCGCCAAAACAGGAAAACGGCGCACAACTTGTAACAATTGTTTGCAATGTTTCGTGGCATGTTTTAACGGTGGTGAGTTAATTATTGAGAATTCCTGCCAACATTATGAAGAGAAAATTACCCAGAAGCCGATGAACTACGTTTTTTACTATACAAATATATATAGATAAAACAATAGTGAAATCAGCAGGAATGGAAAACACAAAGTTATACCGGCAGCTACGCCGTACCAACTCGTTCTAAATTAAGTTATATCAACTGCCGTTTACAAATCGTGTACCGTTTGATATCAGCGGAAAGACCAAATTACGTACTAGCTGCTTGACTCACTTTTAAAATCTAAAGTTACCTCTAAAAGTAACAAAAAATGAAATCAGTTAGAATGGCAAACACACAATTACAAGAAAGTGACGAGAAATGGTCCATCGCTTATCGGTTGGTTGGGCAGCATGAAAGGGTATTATACTGTTGCGCGTCCGCAGCGTAAAGTCAAATGGGCGGACACAATTTTCTACCAAATCATTAATTGCCTTCCAGTTCTAGGATTCGCTCGATTGTTAACAACAAATCTCGTAACCAAATCATGGCCTCCTCTACTGCTGTTGCAAAAGCCAAATGTCCGTCCATTCTCCATTTGGTGAAGGTGGCCATCGCCTCTCTAGGGGGCAAAAGTGGCGCCTCGTCCCAAGCCATCAAGAAGTACCTCCAGGAAAACTGCGGCGTAGACATCGAGAAGAAGGCCAGAACCATCCGCAATGCTCTGAACTCTGGCGTAGACAAGTGTGAACTTATCCGCACCAAGGGTAAGGGGGCCGCGGGCACGTTCAAACTTGACAGTACGAAGGAGAATGTTGCTGCGAAGGTTGCCAAGGAGAAGGAGAGAGTCAAGGCCAAGAAAGAGCGGGACAATATTGCAGAGAAAGCCAAGATCGCCGAGAAAGCAAAGAAAGCCAAGATCGTGGAGAAATCGAAGAAAGCCAAGCTATCCAAGAAAGTGAAGAAACCCGCTCTAAAGAAGACAGCAAAGAAGGCCGCCAAGAAAACCCCCTCTAAGCCAGCTACAGCCAAACCAACCAAAAATCCAGCTAGCAAAAACACATCGGGCATGCAGAAGAAAGTGCCGGCCAAGCCATCGAAGAAATAACTGCTCTTCCCGGCAACAACCAAAACCAAAACGGCTCTTTTCAGAGCCACAACATTAACACAAGAGATATTCCGTTGTGTTGTTTATGAATAATGGGAAATTGTTTTAATATATTGAGCGTTTGAATAATGATGCAGTGGTGTAGTGTTTTGAACCCTGTTACTGAACAAAAATTAAAAAAATAAAAAAAACATTGCGGAATGGGAAACAAGAAACAGAAAAGATTAAGGCAGGGTGTGCAAAATCAGTGTGAATTGAACAAAAACTGGAAAATGATAAAATCAACTTTAATTGTTTGTGCGTCTTAAACCTCACGGAGAGTCGCAACTATTGTTTACCTAGATTGTTTAAAGTTGAGGAATTGATCACTAAGCGCATCCTTGACGGGGAACGTGTTTGACGTTGCATCATCGGGCGCCGATGTACTGATGAGGGCGCTCTGTTAGTAGCGCCGCTGCAACGTTGAGGGCGCCACATAACTGTTACGGAACCGTCAAATAATTAATAATAATTGTAAAAGAGCATGGATTTTGGCGACTTTAACCCAACTTTGATGATAGTGAAAACACAGTCAAGAAAATGAGGAGTTAATGGTTGCAAGGTTTAAAACAAAGAATTATGTTGAGCACGTGATATTAGTTCACCCGAAGCCACTCCAACACCAAACCGGTGCGCCAAAACAGGAAAACGGCGCACATCTTGTAACCATTGTTTGCAATCTTTTTGTGGCATGTTTTAACGGTGGTGAGTTAATTATTGAGAATTCCTGAAAACATTATGAAGAGAAAATTACCCAGAAGCCGATGAACTACGTTTTTTACTATACAAATATATATATAGATAAAACAATAGTGAAATCAGCAGGAATGGAAAACACAAAGTTATACCGGCAGCTACGCCGTACCAACTCGTTCTAAATTAAGTTATATCAACTGCCGTTTACAAATCGTGTACCGTTTGATATCAGCGGAAAGACCAAATTACGTACTAGCTGCTTGACTCACTTTTAAAATCTAAAGCTACCTCTAAAAGTAACAAAAAATGAAATCAGTTGGAATGGCAAACACACAATTACAAGAAAGTGACGAGAAATGGTCCATCGCTTCTCGGTTGGTTGGGCAGCATGAAAGGGTATTATACTGTTGCGCGTCCGCAGCGTAAAGTCAAATGGGCGGACACAATTTTCTACCAAATCATTAATTGCCTTCCAGTTCTAGGATTCGCTCGATTGTTAACAACAAATCTCGTAACCAAATCATGGCCTCCTCTACTGCTGTTGCAAAAGCCAAATGTCCGTCCATTCTCCATTTGGTGAAGGTGGCCATCGCCTCTCTAGGGGGCAAAAGTGGCGCCTCGTCCCAAGCCATCAAGAGGTACCTCCAGGAAAACTGCGGCGTAGACATCGAGAAGAAGGCCAGAACCATCCGCAATGCTCTGAACTCTGGCGTAGACAAGTGTGAACTTATCCGCACCAAGGGTAAGGGTGCCGCGGGCACGTTCAAACTTGACAGTACGAAGGAGAAGGTTGCTGCGAAGGTTGCCAAGGAGAAGGAGAGAGTCAAGGCCAAGAAAGAGCGGGACAATATTGCAGAGAAAGCCAAGATCGCCGAGAAAGCAAAGAAAGCCAAGATCGTGGAGAAATCGAAGAAAGCCAAGCTATCCAAGAAAGTGAAGAAACCCGCTCTAAAGAAGACAGCAAAGAAGGCCGCCAAGAAAACCCCCTCTAAGCCAGCTACAGCCAAACCAACCAGAAATCTAGCTAGCAAAAACACATCGTGCATTCAGAAGAAAGTGCCGGCCAAGCCATCGAAGAAATAACTGCTCTTCCCGGCAACAACCAAAACCAAAACGGCTCTTTTCAGAGCCACAACATTAACAAAAGAGATATTCCGTTGTGTTGTTTATGAATAATGGGAAATTGTTTTAATATATAGAGCGTTTGATTAATGATGCAGTGGTGTAGTGTTTTGAACCCTGTTACTGAAAAAAAATTAAAAAAATAAAAAACATTGCGGAATGGGAAACAAGAAACAGAAAAGATTAAGGCGGGGTGTGCAAAATCAGTGTGAATTGAACAAAAACTGGAAAATGATAAAATCAACTTTAATTGTTTGTGCGTCTTAAACCTCACGGAGAGTCGCAACAATTGTTTACCTAGATTGTTTAAAGTTGAGGAATTGATCACTAAGCGCATCCTTGACGGGGAACGTGTTTGACGTTGCATCATCGGGCGCCGATGTACTGATGAGGGCGCTCTGTTAGTAGCGCCGCTGCAACGTTGAGGGCGCCACATAACTGTTACGGAACCGTCAAATAATTAATAATAATTGTAAAAGAGCATGGATTTTGGCGACTTTAACCCAACTGTGATGATAGTGAAAACACAGTCAAGAAAATGAGGAGTTAATGGTTGCAAGGTTTAAAACAAAGAATTATGTTGAGCACGTGATATTAGTTCACCCGAAGCCACTCCAACACCAAACCGGTGCGCCAAAACAGGAAAACGGCGCACATCTTGTAACAATTGTTAGCAATGTTTCGTGGCATGTTTTAACGGTGGTGAGTTAATTATTGAGAATTCCTGCCAACATTATGAAGAGAAAATTACCCAGAAGCCGATGAACTACGTTTTTTACTATACAAATATATATAGATAAAACAATAGTGAAATCAGCAGGAATGGAAAACACAAAGTTATACCGGCAGCTACGCCGTACCAACTCGTTCTAAATTAAGTTATATCAACTGCCGTTTACAAATCGTGTACCGTTTGATATCAGCGGAAAGACCAATTTACGTACTAGCTGCTTGACTCACTTTTAAAATCTAAAGTTACCTCTAAAAGTAACAAAAAATGAAATCAGTTAGAATGGCAAACACACAATTACAAGAAAGTGACGAGAAATGGTCCATCGCTTCTCGGTTGGTTGGGCAGCATGAAAGGGTATTATACTGTTGCGCGTCCGCAGCGTAAAGTCAAATGGGCGGACACAATTTTCTACCAAATCATTAATTGCCTTCCAGTTCTAGGATTCGCTCGATTGTTAACAACAAATCTCGTAACCAAATCATGGCCTCCTCTACTGCTGTTGCAAAAGCCAAATGTCCGTCCATTCTCCATTTGGTGAAGGTGGCCATCGCCTCTCTAGGGGGCAAAAGTGGCGCCTCGTCCCAAGCCATCAAGAAGTACCTCCAGGAAAACTGCGGCGTAGACATCGAGAAGAAGGCCAGAACCATCCGCAATGCTCTGAACTCTGGCGTAGACAAGTGTGAACTTATCCGCACCAAGGGTAAGGGGGCCGCGGGCACGTTCAAACTTGACAGTACGAAGGAGAATGTTGCTGCGAAGGTTGCCAAGGAGAAGGAGAGAGTCAAGGCCAAGAAAGAGCGGGACAATATTGCAGAGAAAGCCAAGATCGCCGAGAAAGCAAAGAAAGCCAAGATCGTGGAGAAATCGAAGAAAGCCAAGCTATCCAAGAAAGTGAAGAAACCCGCTCTAAAGAAGACAGCAAAGAAGGCCGCCAAGAAAACCCCCTCTAAGCCAGCTACAGCCAAACCAACCAAAAATCCAGCTAGCAAAAACACATCGGGCATGCAGAAGAAAGTGCCGGCCAAGCCATCGAAGAAATAACTGCTCTTCCCGGCAACAACCAAAACCAAAACGGCTCTTTTCAGAGCCACAACATTAACACAAGAGATATTCCGTTGTGTTGTTTATGAATAATGGGAAATTGTTTTAATATATTGAGCGTTTGAATAATGATGCAGTGGTGTAGTGTTTTGAACCCTGTTACTGAACAAAAATTAAAAAAATAAAAAAAACATTGCGGAATGGGAAACAAGAAACAGAAAAGATTAATGCAGGGTGTGCAAAATCAGTGTGAATTGAACAAAAACTGGAAAATGATAAAATCAACTTTAATTGTTTGTGCGTCTTAAACCTCACGGAGAGTCGCAACTATTGTTTACCTAGATTGTTTAAAGTTGAGGAATTGATCACTAAGCGCATCCTTGACGGGGAACGTGTTTGACGTTGCATCATCGGGCGCCGATGTACTGATGAGGGCGCTCTGTTAGTAGCGCCGCTGCAACGTTGAGGGCGCCACATAACTGTTACGGAACCGTCAAATAATTAATAATAATTGTAAAAGAGCATGGATTTTGGCGACTTTAACCCAACTTTGATGATAGTGAAAACACAGTCAAGAAAATGAGGAGTTAATGGTTGCAAGGTTTAAAACAAAGAATTATGTTGAGCACGTGATATTAGTTCACCCGAAGCCACTCCAACACCAAACCGGTGCGCCAAAACAGGAAAACGGCGCACATCTTGTAACCATTGTTTGCAATCTTTTTGTGGCATGTTTTAACGGTGGTGAGTTAATTATTGAGAATTCCTGAAAACATTATGAAGAGAAAATTACCCAGAAGCCGATGAACTACGTTTTTTACTATACAAATATATATATAGATAAAACAATAGTGAAATCAGCAGGAATGGAAAACACAAAGTTATACCGGCAGCTACGCCGTACCAACTCGTTCTAAATTAAGTTATATCAACTGCCGTTTACAAATCGTGTACCGTTTGATATCAGCGGAAAGACCAAATTACGTACTAGCTGCTTGACTCACTTTTAAAATCTAAAGTTACCTCTAAAAGTAACAAAAAATGAAATCAGTTGGAATGGCAAACACACAATTACAAGAAAGTGACGAGAAATGGTCCATCGCTTCTCGGTTGGTTGGGCAGCATGAAAGGGTATTATACTGTTGCGCGTCCGCAGCGTAAAGTCAAATGGGCGGACACAATTTTCTACCAAATCATTAATTGCCTTCCAGTTCTAGGATTCGCTCGATTGTTAACAAAAAATCTCGTAACCAAATCATGGCCTCCTCTACTGCTGTTGCAAAAGCCAAATGTCCGTCCATTCTCCATTTGGTGAAGGTGGCCATCGCCTCTCTAGGGGGCAAAAGTGGCGCCTCGTCCCAAGCCATCAAGAAGTACCTCCAGGAAAACTGCGGCGTAGACATCGAGAAGAAGGCCAGAACCATCCGCAATGCTCTGAACTCTGGCGTAGACAAGTGTGAACTTATCCGCACCAAGGGTAAGGGGGCCGCGGGCACGTTCAAACTTGACAGTACGAAGGAGAAGGTTGCTGCGAAGGTTGCCAAGGAGAAGGAGAGAGTCAAGGCCAAGAAAGAGCGGGACAATATTGCAGAGAAAGCCAAGATCGCCGAGAAAGCAAAGAAAGCCAAGATCGTGGAGAAATCGAAGAAAGCCAAGCTATCCAAGAAAGTGAAGAAACCCGCTCTAAAGAAGACAGCAAAGAAGGCCGCCAAGAAAACCCCCTCTAAGCCAGCTACAGCCAAACCAACCAGAAATCCAGCTAGCAAAAACACATCGGGCATGCAGAAGAAGGTGCCGGCCAAGCCATCGAAGAAATAACTGCTCTTCCCGGCAACAACCAAAACCAAAACGGCTCTTTTCAGAGCCACAACATTAACAAAAGAGATATTCCGTTGTGTTGTTTATGAATAATGGGAAATTGTTTTAATATATAGAGCGTTTGATTAATGATGCAGTGGTGTAGTGTTTTGAACCCTGTTACTGAAAAAAAATAAAAAAAATAAAAAAAACATTGCGGAATGGGAAACAAGAAACAGAAATGATTAAGGCGGGGTGTGCAAAATCAGTGTGAATTGAACAAAAACTGGAAAATGATAAAATCAACTTTAATTGTTTGTGCGTCTTAAACCTCACGGAGAGTCGCAACTATTGTTTACCTAGATTGTTTAAAGTTGAGGAATTGATCACTAAGCGCATCCTTGATGGGGAACGTATTTGACGTTGCATCATCGGGCGCCGATGTACTGATGAGGGCGCTCTGTTAGTAGCGCCGCTGAAACGTTGAGGGCGCCACATAACTGTTACGGAACCGTCAAATAATTAATAATAATTGTAAAAGAGCATGGATTTTGACGACTTTAACCCAACTTTGATGATAGTGAAAACACAGTCAAGAAAATGAGGAGTTAATGGCTGCAAGGTTTAAAACAAAGAATTATGTTGAGCACGTAATATTAGTTCACCCGAAGCCACTCCAACACCAAACCGGTGCGCCAAAACAGGAAAACGGCGCACATCTTGTAACAATTGTTTGCAATGTTTCGTGGCATGTTTTAACGGTGGTGAGTTAATTATTGAGAATTCCTGCCAACATTATGAAGAGAAAATTACCCAGAAGCCGATGAACTACGTTTTTTACTATACAAATATATATAGATAAAACAATAGTGAAATCAGCAGGAATGGAAAACACAAAGTTATACCGGCAGCTACGCCGTACCAACTCGTTCTAAATTAAGTTATATCAACTGCCGTTTACAAATCGTGTACCGTTTGATATCAGCGGAAAGACCAAATTACGTACTAGCTGCTTGACTCACTTTTAAAATCTAAAGCTACCTCTAAAAGTAACAAAAAATGAAATCAGTTGGAATGGCAAACACACAATTACAAGAAAGTGACGAGAAATGGTCCATCGCTTCTCGGTTGGTTGGGCAGCATGAAAGGGTATTATACTGTTGCGCGTCCGCAGCGTAAAGTCAAATGGGCGGACACAATTTTCTACCAAATCATTAATTGCCTTCCAGTTCTAGGATTCGCTCGATTGTTAACAACAAATCTCGTAACCAAATCATGGCCTCCTCTACTGCTGTTGCAAAAGCCAAATGTCCGTCCATTCTCCATTTGGTGAAGGTGGCCATCGCCTCTCTAGGGGGCAAAAGTGGCGCCTCGTCCCAAGCCATCAAGAAGTACCTCCAGGAAAACTGCGGCGTAGACATCGAGAAGAAGGCCAGAACCATCCGCAATGCTCTGAACTCTGGCGTAGACAAGTGTGAACTTATCCGCACCAAGGGTAAGGGGGCCGCGGGCACGTTCAAACTTGACAGTACGAAGGAGAAGGTTGCTGCGAAGGTTGCCAAGGAGAAGGAGAGAGTCAAGGCCAAGAAAGAGCGGGACAATATTGCAGAGAAAGCCAAGAAAGCCAAGATCGCCGAGAAAGCAAAGAAAGCCAAGATCGTGGAGAAATCGAAGAAAGCCAAGCTATCCAAGAAAGTGAAGAAACCCGCTCTAAAGAAGACAGCAAAGAAGGCCGCCAAGAAAACCCCCTCTAAGCCAGCTACAGCCAAACCAACCAAAAATCCAGCTAGCAAAAACACATCGGGCATGCAGAAGAAAGTGCCGGCCAAGCCATCGAAGAAATAACTGCTCTTCCCGGCAACAACCAAAACCAAAACGGCTCTTTTCAGAGCCACAACATTAACAAAAGAGATATTCCGTTGTGTTGTTTATGAATAATGGGAAATTGTTTTAATATATTGAGCGTTTGATTAATGATGCAGTGGTGTAGTGTTTTGAACCCTGTTACTGAAAAAAAATTAAAAAAATAAAAAAAAACATTGCGGAATGGGAAACAAGAAACAGAAAAGATTAAGGCGGGGTGTTCAAAATCAGTGTGAATTGAACAAAAACTGGAAAATGATAAAATCAACTTTAATTGTTTGTGCGTCTTAAACCTCACGGAGAGTCGCAACTATTGTTTACCTAGATTGTTTAAAGTTGAGGAATTGATCACTAAGCGCATCCTTGATGGGGAACGTATTTGACGTTGCATCATCGGGCGCCGATGTACTGATGAGGGCGCTCTGTTAGTAGCGCCGCTGCAACGTTGAGGGCGCCACATAACTGTTACGGAACCGTCAAATAATTAATAATAATTGTAAAAGAGCATGGATTTTGACGACTTTAACCCAACTTTGATGATAGTGAAAACACAGTCAAGAAAATGAGGAGTTAATGGCTGCAAGGTTTAAAACAAAGAATTATGTTGAGCACGTAATATTAGTTCACCCGAAGCCACTCCAACACCAAACCGGTGCGCCAAAACAGGAAAACGGCGCACATCTTGTAACAATTGTTTGCAATGTTTCGTGGCATGTTTTAACGGTGGTGAGTTAATTATTGAGAATTCCTGCCAACATTATGAAGAGAAAATTACCCAGAAGCCGATGAACTACGTTTTTTACTATACAAATATATATAGATAAAACAATAGTGAAATCAGCAGGAATGGACAACACAAAGTTATACCGGCAGCTACGCCGTACCAACTCGTTCTAAATTAAGTTATATCAACTGCCGTTTACAAATCGTGTACCGTTTGATATCAGCGGAAAGACCAAATTACGTACTAGCTGCTTGACTCACTTTTAAAATCTAAAGCTACCTCTAAAAGTAACAAAAAATGAAATCAGTTGGAATGGCATACACACAATTACAAGAAAGTGACGAGAAATGGTCCATCGCTTCTCGGTTGGTTGGGCAGCATGAAAGGGTATTATACTGTTGCGCGTCCGCAGCGTAAAGTCAAATGGGCGGACACAATTTTCTACCAAATCATTAATTGCCTTCCAGTTCTAGGATTCGCTCGATTGTTAACAACAAATCTCGTAACCAAATCATGGCCTCCTCTACTGCTGTTGCAAAAGCCAAATGTCCGTCCATTCTCCATTTGGTGAAGGTGGCCATCGCCTCTCTAGGGGGCAAAAGTGGCGCCTCGTCCCAAGCCATCAAGAAGTACCTCCAGGAAAACTGCGGCGTAGACATCGAGAAGAAGGCCAGAACCATCCGCAATGCTCTGAACTCTGGCGTAGACAAGTGTGAACTTATCCGCACCAAGGGTAAGGGGGCCGCGGGCACGTTCAAACTTGACAGTACGAAGGAGAAGGTTGCTGCGAAGGTTGCCAAGGAGAAGGAGAGAGTCAAGTCCAAGAAAGAGCGGGACAATATTGCAGAGAAAGCCAAGAAAGCCAAGATCGCCGAGAAAGCAAAGAAAGCCAAGATCGTGGAGAAATCGAAGAAAGCCAAGCTATCCAAGAAAGTGAAGAAACCCGCTCTAAAGAAGACAGCAAAGAAGGCCGCCCAGAAAACCCCCTCTAAGCCAGCTACAGCCAAACCAACCAAAAAGCCAGCTAGCAAAAACACATCGGGCATGCAGAAGAAAGTGCCGGCCAAGCCATCGAAGAAATAACTGCTCTTCCCGGCAACAACCAAAACCAAAACGGCTTTTTTCAGAGCCACAACATTAACAAAAGAGATATTCCGTTGTGTTGTTTATGAATAATGGGAAATTGTTTTAATATATTGAGCGTTTGATTAATGATGCAGCGGTGTAGTGTTTTGAACCCTGTTACTGAAAAAAAATTAAAAAAATTAAAAAAACATTGCGGAATGGGAAACAAGAAACAGAAATGATTAAGGCGTGGTGTGCAAAATCAGTGTGAATTGAACAAAAACTGGAAAATGATAAAATCAACTTTAATTGTTTGTGCGTCTTAAACCTCACGGAGAGTCGCAACTATTGTTAACCTAGATTGTTTAAAGTTGAGGAATTGATCACTAAGCGCATCCTTGATGGGGAACGTGTTTGACGTTGCATCATCGGGCGCCGATGTACTGATGAGGGCGCTCTGTTAGTAGCGCCGCTGCAACGTTGAGGGCGCCACATAACTGTTACGGAACCGTCAAATAATTAATAATAATTGTAAAAGAGCATGGATTTTGGCGACTTTAACCCAACTTTGATGATAGTGAAAACACAGTCAAGAAAATGAGGAGTTAATGGCTGCAAGGTTTAAAACAAAGAATTATGTTGAGCACGTAATATTAGTTCACCCGAAGCCACTCCAACACCAAACCGGTGCGCCAAAACAGGAAAACGGCGCACATCTTGTAACAATTGTTTGCAATGTTTCGTGGCATGTTTTAACGGTGGTGAGTTAATTATTGAGAATTCCTGCCAACATTATGAAGAGAAAATTACCCAGAAGCCGATGAACTACGTTTTTTTCTATACAAATATATATAGATAAAACAATAGTGAAATCAGCAGGAATGGAAAACACAAAGTTATACCGGCAGCTACGCCGTACCAACTCGTTCTAAATTAAGTTATATCAACTGCCGTTTACAAATCGTGTACCGTTTGATATCAGCGGAAAGACCAAATTACGTACTAGCTGCTTGACTCACTTTTAAAATCTAAAGCTACCTCTAAAAGTAACAAAAAATGAAATCAGTTAGAATGGCAAACACACAATTACAAGAAAGTGACGAGAAATGGTCCATCGCTTCTCGGTTGGTTGGGCAGCATGAAAGGGTATTATACTGTTGCGCGTCCGCAGCGTAAAGTCAAATGGGCGGACACAATTTTCTACCAAATCATTAATTGCCTTCCAGTTCTAGGATTCGCTCGATTGTTAACAACAAATCTCGTAACCAAATCATGGCCTCCTCTACTGCTGTTGCAAAAGCCAAATGTCCGTCCATTCTCCATTTGGTGAAGGTGGCCATCGCCTCTCTAGGGGGCAAAAGTGGCGCCTCGTCCCAAGCCATCAAGAAGTACCTCCAGGAAAACTGCGGCGTAGACATCGAGAAGAAGGCCAGAACCATCCGCAATGCTCTGAACTCTGGCGTAGACAAGTGTGAACTTATCCGCACCAAGGGTAAGGGGGCCGCGGGCACGTTCAAACTTGACAGTACCAAGGAGAAGGTTGCTGCGAAGGTTGCCAAGAAGAAGGAGAGAGTCAAGGCCAAGAAAGAGCGGGACAATATTGCAGAGAAAGCCAAGATCGCCGAGAAAGCAAAGAAAGCCAAGATCGTGGAGAAATCGAAGAAAGCCAAGCTATCCAAGAAAGTGAAGAAACCCGCTCTAAAGAAGACAGCAAAGAAGGCCACCAAGAAAACCCCCTCTAAGCCAGCTACAGCCAAACCAACCAAAAATCCAGCTAGCAAAAACAAATCGGGCACGCAGAAGAAAGTGCCGGCCAAGCCATCGAAGAAATAACTGCTCTTCCCGGCAACAACTAAAACCAAAACGGCTCTTTTCAGAGCCACAACATTAACAAAAGAGATATTCCGTTGTGTTGTTTATGAATAATGGGAAATTGTTTTAATATATTGAGCGTTTGATTAATGATGCAGTGGTGTAGTGTTTTGAACCCTGTTACTGAAAAAAAATTAAAAAAATACAAAAAACATTGCGGAATGGGAAACAAGAAACAGAAAAGATTAAGGCGGGGTGTGCAAAATCAGTGTGAATTGAACAAAAACTGGAAAATGATAAAATCAACTTTAATTGTTTGTGCGTCTTAAACCTCACGGAGAGTCGCAACTATTGTTTACCTAGATTGTTTAAAGTTGAGGAATTGATCACTAAGCGCATCCTTGACGGGGAACGTGTTTGACGTTGCATCATCGGGCGCCGATGTACTGATGAGGGCGCTCTGTTAGTAGCGCCGCTGCAACGTTGAGGGCGCCACATAACTGTTACGGAACCGTCAAATAATTAATAATAATTGTAAAAGAGCATGGATTTTGGCGACTTTAACCCAACTTTGATGATAGTGAAAACACAGTCAAGAAAATGAGGAGTTAATGGTTGCAAGGTTTAAAACAAAGAATTATGTTGAGCACGTGATATTAGTTCACCCGAAGCCACTCCAACACCAAACCGGTGCGCCAAAACAGGAAAACGGCGCACATCTTGTAACAATTGTTTGCAATGTTTCGTGGCATGTTTTAACGGTGGTGAGTTAATTATTGAGAATTCCTGCCAAAATTATGAAGAGAAAATTACCCAGAAGCCGATGAACTACGTGTTTTACTATACAAATACATATAGATAAAACAATAGTGAAATCAGCAGGAATGGAAAACATAAAGTTATACCGGCAGCTACGCCGTACCAACTCGTTCTAAATTAAGTTATATCAACTGCCGTTTACAAATCGTGTACCGTTTGATATCAGCGGAAAGACCAAATTACGTACTAGCTGCTTGACTCACTTTTAAAATTTAAAGCTACCTCTAAAAGTAACAAAAAATGAAATCAGTTGGAATGGCAAACACAGAATTACAAGAAAGTGACGAGAAATGGTCCATCGCTTCTCGGTTGGTTGGGCAGCATGAAAGGGTATTATACTGTTGCGCGTCCGCAGCGTAAAGTCAAATGGGCGGACACAATTTTCTACCAAATCATTAATTGCCTTCCAGTTCTAGGATTCGCTCGATTGTTAACAACAAATCTCGTAACCAAATCATGGCCTCCTCTACTGCTGTTGCAAAAGCCAAATGTCCGTCCATTCTCCATTTGGTGAAGGTGGCCATCGCCTCTCTAGGGGGCAAAAGTGGCGCCTCGTCCCAAGCCATCAAGAAGTACCTCCAGGAAAACTGCGGCGTAGACATCGAGAAGAAGGCCAGAACCATCCGCAATGCTCTGAACTCTGGCGTAGACAAGTGTGAACTTATCCGCACCAAGGGTAAGGGGGCCGCGGGCATGTTCAAACTTGACAGTACGAAGGAGAAGGTTGCTGCGAAGGTTGCCAAGGAGAAGGAGAGAGTCAAGGCCAAGAAAGAGCGGGACAATATTGCAGAGAAAGCCAAGATCGCCGAGAAAGCAAAGAAAGCCAAGATCGTGGAGAAATCGAAGAAAGCCAAGCTATCCAAGAAAGTGAAGAAACCCGCTCTAAAGAAGACAGCAAAGAAGGCCGCCCAGAAAACCCCCTCTAAGCCAGCTACAGCCAAACCAACCAAAAAGCCAGCTAGCAAAAACACATCGGGCATGCAGAAGAAAGTGCCGGCCAAGCCATCGAAGAAATAACTGCTCTTCCCGGCAACAACCAAAACCAAAACGGCTCTTTTCAGAGCCACAACATTAACAAAAGAGATTCCGTTGTGTTGTTTATGAATAATGGGAAATTGTTTTAATATATTGAGCGTTTGATTAATGATGCAGTGGTGTAGTGTTTTGAACCCTGTTACTGAAAAAAAAATAAAAAAATAAAAAAAACATTGCGGAATGGGAAACAAGAAACAGAAAAGACTAAGGCGGGGTGTGCAAAATCAGTGTGAATTGAACAAAAACTGGAAAATGATAAAATCAACTTTAATTGTTTGTGCGTCTTAAACCTCACGGAGAGTCGCAACTATTGTTTACCTAGATTGTTTAAAGTTGAGGAATTGATCACTAAGCGCATCCTTGATGGGGAACGTGTTTGACGTTGCATCATCGGGCGCCGATGTACTGATGAGGGCGCTCTGTTAGTAGCGCCGCTGCAACGTTGAGGGCGCCACATAACTGTTACGGAACCGTCAAATAATTAATAATAATTGTAAAAGAGCATGGATTTTGGCGACTTTAACCCAACTTTGATGATAGTGAAAACACAGTCAAGAAAATGAGGAGTTAATGGTTGCAAGGTTTAAAACAAAGAATTATGTTGAGCACGTAATATTAGTTCACCCGAAGCCACTCCAACACCAAACCGGTGCGCCAAAACAGGAAAACGGCGCACATCTTGTAACAATTGTTTGCAATGTTTCGTGGCATGTTTTAACGGTGGTGAGTTAATTATTGAGAATTCCTGAAAACATTATGAAGAGAAAATTACCCAGAAGCCGATGAACTACGTTTTTTTCTATACAAATATATATAGATAAAACAATAGTGAAATCAGCAGGAATGGAAAACACAAAGTTATACCGGCAGCTACGCCGTACCAACTCGTTCTAAATTAAGTTATATCAACTGCCGTTTACAAATCGTGTACCGTTTGATATCAGCGGAAAGACCAAATTACGTACTAGCTGCTTGACTCACTTTTAAAATCTAAAGCTACCTCTAAAAGTAACAAAAAATGAAATCAGTTAGAATGGCAAACACACAATTACAAGAAAGTGACGAGAAATGGTCCATCGCTTCTCGGTTGGTTGGGCAGCATGAAAGGGTATTATACTGTTGCGCGTCCGCAGCGTAAAGTCAAATGGGCGGACACAATTTTCTACCAAATCATTAATTGCCTTCCAGTTCTAGGATTCGCTCGAATGTTAACAACAAATCTCGTAACCAAATCATGGCCTCCTCTACTGCTGTTGCAAAAGCCAAATGTCCGTCCATTCTCCATTTGGTGAAGGTGGCCATCGCCTCTCTAGGGGGCAAAAGTGGCGCCTCGTCCCAAGCCATCAAGAAGTACCTCCAGGAAAACTGCGGCGTAGACATCGAGAAGAAGGCCAGAACCATCCGCAATGCTCTGAACTCTGGCGTAGACAAGTGTGAACTTATCCGCACCAAGGGTAAGGGGGCCGCGGGCACGTTCAAACTTGACAGTACGAAGGAGAAGGTTGCTGCGAAGGTTGCCAAGGAGAAGGAGAGAGTCAAGGCCAAGAAAGAGCGGGACAATATTGCAGAGATAGCCAAGAAAGCCAAGATCGCCGAGAAAGCAAAGAAAGCCAAGATCGTGGAGAAATCGAAGAAAGCCAAGCTATCCAAGAAAGTGAAGAAACCCGCTCTAAAGAAGACAGCAAAGAAGGCCGCCAAGGAAACCCCCTCTAAGCCAGCTACAGCCAAACCAACCAAAAAGCCAGCTAGCAAAAACACATCGGGCATGCAGAAGAAAGTGCCGGCCAAGCCATCGAAGAAATAACTGCTCTTCCCGGCAACAACCAAAACCAAAACGGCTCTTTTCAGAGCCACAACATTAACAAAAAGAGATATTCCGTTGTGTTGTTTATGAATAATGGGAAATTGTTTTAATATATTGAGCGTTTGATTAATGATGCAGTGGTGTAGTGTTTTGAACCCTGTTACTGAAAAAAACTTTAAAAAATAAAAAAAACATTGCGGAATGGGAAACAAGAAACAGAAAAGATTAAGGCGGGGTGTGCAAAATCAGTGTGAATTGAACAAAAACTGGAAAATGATAAAATCAACTTTAATTGTTTGTGCGTCTTAAACCTCACAGAGAGTCGCAACTATTGTTTACCTAGATTGTTTAAAGTTGAGGAATTGATCACTAAGCGCATCCTTGATGGGGAACGTGTTTGACGTTGCATCATCGGGCGCCGATGTACTGATGAGGGCGCTCTGTTAGTAGCGCCGCTGCAACGTTGAGGGCGCCACATAACTGTTACGGAACCGTCAAATAATTAATAATAATTGTAAAAGAGCATGGATTTTGGCGACTTTAACCCAACTTTGATGATAGTGAAAACACAGTCAAGAAAATGTGGAGTTAATGGCTGCAAGGTTTAAAACAAAGAATTATGTTGAGCACGTAATATTAGTTCACCCGAAGCCACTCCAACACCAAACCGGTGCGCCAAAACAGGAAAACGGCGCACATCTTGTAACAATTGTTTGCAATGTTTCGTGGCATGTTTTAACGGTGGTGAGTTAATTATTGAGAATTCCTGCCAACATTATGAAGAGAAAATTACCCAGAAGCCGATGAACTACGTTTTTTTCTATACAAATATATATAGATAAAACAATAGTGAAATCAGCAGGAATGGAAAACACAAAGTTATACCGGCAGCTACGCCGTACCAACTCGTTCTAAATTAAGTTATATCAACTGCCGTTTACAAATCGTGTACCGTTTGATATCAGCGGAAAGACCAAATTACGTACTAGCTGCTTGACTCACTTTTAAAATCTAAAGCTACCTCTAAAAGTAACAAAAAATGAAATCAGTTAGAATGGCAAACACACAATTACAAGAAAGTGACGAGAAATGGTCCATCGCTTCTCGGTTGGTTGGGCAGCATGAAAGGGTATTATACTGTTGCGCGTCCGCAGCGTAAAGTCAAATGGGCGGACACAATTTTCTACCAAATCATTAATTGCCTTCCAGTTCTAGGATTCGCTCGAATGTTAACAACAAATCTCGTAACCAAATCATGGCCTCCTCTACTGCTGTTGCAAAAGCCAAATGTCCGTCCATTCTCCATTTGGTGAAGGTGGCCATCGCCTCTCTAGGGGGCAAAAGTGGCGCCTCGTCCCAAGCCATCAAGAAGTACCTCCAGGAAAACTGCGGCGTAGACATCGAGAAGAAGGCCAGAACCATCCGCAATGCTCTGAACTCTGGCGTAGACAAGTGTGAACTTATCCGCACCAAGGGTAAGGGGGCCGCGGGCACGTTCAAACTTGACAGTACGAAGGAGAAGGTTGCTGCGAAGGTTGCCAAGGAGAAGGAGAGAGTCAAGGCCAAGAAAGAGCGGGACAATATTGCAGAGAAAGCCAAGATCGCCGAGAAAGCAAAGAAAGCCAAGATCGTGGAGAAATCGAAGAAAGCCAAGCTATCCAAGAAAGTGAAGAAACCCGCTCTAAAGAAGACAGCAAAGAAGGCCACCAAGAAAACCCCCTCTAAGCCAGCTACAGCCAAACCAACCAAAAATCCAGCTAGCAAAAACAAATCGGGCATGCAGAAGAAAGTGCCGGCCAAGCCATCGAAGAAATAACTGCTCTTCCCGGCAACAACCAAAACCAAAACGGCTCTTTTCAGAGCCACAACATTAACAAAAGAGATATTCCGTTGTGTTGTTTATGAATAATGGGAAATTGTTTTAATATATTGAGCGTTTGATTAATGATGCAGTGGTGTAGTGTTTTGAACCCTGTTACTGAAAAAAAATTAAAAAAATTAAAAAAACATTGCGGAATGGGAAACAAGAAACAGAAAAGATTAAGGCGGGGTGTGCAAAATCAGTGTGAATTGAACAAAAACTGGAAAATGATAAAATCAACTTTAATTGTTTGTGCGTCTTAAACCTCACGGAGAGTCGCAACTATTGTTTACCTAGATTGTTTAAAGTTGAGGAATTGATCACTAAGCGCATCCTTGACGGGGAACGTGTTTGACGTTGCATCATCGGGCGCCGATGTACTGATGAGGGCGCTCTGTTAGTAGCGCCGCTGCAACGTTGAGGGCGCCACATAACTGTTACGGAACCGTCAAATAATTAATAATAATTGTAAAAGAGCATGGATTTTGGCGACTTTAACCCAACTTTGATGATAGTGAAAACACAGTCAAGAAAATGAGGAGTTAATGGTTGCAAGGTTTAAAACAAAGAATTATGTTGAGCACGTGATATTAGTTCACCCGAAGCCACTCCAACACCAAACCGGTGCGCCAAAACAGGAAAACGGCGCACATCTTGTAACAATTGTTTGCAATGTTTCGTGGCATGTTTTAACGGTGGTGAGTTAATTATTGAGAATTCCTGCCAAAATTATGAAGAGAAAATTACCCAGAAGCCGATGAACTACGTGTTTTACTATACAAATACATATAGATAAAACAATAGTGAAATCAGCAGGAATGGAAAACATAAAGTTATACCGGCAGCTACGCCGTACCAACTCGTTCTAAATTAAGTTATATCAACTGCCGTTTACAAATCGTGTACCGTTTGATATCAGCGGAAAGACCAAATTACGTACTAGCTGCTTGACTCACTTTTAAAATCTAAAGCTACCTCTAAAAGTAACAAAAAATGAAATCAGTTGGAATGGCAAACACACAATTACAAGAAAGTGACCAGAAATGGTCCATCGCTTCTCGGTTGGTTGGGCAGCATGAAAGGGTATTATACTGTTGCGCGTCCGCAGCGTAAAGTCAAATGGGCGGACACAATTTTCTACCAAATCATTAATTGCCTTCCAGTTCTAGGATTCGCTCGATTGTTAACAACAAATCTCGTAACCAAATCATGGCCTCCTCTACTGCTGTTGCAAAAGCCAAATGTCCGTCCATTCTCCATTTGGTGAAGGTGGCCATCGCCTCTCTAGGGGGCAAAAGTGGCGCCTCGTCCCAAGCCATCAAGAAGTACCTCCAGGAAAACTGCGGCGTAGACATCGAGAAGAAGGCCAGAACCATCCGCAATGCTCTGAACTCTGGCGTAGACAAGTGTGAACTTATCCGCACCAAGGGTAAGGGTGCCGCGGGCACGTTCAAACTTGACAGTACGAAGGAGAAGGTTGCTGCGAAGGTTGCCAAGGAGAAGGAGAGAGTCAAGGCCAAGAAAGAGCGGGACAATATTGCAGAGATAGCCAAGAAAGCCAAGATCGCCGAGAAAGCAAAGAAAGCCAAGATCGTGGAGAAATCGAAGAAAGCCAAGCTATCCAAGAAAGTGAAGAAACCCGCTCTAAAGAAGACAGCAAAGAAGGCCGCCAAGAAAACCCCCTCTAAGCCAGCTACAGCCAAACCAACCAAAAAGCCAGCTAGCAAAAACACATCGAGCATGCAGAAGAAAGTGCCGGCCAAGCCATCGAAGAAATAACTGCTCTTCCCGGCAACAACCAAAACCAAAACGGCTCTTTTCAGAGCCACAACATTAACAAAAAGAGATATTCCGTTGTGTTGTTTATGAATAATGGGAAATTGTTTTAATATATTGAGCGTTTGATTAATGATGCAGTGGTGTAGTGTTTTGAACCCTGTTACTGAAAAAAAAATAAAAAAATAAAAAAAACATTGCGGAATGGGAAACAAGAAACAGAAAAGACTAAGGCGGGGTGTGCAAAATCAGTGTGAATTGAACAAAAACTGGAAAATGATAAAATCAACTTTAATTGTTTGTGCGTCTTAAACCTCACGGAGAGTCGCAACTATTGTTTACCTAGATTGTTTAAAGTTGAGGAATTGATCACTAAGCGCATCCTTGATGGGGAACGTGTTTGACGTTGCATCATCGGGCGCCGATGTACTGATGAGGGCGCTCTGTTAGTAGCGCCGCTGCAACGTTGAGGGCGCCACATAACTGTTACGGAACCGTCAAATAATTAATAATAATTGTAAAAGAGCATGGATTTTGGCGACTTTAACCCAACTTTGATGATAGTGAAAACACAGTCAAGAAAATGAGGAGTTAATGGTTGCAAGGTTTAAAACAAAGAATTATGTTGAGCACGTAATATTAGTTCACCCGAAGCCACTCCAACACCAAACCGGTGCGCCAAAACAGGAAAACGGCGCACATCTTGTAACAATTGTTTGCAATGTTTCGTGGCATGTTTTAACGGTGGTGAGTTAATTATTGAGAATTCCTGAAAACATTATGAAGAGAAAATTACCCAGAAGCCGATGAACTACGTTTTTTTCTATACAAATATATATAGATAAAACAATAGTGAAATCAGCAGGAATGGAAAACACAAAGTTATACCGGCAGCTACGCCGTACCAACTCGTTCTAAATTAAGTTATATCAACTGCCGTTTACAAATCGTGTACCGTTTGATATCAGCGGAAAGACCAAATTACGTACTAGCTGCTTGACTCACTTTTAAAATCTAAAGCTACCTCTAAAAGTAACAAAAAATGAAATCAGTTAGAATGGCAAACACACAATTACAAGAAAGTGACGAGAAATGGTCCATCGCTTCTCGGTTGGTTGGGCAGCATGAAAGGGTATTATACTGTTGCGCGTCCGCAGCGTAAAGTCAAATGGGCGGACACAATTTTCTACCAAATCATTAATTGCCTTCCAGTTCTAGGATTCGCTCGAATGTTAACAACAAATCTCGTAACCAAATCATGGCCTCCTCTACTGCTGTTGCAAAAGCCAAATGTCCGTCCATTCTCCATTTGGTGAAGGTGGCCATCGCCTCTCTAGGGGGCAAAAGTGGCGCCTCGTCCCAAGCCATCAAGAAGTACCTCCAGGAAAACTGCGGCGTAGACATCGAGAAGAAGGCCAGAACCATCCGCAATGCTCTGAACTCTGGCGTAGACAAGTGTGAACTTATCCGCACCAAGGGTAAGGGGGCCGCGGGCACGTTCAAACTTGACAGTACGAAGGAGAAGGTTGCTGCGAAGGTTGCCAAGGAGAAGGAGAGAGTCAAGGCCAAGAAAGAGCGGGACAATATTGCAGAGATAGCCAAGAAAGCCAAGATCGCCGAGAAAGCAAAGAAAGCCAAGATCGTGGAGAAATCGAAGAAAGCCAAGCTATCCAAGAAAGTGAAGAAACCCGCTCTAAAGAAGACAGCAAAGAAGGCCGCCAAGGAAACCCCCTCTAAGCCAGCTACAGCCAAACCAACCAAAAAGCCAGCTAGCAAAAACACATCGGGCATGCAGAAGAAAGTGCCGGCCAAGCCATCGAAGAAATAACTGCTCTTCCCGGCAACAACCAAAACCAAAACGGCTCTTTTCAGAGCCACAACATTAACAAAAAGAGATATTCCGTTGTGTTGTTTATGAATAATGGGAAATTGTTTTAATATATTGAGCGTTTGATTAATGATGCAGTGGTGTAGTGTTTTGAACCCTGTTACTGAAAAAAACTTTAAAAAATAAAAAAAACATTGCGGAATGGGAAACAAGAAACAGAAAAGATTAAGGCGGGGTGTGCAAAATCAGTGTGAATTGAACAAAAACTGGAAAATGATAAAATCAACTTTAATTGTTTGTGCGTCTTAAACCTCACAGAGAGTCGCAACTATTGTTTACCTAGATTGTTTAAAGTTGAGGAATTGATCACTAAGCGCATCCTTGATGGGGAACGTGTTTGACGTTGCATCATCGGGCGCCGATGTACTGATGAGGGCGCTCTGTTAGTAGCGCCGCTGCAACGTTGAGGGCGCCACATAACTGTTACGGAACCGTCAAATAATTAATAATAATTGTAAAAGAGCATGGATTTTGGCGACTTTAACCCAACTTTGATGATAGTGAAAACACAGTCAAGAAAATGTGGAGTTAATGGCTGCAAGGTTTAAAACAAAGAATTATGTTGAGCACGTAATATTAGTTCACCCGAAGCCACTCCAACACCAAACCGGTGCGCCAAAACAGGAAAACGGCGCACATCTTGTAACAATTGTTTGCAATGTTTCGTGGCATGTTTTAACGGTGGTGAGTTAATTATTGAGAATTCCTGCCAACATTATGAAGAGAAAATTACCCAGAAGCCGATGAACTACGTTTTTTTCTATACAAATATATATAGATAAAACAATAGTGAAATCAGCAGGAATGGAAAACACAAAGTTATACCGGCAGCTACGCCGTACCAACTCGTTCTAAATTAAGTTATATCAACTGCCGTTTACAAATCGTGTACCGTTTGATATCAGCGGAAAGACCAAATTACGTACTAGCTGCTTGACTCACTTTTAAAATCTAAAGCTACCTCTAAAAGTAACAAAAAATGAAATCAGTTAGAATGGCAAACACACAATTACAAGAAAGTGACGAGAAATGGTCCATCGCTTCTCGGTTGGTTGGGCAGCATGAAAGGGTATTATACTGTTGCGCGTCCGCAGCGTAAAGTCAAATGGGCGGACACAATTTTCTACCAAATCATTAATTGCCTTCCAGTTCTAGGATTCGCTCGAATGTTAACAACAAATCTCGTAACCAAATCATGGCCTCCTCTACTGCTGTTGCAAAAGCCAAATGTCCGTCCATTCTCCATTTGGTGAAGGTGGCCATCGCCTCTCTAGGGGGCAAAAGTGGCGCCTCGTCCCAAGCCATCAAGAAGTACCTCCAGGAAAACTGCGGCGTAGACATCGAGAAGAAGGCCAGAACCATCCGCAATGCTCTGAACTCTGGCGTAGACAAGTGTGAACTTATCCGCACCAAGGGTAAGGGGGCCGCGGGCACGTTCAAACTTGACAGTACGAAGGAGAAGGTTGCTGCGAAGGTTGCCAAGGAGAAGGAGAGAGTCAAGGCCAAGAAAGAGCGGGACAATATTGCAGAGAAAGCCAAGATCGCCGAGAAAGCAAAGAAAGCCAAGATCGTGGAGAAATCGAAGAAAGCCAAGCTATCCAAGAAAGTGAAGAAACCCGCTCTAAAGAAGACAGCAAAGAAGGCCACCAAGAAAACCCCCTCTAAGCCAGCTACAGCCAAACCAACCAAAAATCCAGCTAGCAAAAACAAATCGGGCATGCAGAAGAAAGTGCCGGCCAAGCCATCGAAGAAATAACTGCTCTTCCCGGCAACAACCAAAACCAAAACGGCTCTTTTCAGAGCCACAACATTAACAAAAGAGATATTCCGTTGTGTTGTTTATGAATAATGGGAAATTGTTTTAATATATTGAGCGTTTGATTAATGATGCAGTGGTGTAGTGTTTTGAACCCTGTTACTGAAAAAAAATTAAAAAAATTAAAAAAACATTGCGGAATGGGAAACAAGAAACAGAAAAGATTAAGGCGGGGTGTGCAAAATCAGTGTGAATTGAACAAAAACTGGAAAATGATAAAATCAACTTTAATTGTTTGTGCGTCTTAAACCTCACGGAGAGTCGCAACTATTGTTTACCTAGATTGTTTAAAGTTGAGGAATTGATCACTAAGCGCATCCTTGACGGGGAACGTGTTTGACGTTGCATCATCGGGCGCCGATGTACTGATGAGGGCGCTCTGTTAGTAGCGCCGCTGCAACGTTGAGGGCGCCACATAACTGTTACGGAACCGTCAAATAATTAATAATAATTGTAAAAGAGCATGGATTTTGGCGACTTTAACCCAACTTTGATGATAGTGAAAACACAGTCAAGAAAATGAGGAGTTAATGGTTGCAAGGTTTAAAACAAAGAATTATGTTGAGCACGTGATATTAGTTCACCCGAAGCCACTCCAACACCAAACCGGTGCGCCAAAACAGGAAAACGGCGCACATCTTGTAACAATTGTTTGCAATGTTTCGTGGCATGTTTTAACGGTGGTGAGTTAATTATTGAGAATTCCTGCCAAAATTATGAAGAGAAAATTACCCAGAAGCCGATGAACTACGTGTTTTACTATACAAATACATATAGATAAAACAATAGTGAAATCAGCAGGAATGGAAAACATAAAGTTATACCGGCAGCTACGCCGTACCAACTCGTTCTAAATTAAGTTATATCAACTGCCGTTTACAAATCGTGTACCGTTTGATATCAGCGGAAAGACCAAATTACGTACTAGCTGCTTGACTCACTTTTAAAATCTAAAGCTACCTCTAAAAGTAACAAAAAATGAAATCAGTTGGAATGGCAAACACACAATTACAAGAAAGTGACCAGAAATGGTCCATCGCTTCTCGGTTGGTTGGGCAGCATGAAAGGGTATTATACTGTTGCGCGTCCGCAGCGTAAAGTCAAATGGGCGGACACAATTTTCTACCAAATCATTAATTGCCTTCCAGTTCTAGGATTCGCTCGATTGTTAACAACAAATCTCGTAACCAAATCATGGCCTCCTCTACTGCTGTTGCAAAAGCCAAATGTCCGTCCATTCTCCATTTGGTGAAGGTGGCCATCGCCTCTCTAGGGGGCAAAAGTGGCGCCTCGTCCCAAGCCATCAAGAAGTACCTCCAGGAAAACTGCGGCGTAGACATCGAGAAGAAGGCCAGAACCATCCGCAATGCTCTGAACTCTGGCGTAGACAAGTGTGAACTTATCCGCACCAAGGGTAAGGGTGCCGCGGGCACGTTCAAACTTGACAGTACGAAGGAGAAGGTTGCTGCGAAGGTTGCCAAGGAGAAGGAGAGAGTCAAGGCCAAGAAAGAGCGGGACAATATTGCAGAGATAGCCAAGAAAGCCAAGATCGCCGAGAAAGCAAAGAAAGCCAAGATCGTGGAGAAATCGAAGAAAGCCAAGCTATCCAAGAAAGTGAAGAAACCCGCTCTAAAGAAGACAGCAAAGAAGGCCGCCAAGAAAACCCCCTCTAAGCCAGCTACAGCCAAACCAACCAAAAAGCCAGCTAGCAAAAACACATCGAGCATGCAGAAGAAAGTGCCGGCCAAGCCATCGAAGAAATAACTGCTCTTCCCGGCAACAACCAAAACCAAAACGGCTCTTTTCAGAGCCACAACATTAACAAAAAGAGATATTCCGTTGTGTTGTTTATGAATAATGGGAAATTGTTTTAATATATTGAGCGTTTGATTAATGATGCAGTGGTGTAGTGTTTTGAACCCTGTTACTGAAAAAAACTTTAAAAAATAAAAAAAACATTGCGGAATGGGAAACAAGAAACAGAAAAGATTAAGGCGGGGTGTGCAAAATCAGTGTGAATTGAACAAAAACTGGAAAATGATAAAATCAACTTTAATTGTTTGTGCGTCTTAAACCTCACAGAGAGTCGCAACTATTGTTTACCTAGATTGTTTAAAGTTGAGGAATTGATCACTAAGCGCATCCTTGATGGGGAACGTGTTTGACGTTGCATCATCGGGCGCCGATGTACTGATGAGGGCGCTCTGTTAGTAGCGCCGCTGCAACGTTGAGGGCGCCACATAACTGTTACGGAACCGTCAAATAATTAATAATAATTGTAAAAGAGCATGGATTTTGGCGACTTTAACCCAACTTTGATGATAGTGAAAACACAGTCAAGAAAATGAGGAGTTAATGGCTGCAAGGTTTAAAACAAAGAATTATGTTGAGCACGTAATATTAGTTCACCCGAAGCCACTCCAACACCAAACCGGTGCGCCAAAACAGGAAAACGGCGCACATCTTGTAACAATTGTTTGCAATGTTTCGTGGCATGTTTTAACGGTGGTGAGTTAATTATTGAGAATTCCTGCCAACATTATGAAGAGAAAATTACCCAGAAGCCGATGAACTACGTTTTTTTCTATACAAATATATATAGATAAAACAATAGTGAAATCAGCAGGAATGGAAAACACAAAGTTATACCGGCAGCTACGCCGTACCAACTCGTTCTAAATTAAGTTATATCAACTGCCGTTTACAAATCGTGTACCGTTTGATATCAGCGGAAAGACCAAATTACGTACTAGCTGCTTGACTCACTTTTAAAATCTAAAGCTACCTCTAAAAGTAACAAAAAATGAAATCAGTTAGAATGGCAAACACACAATTACAAGAAAGTGACGAGAAATGGTCCATCGCTTCTCGGTTGGTTGGGCAGCATGAAAGGGTATTATACTGTTGCGCGTCCGCAGCGTAAAGTCAAATGGGCGGACACAATTTTCTACCAAATCATTAATTGCCTTCCAGTTCTAGGATTCGCTCGAATGTTAACAACAAATCTCGTAACCAAATCATGGCCTCCTCTACTGCTGTTGCAAAAGCCAAATGTCCGTCCATTCTCCATTTGGTGAAGGTGGCCATCGCCTCTCTAGGGGGCAAAAGTGGCGCCTCGTCCCAAGCCATCAAGAAGTACCTCCAGGAAAACTGCGGCGTAGACACCGAGAAGAAGGCCAGAACCATCCGCAATGCTCTGAACTCTGGCGTAGACAAGTGTGAACTTATCCGCACCAAGGGTAAGGGGGCCGCGGGCACGTTCAAACTTGACAGTACGAAGGAGAAGGTTGCTGCGAAGGTTGCCAAGGAGAAGGAGAGAGTCAAGGCCAAGAAACAGCGGGACAATATTGCAGAGAAAGCCAAGATCGCCGAGAAAGCAAAGAAAGCCAAGATCGTGGAGAAATCGAAGAAAGCCAAGCTATCCAAGAAAGTGAAGAAACCCGCTCTAAAGAAGACAGCAAAGAAGGCCACCAAGAAAACCCCCTCTAAGCCAGCTACAGCCAAACCAACCAAAAATCCAGCTAGCAAAAACAAATCGGGCATGCAGAAGAAAGTGCCGGCCAAGCCATCGAAGAAATAACTGCTCTTCCCGGCAACAACCAAAACCAAAACGGCTCTTTTCAGAGCCACAACATTAACAAAAGAGATATTCCGTTGTGTTGTTTATGAATAATGGGAAATTGTTTTAATATATTGAGCGTTTGATTAATGATGCAGTGGTGTAGTGTTTTGAACCCTGTTACTGAAAAAAAATTAAAAAAATAAAAAAAACATTGCGGAATGGGAAACAAGAAACAGAAAAGATTAAGGCGGGGTGTGCAAAATCAGTGTGAATTGAACAAAAACTGGAAAATGATAAAATCAACTTTAATTGTTTGTGCGTCTTAAACCTCACGGAGAGTCGCAACTATTGTTTACCTAGATTGTTTAAAGTTGAGGAATTGATCACTAAGCGCATCCTTGACGGGGAACGTGTTTGACGTTGCATCATCGGGCGCCGATGTACTGATGAGGGCGCTCTGTTAGTAGCGCCGCTGCAACGTTGAGGGCGCCACATAACTGTTACGGAACCGTCAAATAATTAATAATAATTGTAAAAGAGCATGGATTTTGGCGACTTTAACCCAACTTTGATGATAGTGAAAACACAGTCAAGAAAATGAGGAGTTAATGGTTGCAAGGTTTAAAACAAAGAATTATGTTGAGCACGTGATATTAGTTCACCCGAAGCCACTCCAACACCAAACCGGTGCGCCAAAACAGGAAAACGGCGCACATCTTGTAACAATTGTTTGCAATGTTTCGTGGCATGTTTTAACGGTGGTGAGTTAATTATTGAGAATTCCTGCCAAAATTATGAAGAGAAAATTACCCAGAAGCCGATGAACTACGTGTTTTACTATACAAATACATATAGATAAAACAATAGTGAAATCAGCAGGAATGGAAAACATAAAGTTATACCGGCAGCTACGCCGTACCAACTCGTTCTAAATTAAGTTATATCAACTGCCGTTTACAAATCGTGTACCGTTTGATATCAGCGGAAAGACCAAATTACGTACTAGCTGCTTGACTCACTTTTAAAATCTAAAGCTACCTCTAAAAGTAACAAAAAATGAAATCAGTTGGAATGGCAAACACACAATTACAAGAAAGTGACCAGAAATGGTCCATCGCTTCTCGGTTGGTTGGGCAGCATGAAAGGGTATTATACTGTTGCGCGTCCGCAGCGTAAAGTCAAATGGGCGGACACAATTTTCTACCAAATCATTAATTGCCTTCCAGTTCTAGGATTCGCTCGATTGTTAACAACAAATCTCGTAACCAAATCATGGCCTCCTCTACTGCTGTTGCAAAAGCCAAATGTCCGTCCATTCTCCATTTGGTGAAGGTGGCCATCGCCTCTCTAGGGGGCAAAAGTGGCGCCTCGTCCCAAGCCATCAAGAAGTACCTCCAGGAAAACTGCGGCGTAGACATCGAGAAGAAGGCCAGAACCATCCGCAATGCTCTGAACTCTGGCGTAGACAAGTGTGAACTTATCCGCACCAAGGGTAAGGGTGCCGCGGGCACGTTCAAACTTGACAGTACGAAGGAGAAGGTTGCTGCGAAGGTTGCCAAGGAGAAGGAGAGAGTCAAGGCCAAGAAAGAGCGGGACAATATTGCAGAGATAGCCAAGAAAGCCAAGATCGCCGAGAAAGCAAAGAAAGCCAAGATCGTGGAGAAATCGAAGAAAGCCAAGCTATCCAAGAAAGTGAAGAAACCCGCTCTAAAGAAGACAGCAAAGAAGGCCGCCAAGAAAACCCCCTCTAAGCCAGCTACAGCCAAACCAACCAAAAAGCCAGCTAGCAAAAACACATCGAGCATGCAGAAGAAAGTGCCGGCCAAGCCATCGAAGAAATAACTGCTCTTCCCGGCAACAACCAAAACCAAAACGGCTCTTTTCAGAGCCACAACATTAACAAAAAGAGATATTCCGTTGTGTTGTTTATGAATAATGGGAAATTGTTTTAATATATTGAGCGTTTGATTAATGATGCAGTGGTGTAGTGTTTTGAACCCTGTTACTGAAAAAAACTTTAAAAAATAAAAAAAACATTGCGGAATGGGAAACAAGAAACAGAAAAGATTAAGGCGGGGTGTGCAAAATCAGTGTGAATTGAACAAAAACTGGAAAATGATAAAATCAACTTTAATTGTTTGTGCGTCTTAAACCTCACAGAGAGTCGCAACTATTGTTTACCTAGATTGTTTAAAGTTGAGGAATTGATCACTAAGCGCATCCTTGATGGGGAACGTGTTTGACGTTGCATCATCGGGCGCCGATGTACTGATGAGGGCGCTCTGTTAGTAGCGCCGCTGCAACGTTGAGGGCGCCACATAACTGTTACGGAACCGTCAAATAATTAATAATAATTGTAAAAGAGCATGGATTTTGGCGACTTTAACCCAACTTTGATGATAGTGAAAACACAGTCAAGAAAATGAGGAGTTAATGGCTGCAAGGTTTAAAACAAAGAATTATGTTGAGCACGTAATATTAGTTCACCCGAAGCCACTCCAACACCAAACCGGTGCGCCAAAACAGGAAAACGGCGCACATCTTGTAACAATTGTTTGCAATGTTTCGTGGCATGTTTTAACGGTGGTGAGTTAATTATTGAGAATTCCTGCCAACATTATGAAGAGAAAATTACCCAGAAGCCGATGAACTACGTTTTTTTCTATACAAATATATATAGATAAAACAATAGTGAAATCAGCAGGAATGGAAAACACAAAGTTATACCGGCAGCTACGCCGTACCAACTCGTTCTAAATTAAGTTATATCAACTGCCGTTTACAAATCGTGTACCGTTTGATATCAGCGGAAAGACCAAATTACGTACTAGCTGCTTGACTCACTTTTAAAATCTAAAGCTACCTCTAAAAGTAACAAAAAATGAAATCAGTTAGAATGGCAAACACACAATTACAAGAAAGTGACGAGAAATGGTCCATCGCTTCTCGGTTGGTTGGGCAGCATGAAAGGGTATTATACTGTTGCGCGTCCGCAGCGTAAAGTCAAATGGGCGGACACAATTTTCTACCAAATCATTAATTGCCTTCCAGTTCTAGGATTCGCTCGAATGTTAACAACAAATCTCGTAACCAAATCATGGCCTCCTCTACTGCTGTTGCAAAAGCCAAATGTCCGTCCATTCTCCATTTGGTGAAGGTGGCCATCGCCTCTCTAGGGGGCAAAAGTGGCGCCTCGTCCCAAGCCATCAAGAAGTACCTCCAGGAAAACTGCGGCGTAGACACCGAGAAGAAGGCCAGAACCATCCGCAATGCTCTGAACTCTGGCGTAGACAAGTGTGAACTTATCCGCACCAAGGGTAAGGGGGCCGCGGGCACGTTCAAACTTGACAGTACGAAGGAGAAGGTTGCTGCGAAGGTTGCCAAGGAGAAGGAGAGAGTCAAGGCCAAGAAACAGCGGGACAATATTGCAGAGAAAGCCAAGATCGCCGAGAAAGCAAAGAAAGCCAAGATCGTGGAGAAATCGAAGAAAGCCAAGCTATCCAAGAAAGTGAAGAAACCCGCTCTAAAGAAGACAGCAAAGAAGGCCACCAAGAAAACCCCCTCTAAGCCAGCTACAGCCAAACCAACCAAAAATCCAGCTAGCAAAAACAAATCGGGCATGCAGAAGAAAGTGCCGGCCAAGCCATCGAAGAAATAACTGCTCTTCCCGGCAACAACCAAAACCAAAACGGCTCTTTTCAGAGCCACAACATTAACAAAAGAGATATTCCGTTGTGTTGTTTATGAATAATGGGAAATTGTTTTAATATATTGAGCGTTTGATTAATGATGCAGTGGTGTAGTGTTTTGAACCCTGTTACTGAAAAAAAATTAAAAAAATAAAAAAAACATTGCGGAATGGGAAACAAGAAACAGAAAAGATTAAGGCGGGGTGTGCAAAATCAGTGTGAATTGAACAAAAACTGGAAAATGATAAAATCAACTTTAATTGTTTGTGCGTCTTAAACCTCACGGAGAGTCGCAACTATTGTTTACCTAGATTGTTTAAAGTTGAGGAATTGATCACTAAGCGCATCCTTGACGGGGAACGTGTTTGACGTTGCATCATCGGGCGCCGATGTACTGATGAGGGCGCTCTGTTAGTAGCGCCGCTGCAACGTTGAGGGCGCCACATAACTGTTACGGAACCGTCAAATAATTAATAATAATTGTAAAAGAGCATGGATTTTGGCGACTTTAACCCAACTTTGATGATAGTGAAAACACAGTCAAGAAAATGAGGAGTTAATGGTTGCAAGGTTTAAAACAAAGAATTATGTTGAGCACGTGATATTAGTTCACCCGAAGCCACTCCAACACCAAACCGGTGCGCCAAAACAGGAAAACGGCGCACATCTTGTAACAATTGTTTGCAATGTTTCGTGGCATGTTTTAACGGTGGTGAGTTAATTATTGAGAATTCCTGCCAAAATTATGAAGAGAAAATTACCCAGAAGCCGATGAACTACGTGTTTTACTATACAAATACATATAGATAAAACAATAGTGAAATCAGCAGGAATGGAAAACATAAAGTTATACCGGCAGCTACGCCGTACCAACTCGTTCTAAATTAAGTTATATCAACTGCCGTTTACAAATCGTGTACCGTTTGATATCAGCGGAAAGACCAAATTACGTACTAGCTGCTTGACTCACTTTTAAAATCTAAAGCTACCTCTAAAAGTAACAAAAAATGAAATCAGTTGGAATGGCAAACACACAATTACAAGAAAGTGACGAGAAATGGTCCATCGCTTCTCGGTTGGTTGGGCAGCATGAAAGGGTATTATACTGTTGCGCGTCCGCAGCGTAAAGTCAAATGGGCGGACACAATTTTCTACCAAATCATTAATTGCCTTCCAGTTCTAGGATTCGCTCGATTGTTAACAACAAATCTCGTAACCAAATCATGGCCTCCTCTACTGCTGTTGCAAAAGCCAAATGTCCGTCCATTCTCCATTTGGTGAAGGTGGCCATCGCCTCTCTAGGGGGCAAAAGTGGCGCCTCGTCCCAAGCCATCAAGAAGTACCACCAGGAAAACTGCGGCGTAGACATCGAGAAGAAGGCCAGAACCATCCGCAATGCTCTGAACTCTGGCGTAGACAAGTGTGAACTTATCCGCACCAAGGGTAAGGGTGCCGCGGGCATGTTCAAACTTGACAGTACGAAGGAGAAGGTTGCTGCGAAGGTTGCCAAGGAGAAGGAGAGAGTCAAGGCCAAGAAAGAGCGGGACAATATTGCAGAGATAGCCAAGAAAGCCAAGATCGCCGAGAAAGCAAAGAAAGCCAAGATCGTGGAGAAATCGAAGAAAGCCAAGCTATCCAAGAAAGTGAAGAAACCCGCTCTAAAGAAGACAGCAAAGAAGGCCGCCAAGAAAACCCCCTCTAAGCCAGCTACAGCCAAACCAACCAAAAAGCCAGCTAGCAAAAACACATCGGGCATGCAGAAGAAAGTGCCGGCCAAGCCATCGAAGAAATAACTGCTCTTCCCGGCAACAACCAAAACCAAAACGGCTCTTTTCAGAGCCACAACATTAACAAAAAGAGATATTCCGTTGTGTTGTTTATGAATAATGGGAAATTGTTTTAATATATTGAGCGTTTGATTAATGATGCAGTGGTGTAGTGTTTTGAACCCTGTTACTGAAAAAAACTTTAAAAAATAAAAAAAACATTGCGGAATGGGAAACAAGAAACAGAAAAGATTAAGGCGGGGTGTGCAAAATCAGTGTGAATTGAACAAAAACTGGAAAATGATAAAATCAACTTTAATTGTTTGTGCGTCTTAAACCTCACAGAGAGTCGCAACTATTGTTTACCTAGATTGTTTAAAGTTGAGGAATTGATCACTAAGCGCATCCTTGATGGGGAACGTGTTTGACGTTGCATCATCGGGCGCCGATGTACTGATGAGGGCGCTCTGTTAGTAGCGCCGCTGCAACGTTGAGGGCGCCACATAACTGTTACGGAACCGTCAAATAATTAATAATAATTGTAAAAGAGCATGGATTTTGGCGACTTTAACCCAACTTTGATGATAGTGAAAACACAGTCAAGAAAATGAGGAGTTAATGGCTGCAAGGTTTAAAACAAAGAATTATGTTGAGCACGTAATATTAGTTCACCCGAAGCCACTCCAACACCAAACCGGTGCGCCAAAACAGGAAAACGGCGCACATCTTGTAACAATTGTTTGCAATGTTTCGTGGCATGTTTTAACGGTGGTGAGTTAATTATTGAGAATTCCTGCCAACATTATGAAGAGAAAATTACCCAGAAGCCGATGAACTACGTTTTTTTCTATACAAATATATATAGATAAAACAATAGTGAAATCAGCAGGAATGGAAAACACAAAGTTATACCGGCAGCTACGCCGTACCAACTCGTTCTAAATTAAGTTATATCAACTGCCGTTTACAAATCGTGTACCGTTTGATATCAGCGGAAAGACCAAATTACGTACTAGCTGCTTGACTCACTTTTAAAATCTAAAGCTACCTCTAAAAGTAACAAAAAATGAAATCAGTTAGAATGGCAAACACACAATTACAAGAAAGTGACGAGAAATGGTCCATCGCTTCTCGGTTGGTTGGGCAGCATGAAAGGGTATTATACTGTTGCGCGTCCGCAGCGTAAAGTCAAATGGGCGGACACAATTTTCTACCAAATCATTAATTGCCTTCCAGTTCTAGGATTCGCTCGAATGTTAACAACAAATCTCGTAACCAAATCATGGCCTCCTCTACTGCTGTTGCAAAAGCCAAATGTCCGTCCATTCTCCATTTGGTGAAGGTGGCCATCGCCTCTCTAGGGGGCAAAAGTGGCGCCTCGTCCCAAGCCATCAAGAAGTACCTCCAGGAAAACTGCGGCGTAGACATCGAGAAGAAGGCCTGAACCATCCGCAATGCTCTGAACTCTGGCGTAGACAAGTGTGAACTTATCCGCACCAAGGGTAAGGGGGCCGCGGGCACGTTCAAACTTGACAGTACGAAGGAGAAGGTTGCTGCGAAGGTTGCCAAGGAGAAGGAGAGAGTCAAGGCCAAGAAAGAGCGGGACAATATTGCAGAGAAAGCCAAGATCGCCGAGAAAGCAAAGAAAGCCAAGATCGTGGAGAAATCGAAGAAAGCCAAGCTATCCAAGAAAGTGAAGAAACCCGCTCTAAAGAAGACAGCAAAGAAGGCCACCAAGAAAACCCCCTCTAAGCCAGCTACAGCCAAACCAACCAAAAATCCAGCTAGCAAAAACAAATCGGGCATGCAGAAGAAAGTGCCGGCCAAGCCATCGAAGAAATAACTGCTCTTCCCGGCAACAACCAAAACCAAAAACGGCTCTTTTCAGAGCCACAACATTAACAAAAGAGATATTCCGTTGTGTTGTTTATGAATAATGGGAAATTGTTTTAATATATTGAGCGTTTGATTAATGATGCAGTGGTGTAGTGTTTTGAACCCTGTTACTGAAAAAAAATAAAAAAAATAAAAAAAACATTGCGGAATGGGAAACAAGAAACAGAAAAGATTAAGGCGGGGTGTGCAAAATCAGTGTGAATTGAACAAAAACTGGAAAATGATAAAATCAACTTTAATTGTTTGTGCGTCTTAAACCTCACGGAGAGTCGCAACTATTGTTTACCTAGATTGTTTAAAGTTGAGGAATTGATCACTAAGCGCATCCTTGACGGGGAACGTGTTTGACGTTGCATCATCGGGCGCCGATGTACTGATGAGGGCGCTCTGTTAGTAGCGCCGCTGCAACGTTGAGGGCGCCACATAACTGTTACGGAACCGTCAAATAATTAATCATAATTGTAAAAGAGCATGGATTTTGGCGACTTTAACCCAACTTTGATGATAGTGAAAACACAGTCAAGAAAATGAGGAGTTAATGGTTGCAAGGTTTAAAACAAAGAATTATGTTGAGCACGTGATATTAGTTCACCCGAAGCCACTCCAACACCAAACCGGTGCGCCAAAACAGGAAAACGGCGCACATTTTGTAACAATTGTTTGCAATGTTTCGTGGCATGTTTTAACGGTGGTGAGTTAATTATTGAGAATTCCTGCCAAAATTATGAAGAGAAAATTACCCAGAAGCCGATGAACTACGTGTTTTACTATACAAATACATATAGATAAAACAATAGTGAAATCAGCAGGAATGGAAAACATAAAGTTATACCGGCAGCTACGCCGTACCAACTCGTTCTAAATTAAGTTATATCAACTGCCGTTTACAAATCGTGTACCGTTTGATATCAGCGGAAAGACCAAATTACGTACTAGCTGCTTGACTCACTTTTAAAATCTAAAGCTACCTCTAAAAGTAACAAAAAATGAAATCAGTTGGAATGGCAAACACACAATTACAAGAAAGTGACGAGAAATGGTCCATCGCTTCTCGGTTGGTTGGGCAGCATGAAAGGGTATTATACTGTTGCGCGTCCGCAGCGTAAAGTCAAATGGGCGGACACAATTTTCTACCAAATCATTAATTGCCTTCCAGTTCTAGGATTCGCTCGATTGTTAACAACAAATCTCGTAACCAAATCATGGCCTCCTCTACTGCTGTTGCAAAAGCCAAATGTCCGTCCATTCTCCATTTGGTGAAGGTGGCCATCGCCTCTCTAGGGGGCAAAAGTGGCGCCTCGTCCCAAGCCATCAAGAAGTACCTCCAGGAAAACTGCGGCGTAGACATCGAGAAGAAGGCCAGAACCATCCGCAATGCTCTGAACTCTGGCGTAGACAAGTGTGAACTTATCCGCACCAAGGGTAAGGGTGCCGCGGGCATGTTCAAACTTGACAGTACGAAGGAGAAGGTTGCTGCGAAGGTTGCCAAGGAGAAGGAGAGAGTCAAGGCCAAGAAAGAGCGGGACAATATTGCAGAGAAAGCCAAGATCGCCGAGAAAGCAAAGAAAGCCAAGATCGTGGAGAAATCGAAGAAAGCCAAGCTATCCAAGAAAGTGAAGAAACCCGCTCTAAAGAAGACAGCAAAGAAGGCCACCAAGAAAACCCCCTCTAAGCCAGCTACAGCCAAACCAACCAAAAATCCAGCTAGCAAAAACAAATCGGGCATGCAGAAGAAAGTGCCGGCCAAGCCATCGAAGAAATAACTGCTCTTCCCGGCAACAACCAAAACCAAAACGGCTCTTTTCAGAGCCACAACATTAACAAAAGAGATATTCCGTTGTGTTGTTTATGAATAATGGGAAATTGTTTTAATATATTGAGCGTTTGATTAATGATGCAGTGGTGTAGTGTTTTGAACCCTGTTACTGAAAAAAAATAAAAAAAATAAAAAAAACATTGCGGAATGGGAAACAAGAAACAGAAAAGATTAAGGCGGGGTGTGCAAAATCAGTGTGAATTGAACAAAAACTGGAAAATGATAAAATCAACTTTAATTGTTTGTGCGTCTTAAACCTCACGGAGAGTCGCAACTATTGTTTACCTAGATTGTTTAAAGTTGAGGAATTGATCACTAAGCGCATCCTTGACGGGGAACGTGTTTGACGTTGCATCATCGGGCGCCGATGTACTGATGAGGGCGCTCTGTTAGTAGCGCCGCTGCAACGTTGAGGGCGCCACATAACTGTTACGGAACCGTCAAATAATTAATAATAATTGTAAAAGAGCATGGATTTTGGCGACTTTAACCCAACTTTGATGATAGTGAAAACACAGTCAAGAAAATGAGGAGTTAATGGCTGCAAGGTTTAAAACAAAGAATTATGTTGAGCACGTAATATTAGTTCACCCGAAGCCACTCCAACACCAAACCGGTGCGCCAAAACAGGAAAACGGCGCACATCTTGTAACAATTGTTTGCAATGTTTCGTGGCATGTTTTAACGGTGGTGAGTTAATTATTGAGAATTCCTGCGAACATTATGAAGAGAAAATTACCCAGAAGCCGATGAACTACGTTTTTTACTATACAAATATATATAGATAAAACAATAGTGAAATCAGCAGGAATGGAAAACACAAAGTTATACCGGCAGCTACGCCGTACCAACTCGTTCTAAATTAAGTTATATCAACTGCCGTTTACAAATCGTGTACCGTTTGATATCAGCGGAAAGACCAAATTACGTACTAGCTGCTTGACTCACTTTTAAAATCTAAAGCTACCTCTAAAAGTAACAAAAAATGAAATCAGTTGGAATGGCAAACACACAATTACAAGAAAGTGACGAGAAATGGTCCATCGCTTCTCGGTTGGTTGGGCAGCATGAAAGGGTATTATACTGTTGCGCGTCCGCAGCGTAAAGTCAAATGGGCGGACACAATTTTCTACCAAATCATTAATTGCCTTCCAGTTCTAGGATTCGCTCGATTGTTAACAACAAATCTCGTAACCAAATCATGGCCTCCTCTACTGCTGTTGCAAAAGCCAAATGTCCGTCCATTCTCCATTTGGTGAAGGTGGCCATCGCCTCTCTAGGGGGCAAAAGTGGCGCCTCGTCCCAAGCCATCAAGAAGTACCTCCAGGAAAACTGCGGCGTAGACATCGAGAAGAAGGCCAAAACCATCCGCAATGCTCTGAACTCTGGCGTAGACAAGTGTGAACTTATCCGCACCAAGGGTAAGGGGGCCGCGGGCACGTTCAAACTTGACAGTACGAAGGAGAAGGTTGCTGCGAAGGTTGCCAAGGAGAAGGAGAGAGTCAAGGCCAAGAAAGAGCGGGACAATATTGCAGAGAAAGCCAAGAAAGCCAAGAAAGCCAAGATCGCCGAGAAAGCAAAGAAAGCCAAGATCGTGGAGAAATCGAAGAAAACCAAGCTATCCAAGAAAGTGAAGAAACCCGCTCTAAAGAAGACAGCAAAGAAGGCCGCCAAGAAAACCCCCTCTAAGCCAGCTACAGCCAAACCAACCAAAAATCCAGCTAGCAAAAACACATCGGGCATGCAGAAGAAAGTGCCGGCCAAGCCATCGAAGAAATAACTGCTCTTCCCGGCAACAACCAAAACCAAAACGGCTCTTTTCAGAGCCACAACATTAACAAAAGAGATATTCCGTTGTGTTGTTTATGAATAAGGGGAAATTGTTTTATTATATTGAGCGTTTGATTAATGATGCAGTGGTGTAGTGTTTTGAACCCTGTTACTGAAAAAAAATAAAAAAAATTAAAAAAACATTGCGGAATGGGAAACAAGAAACAGAAAAGATTAAGGCGGGGTGTTCAAAATCAGTGTGAATTGAACAAAAACTGGAAAATGATAAAATCAACTTTAATTGTTTGTGCGTCTTAAACCTCACGGAGAGTCGCAACTATTGTTTACCTAGATTGTTTAAAGTTGAGGAATTGATCACTAAGCGCATCCTTGATGGGGAACGTATTTGACGTTGCATCATCGGGCGCCGATGTACTGATGAGGGCGCTCTGTTAGTAGCGCCGCTGCAACGTTGAGGGCGCCACATAACTGTTACGGAACCGTCAAATAATTAATAATAATTGTAAAAGAGCATGGATTTTGACGACTTTAACCCAACTTTGATGACAGTGAAAACACAGTCAAGAAAATGAGGAGTTAATGGCTGCAAGGTTTAAAACAAAGAATTATGTTGAGCACGTAATATTAGTTCACCCGAAGCCACTCCAACACCAAACCGGTGCGCCAAAACAGGAAAACGGCGCACATCTTGTAACAATTGTTTGCAATGTTTCGTGGCATGTTTTAACGGTGGTGAGTTAATTATTGAGAATTCCTGCCAACATTATGAAGAGAAAATTACCCAGAAGCCGATGAACTACGTTTTTTACTATACAAATATATATAGATAAAACAATAGTGAAATCAGCAGGAATGGAAAACACAAAGTTATACCGGCAGCTACGCCGTACCAACTCGTTCTAAATTAAGTTATATCAACTGCCGTTTACAAATCGTGTACCGTTTGATATCAGCGGAAAGACCAAATTACGTACTAGCTGCTTGACTCACTTTTAAAATCTAAAGCTACCTCTAAAAGTAACAAAAAATGAAATCAGTTGGAATGGCAAACACACAATTACAAGAAAGTGACGAGAAATGGTCCATCGCTTCTCGGTTGGTTGGGCAGCATGAAAGGGTATTATACTGTTGCGCGTCCGCAGCGTAAAGTCAAATGGGCGGACACAATTTTCTACCAAATCATTAATTGCCTTCCAGTTCTAGGATTCGCTCGATTGTTAACAACAAATCTCGTAAACAAATCATGGCCTCCTCTACTGCTGTTGCAAAAGCCAAATGTCCGTCCATTCTCCATTTGGTGAAGGTGGCCATCGCCTCTCTAGGGGGCAAAAGTGGCGCCTCGTCCCAAGCCATCAAGAAGTACCTCCAGGAAAACTGCGGCGTAGACATCGAGAAGAAGGCCAGAACCATCCGCAATGCCCTGAACTCTGGCGTAGACAAGTGTGAACTTATCCGCACCAAGGGTAAGGGGGCCGCGGGCACGTTCAAACTTGACAGTACGAAGGAGAAGGTTGCTGCGAAGGTTGCCAAGGAGAAGGAGAGAGTCAAGGCCAAGAAAGAGCGGGACAATATTGCAGAGAAAGCCAAGAAAGCCAAGATCGCCGAGAAAGCAAAGAAAGCCAAGATCGTGGAGAAATCGAAGAAAGCCAAGCTATCCAAGAAAGTGAAGAAACCCGCTCTAAAGAAGACAGCAAAGAAGGCCGCCAAGAAAACCCCCTCTAAGCCAGCTACAGCCAAACCAACCAAAAAGCCAGCTAGCAAAAACACATCGGGCATGCAGAAGAAAGTGCCGGCCAAGCCATCGAAGAAATAACTGCTCTTCCCGGCAACAACCAAAACCAAAACGGCTCTTTTCAGAGCCACAACATTAACAAAAGAGATATTCCGTTGTGTTGTTTATGAATAAAGGGAAATTGTTTTAATATATTGAGCGTTTGATTAATGATGCAGTGGTGTAGTGTTTTGAACCCTGTTACTGAAAAAAAATAAAAACAATTAAAAAAACATTGCGGAATGGGAAACAAGAAACAGAAATGATTAAGGCGGGGTGTGCAAAATCAGTGTGAATTGAACAAAAACTGGAAAATGATAAAATCAACTTTAATTGTTTGTGCGTCTTAAACCTCACGGAGAGTCGCAACTATTGTTTACCTAGATTGTTTAAAGTTGAGGAATTGATCACTAAGCGCATCCTTGATGGGGAACGTGTTTGACGTTGCATCATCGGGCGCCGATGTACTGATGAGGGCGCTCTGTTAGTAGCGCCGCTGCAACGTTGAGGGCGCCACATAACTGTTACGGAACCGTCAAATAATTAATAATAATTGTAAAAGAGCATGGATTTTGGCGACTTTAACCCAACTTTGATGATAGTGAAAACACAGTCAAGAAAATGAGGAGTTAATGGCTGCAAGGTTTAAAACAAAGAATTATGTTGAGCACGTAATATTAGTTCACCCGAAGCCACTCCAACACCAAACCGGTGCGCCAAAACAGGAAAACGGCGCACATCTTGTAACAATTGTTTGCAATGTTTCGTGGCATGTTTTAACGGTGGTGAGTTAATTATTGAGAATTCCTGCCAACATTATGAAGAGAAAATTACCCAGAAGCCGATGAACTACGTTTTTTACTATACAAATATATATAGATAAAACAATAGTGAAATCAGCAGGAATGGACAACACAAAGTTATACCGGCAGCTACGCCGTACCAACTCGTTCTAAATTAAGTTATATCAACTGCCGTTTACAAATCGTGTACCGTTTGATATCAGCGGAAAGACCAAATTACGTACTAGCTGCTTGACTCACTTTTAAAATCTAAAGCTACCTCTAAAAGTAACAAAAAATGAAATCAGTTGGAATGGCATACACACAATTACAAGAAAGTGACGAGAAATGGTCCATCGCTTCTCGGTTGGTTGGGCAGCATGAAAGGGTATTATACTGTTGCGCGTCCGCAGCGTAAAGTCAAATGGGCGGACACAATTTTCTACCAAATCATTAATTGCCTTCCAGTTCTAGGATTCGCTCGATTGTTAACAACAAATCTCGTAACCAAATCATGGCCTCCTCTACTGCTGTTGCAAAAGCCAAATGTCCGTCCATTCTCCATTTGGTGAAGGTGGCCATCGCCTCTCTAGGGGGCAAAAGTGGCGCCTCGTCCCAAGCCATCAAGAAGTACCTCCAGGAAAACTGCGGCGTAGACATCGAGAAGAAGGCCAGAACCATCCGCAATGCTCTGAACTCTGGCGTAGACAAGTGTGAACTTATCCGCACCAAGGGTAAGGGGGCCGCGGGCACGTTCAAACTTGACAGTACGAAGGAGAAGGTTGCTGCGAAGGTTGCCAAGGAGAAGGAGAGAGTCAAGGCCAAGAAAGAGCGGGACAATATTGCAGAGAAAGCCAAGATCGCCGAGAAAGCAAAGAAAGCCAAGATCGTGGAGAAATCGAAGAAAGCCAAGCTATCCAAGAAAGTGAAGAAACCCGCTCTAAAGAAGACAGCAAAGAAGGCCGCCAAGAAAACCCCCTCTAAGCCAGCTACAGCCAAACCAACCAAAAAGCCAGCTAGCAAAAACACATCGGGCATGCAGAAGAAAGTGCCGGCCAAGCCATCGAAGAAATAACTGCTCTTCCCGGCAACAACCAAAACCAAAACGGCTCTTTTCAGAGCCACAACATTAACAAAAGAGATATTCCGTTGTGTTGTTTATGAATAATGGGAAATTGTTTTAATATATTGAGCGTTTGATTAATGATGCAGTGGTGTAGTGTTTTGAACCCTGTTACTGAAAAAAAATTTAAAAAATTAAAAAAACATTGCGGAATGGGAAACAAGAAACAGAAAAGACTAAGGCGGGGTGTGCAAATCAGTGTGAATTGAACAAAAACTGGAAAATGATAAAATCAACTTTAATTGTTTGTGCGTCTTAAACCTCACGGAGAGTCGCAACTATTGTTTACCTAGATTGTTTAAAGTTGAGGAATTGATCACTAAGCGCATCCTTGATGGGGAACGTGTTTGACGTTGCATCATCGGGCGCCGATGTACTGATGAGGGCGCTCTGTTAGTAGCGCCGCTGCAACGTTGAGGGCGCCACATAACTGTTACGGAACCGTCAAATAATTAATAATAATTGTAAAAGAGCATGGATTTTGGCGACTTTAACCCAACTTTGATGATAGTGAAAACACAGTCAAGAAAATGAGGAGTTAATGGCTGCAAGGTTTAAAACAAAGAATTATGTTGAGCACGTAATATTAGTTCACCCGAAGCCACTCCAACACCAAACCGGTGCGCCAAAACAGGAAAACGGCGCACATCTTGTAACAATTGTTTGCAATGTTTCGTGGCATGTTTTAACGGTGGTGAGTTAATTATTGAGAATTCCTGCCAACATTATGAAGAGAAAATTACCCAGAAGCCGATGAACTACGTTTTTTTCTATACAAATATATATAGATAAAACAATAGTGAAATCAGCAGGAATGGAAAACACAAAGTTATACCGGCAGCTACGCCGTACCAACTCGTTCTAAATTAAGTTATATCAACTGCCGTTTACAAATCGTGTACCGTTTGATATCAGCGGAAAGACCAAATTACGTACTAGCTGCTTGACTCACTTTTAAAATCTAAAGCTACCTCTAAAAGTAACAAAAAATGAAATCAGTTAGAATGGCAAACACACAATTACAAGAAAGTGACGAGAAATGGTCCATCGCTTCTCGGTTGGTTGGGCAGCATGAAAGGGTATTATACTGTTGCGCGTCCGCAGCGTAAAGTCAAATGGGCGGACACAATTTTCTACCAAATCATTAATTGCCTTCCAGTTCTAGGATTCGCTCGATTGTTAACAACAAATCTCGTAACCAAATCATGGCCTCCTCTACTGCTGTTGCAAAAGCCAAATGTCCGTCCATTCTCCATTTGGTGAAGGTGGCCATCGCCTCTCTAGGGGGCAAAAGTGGCGCCTCGTCCCAAGCCATCAAGAAGTACCTCCAGGAAAACTGCGGCGTAGACATCGAGAAGAAGGCCAGAACCATCCGCAATGCTCTGAACTCTGGCGTAGACAAGTGTGAACTTATCCGCACCAAGGGTAAGGGGGCCGCGGGCACGTTCAAACTTGACAGTACGAAGGAGAAGGTTGCTGCGAAGGTTGCCAAGGAGAAGGAGAGAGTCAAGGCCAAGAAAGAGCGGGACAATATTGCAGAGAAAGCCAAGAAAGCCAAGATCGCCGAGAAAGCAAAGAAAGCCAAGATCGTGGAGAAATCGAAGAAAGCCAAGCTATCCAAGAAAGTGAAGAAACCCGCTCTAAAGAAGACAGCAAAGAAGGCCGCCAAGAAAACCCCCTCTAAGCCAGCTACAGCCAAACCAACCAAAAAGCCAGCTAGCAAAAACACATCGGGCATGCAGAAGAAAGTGCCGGCCAAGCCATCGAAGAAATAACTGCTCTTCCCGGCAACAACCAAAACCAAAACGGCTCTTTTCAGAGCCACAACATTAACAAAAGAGATATTCCGTTGTGTTGTTTATGAATAATGGGAAATTGTTTTAATATATTGAGCGTTTGATTAATGATGCAGTGGTGTAGTGTTTTGAACCCTGTTACTGAAAAAAAATTAAAAAAATAAAAAAAACATTGCGGAATGGGAAACAAGAAACAGAAAAGACTAAGGCGGGGTGTGCAAAATCAGTGTGAATTGAACAAAAACTGGAAAATGATAAAATCAACTTTAATTGTTTGTGCGTCTTAAACCTCACGGAGAGTCGCAACTATTGTTTACCTAGATTGTTTAAAGTTGAGGAATTGATCACTAAGCGCATCCTTGATGGGGAACGTGTTTGACGTTGCATCATCGGGCGCCGATGTACTGATGAGGGCGCTCTGTTAGTAGCGCCGCTGCAACGTTGAGGGCGCCACATAACTGTTACGGAACCGTCAAATAATTAATAATAATTGTAAAAGAGCATGGATTTTGGCGACTTTAACCCAACTTTGATGATAGTAAAAACACAGTCAAGAAAATGAGGAGTTAATGGCTGCAAGGTTTAAAACAAAGAATTATGTTGAGCACGTAATATTAGTTCACCCGAAGCCACTCCAACACCAAACCGTTGCGCCAAAACAGGAAAACGGCGCACATCTTGTAACAATTGTTTGCAGTGTTTCGTGGCATGTTTTAACGGTGGTGAGTTAATTATTGAGAATTCCTGCCAACATTATGAAGAGAAAATTACCCAGAAGCCGATGAACTACGTTTTTTACTATACAAATATATATAGTAAAGTATTTGCATCGCTGCTTTGTTCGGACTCCAGAGTCCACATTTGATCTTAGGTATGGGTAGAAGGATTCGAGCGTAGAGACTATAGAATCCGAACAGCAGGACCAACCAGTATGGGGAGGGTGGGTGGGATAAATATTTTGGATCTTACCTGTCCTCGGAGCGACAAACCAAAGGCTTCTTCGACTTACCGTTCTCTCTCGTAGTGACCAAATTCACAAAGTGAATGTGGATCTTCCGACCGCTACGTCGCAGCGATGCAAATAGTAAAGTATTTGCATCGCTGCTTTGTTCGGACTCCAGAGTCCACATTTGATCTTAGGTATGGGTAGAAGGATTCTTCGCTCCGAACTTAGACCCCCAATCCAATCCACTATTCTCTCTTCCTCTACCCCACAACCCCCATCCCATCCCATATCTCATCCCATTTCTCAGCCCTAATCTTACCCGTGATTATCCTCGGGATACACAGCCTTTGCCACCAATAGTTTTTGTATCGATTTGTCTACCAGTTAATGGTCTTGATGTGTTGTTCCCTGCCGACAGGATCCTCTAGCCGCTAACCCTCAAATGAGGACAAGCCCATGTTTTGCAGGTACCATCCTTGTTTGCACACTACCGCAAGGCGTTTGGCAACTTTCACTATTCCTCATAGAGCCGTCTCAAGCTGCCTTACCTTTCTGCATTGTACCTTTTCTCATTGTTCCCTTACTGCTGTAGCCGACCAATTCTTAATTTCGCTTTGTCACACGGTGTCGCCTCATCAGCCCTTGGCATGTTGCAAAATAGTGAAGGCCTGGACTACCCCGAGATGGATTGTAGCACCTTGACCATTCTTACAATGCACATAGTTTGTCTTCGTCTCGACGATATATATACATGCTGAAATCTGAGCTGCCTAAAACGACCTCTCGTCTTGCCCGTCAGCAAATTTCGAGTGAAAACCGCTTTCTCACCGAGCCCATCCATCGGCGAAATTTGGCCGCCGTCCATTATACCTCCAGGTTGCTTCAAATTAAAGGACATCCTCGTCCCAGTCGACCAGCGCTATTCGAATTCCCTCAAATGCTAAATGATATGTTGTACCATATAAATTGGACTTGTGTAAATTTAAACTAGAGCATCATAAATAAATCAACCCCAACCGAATACAAGTGGATCCATTTCAATTTCCGCTGCGCCGACTACTCCCACTATCTATTAGATCGATGAGAAATCTGAGATCACCTCTAGGCATCAACATTCAGAGTAATCTGAGCTGGAACAGTCAGACCCGACATGCAGCATTCAAAGCTACCCGCATCTTGAACTTCCTCATGCGAAACTTCTACCCAGCCTCAAAAGGCTGTCAAGGAGAAGTTGTACACTGCCTTAGTTAGACCAAACCTTGAGTAGGGGTTTCCCGCTTTTCTGTGGTGATTTCTCAAGAAGAAGTAGCGTCTAAAAAAAAAATGCTGGCAAACTAATGCTGGTTATAACTGTAAAGCGAACCAACTCACCTACATATACAAAATCCTCCACAACATATTGTTAAAATTAAACCTACCGTCCTGAAACCAAAACTTTACTTGACTGCGCAGGGGGAACAACGAACAAATCAATGAAATCACAGCCAACACTGACATTTACCTTTAGTCCTTTCTTCCCAAAATTGTGAGAAAGTGGAACAAGCAACGAAAGGAAACAAGCAACAAAAGGAAACAAGCAAAATGCAGCATACTGTGGCGGGAACTCCCCAGGCCAACCTAAGGCTGTTAGGATAAGTCGGACACCCATTAAACCGACGACAATCTTCCCAACCCAAGGCTCTTCCCTATACGAGAGATCACTCAGAGCAACCTAAAGGCTAAGGGTGCAGGTCCGTTTTGGTGGACATATACCACCGATTATGATGATGGCGATTACTCTCTGTTAATTACACAATAAACCTGTGAACAAAGACACCTTATTGTCGGTATAGACCTACAAAGATCAACAATGATGATTTATTCTCAACAATCAATACAATGTACGATAATTACGATTCAATTGGGGCTGTTTCATTTCCTGAGTTCTTAATTACTGGGGAGGAAAACCTACTGCTTACAGCAGCAACGCGCAACCGCATCAACAATGTGCCACGCCATGCGCAACGCGCGACAGCATCAACAATGTGCAACGCCATGCGCAACGCCCAACTACGTAATGTCCAACAGCATACGCAGTGCACAACAGCATACGCAGTGTACTGCAGCATACGCAATGTACTACCGCATACGCAATGTACTACAGCATATACAATGCACTATAGCGTACATAATGTATTATAGCATATACAATGCACCACAGCATATACAATGCACTAGTGGTGTGCGCAATGTACGTACAACTCAGAACACAAGTCGTGAACCTACATGTACTGTACTTCTTCCGGTGGCGCGGCACTCCACCAACTAACCATGGACACGCATTACGTACCACCCAGGTAAACCGTACACCATGTAAAAACACCCCCATGTACTTACACCTATAGGCTTTGTTACACAATCTCGTGCATTCACGCAGCGAGTCACTGAGCGGTAAGCTCCGCCCAGCCAGCGCGCGCAACTACAGGTCACGTACGCCCTGGGTTACATTTCATTCATTAGGTTATAATTACAAAACCATAACAGCACTAAGTCATTGCACTTTCCGTCACAATGCCATTAACTTTGGGAGCACCAAGCTTCGACGGCAAAACAGAGTGGACGAAATGAGTCTGACCTGTTACTTACCAGCCTCACTGGACTGCTGGGCAGAATCCCCGTGTTATTTCGTTTCAAACAATACTCACAATATCCAATACTTTCCAGATGTCCCTTCTTCATCGTAACCCCTTCAATTGGTGCGCCAGACGAGGCCATTGTTTTAAAGAGTACCCAATGATGTGCTTTCACTTCTGATGTGCCAAAGTTCTAAACCTGACTTGCATCCTTCCTCCGTCCCTCGTAGGCGTGTTGTCACGCGGCCGTCGTCTTGTATGCCGAACGAGGTCAGTGCTTGCTACAGCACTCTCCCACTTCAATGCATCATGGTCCTTCCTGCAAAGTATTCTTATGCAAATCGGTTAGCTCAGCTAAAAATTTTAAATATCTACTGATGCATGCTAGCCCCAAAGTATTCAAAATCACGATTTACCTCCTCCTTATGATTGATTAGCCGACAGTGGCCTTGATATTTATCTCCTGATAATGCGCTTTGCCTAACTCATTTTGCGGCCTGCTTCCTTTATTTACGGTACTCCTTCCCCAATTATTATTGTTAGTCCCATTTCCCCGAGAGGTTTTATTATCTCATTGTTATAACCGGGGTTTATCCCCTCATTTGTTGTTTGCTTTATTTCTTAAACTTCACTGTTATTTGCAAGACAAAACCGTGGACATCAAAATTCATCGATTGGGCCACGCCCGCCATAGTGAGTGTATTGTAGCGTGACGTGGGCATGGCCAAACACTTGCACAGTGCAATTTTAACCTTCGTGTAATTTCATACAAGCAGGTAACTAAAACCTTGAAGTGCTTAAAGGTTTCCTTTTCTCTTTATTAACAGTGATGGGGGTCGCATTTACAAACGAAAAGCCCCTACCATTACTAAAACCAAGTGGGTATAATTTGCCTACAAGTGAAATACGTTAACTCAACCCAAGTGCAGAAAATCACGCTAAGGCGAAGAATCCCGCCGGACAGCATAGCGACCAATTGGTCAGACGTCAAAATCATGCAATGCGAGTTGTCGACCTCCCGATAATCTGTGGCCACTGAATCGGCCTATCTAGCTTACATTTAAGGGGAATACAGAATACACATAAATAACCCCGTGCTATTTAAACTGGGGCTGTTGCCCCCATTGTCATGCCTCTGTTTTATTAGGCAATATCTACAACCTACAAGCGTCAAACCTTATACGTTTTAGATCCAATTTACCATAAATACCCGCTTCATTATTCATTTCATATTTCTTGACTATTTTATGTTGGTATTGCCTCGTTCCTGTTTTGTCTTCTATTGTAACAACCTTGACTTCCTATTGCTGTCCAAGTAATATTCATAACCCTTTGCTTGACCTTGTTTGTTGCTTTGTTGCTTTATTACATTATTACATTATCCTACTTTCTGCACAAGCATATTGTTCGTTTGTTGCCATTCGTGGCCGAATAACTAATACAACATATAAAACATAACAGATACATTTATCTGCCTTCTTAATTCACTGGGGCTATTCCCCTTTTTATAAATACATTATTACAAATTGGGCCTTTCCCAACCTCTGCCTTGTGCCTTCGCCAACATCAATATCTGGGGCTCTTCCCCACATCTCTTTCTGGGCCTTTCCCCATCCCTGCCTGGGGCTTTTCCCCCGCATTTATTTCTGAGGCTTTTCTTCACATCGATCTCTGGGGCTTTTCCCTACATCGATCTCTGGGGCTTTTCCCCACATCGATCTCTGGGGCTTTTCCCCGCATTTATTTCTGGGGCCTTTCCCCCACCTTTCTGCCTTGGGTCTTTCCCCACATCAATGTCTGGTTTTGTCCAAATTAAACTTTGGGTTTTTGTCTCACATTAATCTCTGGCTTTTCCCCATATCTATGCATCTATACATCTACACATTCTATACATATCTCCCTGGTGCCTTTCCCCACATTAACATCTGAACCTGGGGCCTTTCCCCCACCTCTCCGCCTGGGGCCTTTCCCCACATTTATTTCTGGGGATTTTTCCCCGCATCGATCTCCGGGGCTTTTCCCCACATCGATCTCCGGGGCTTTTTCCCACATCGATCTCTAGGGCCTCCCCCACACCCATCAATAGCCTTTTCGCCTCAATTTATATCTTTGTATCTGGGGCTTTCTATTTCATGCCTATCAACGGTGCTTTTGACCATTCATGTCTACAAATCAGGTTTTCCACCTGTCAAAAATAAACATCCATGTCTGTTGTTTTTTCCACATTAAACTCTGGGTTTTTGCCTCACATTAAACTCCGGCTTTTCCCCACATCTATTTCTGAAGGTTTTCTATACATATCTCCCTGGGGCCTTTCCCCACATTAATATCCGAGGCTTTTTCTCACATTAAAATCTAGGTTTGTCCTTACATTTAACTATAGGGCTTTTCCCCATTTCTCTGGGGCCTTTCCCCACCCCTCAGCCTGGAGCCTTTCCCCACATCTATTTCTGGGGATTTTTCCCCACATCGATCTCTGGGGATTTTTCCCCGCATCGATCTCCGGGGCTTTTCCCCGCATCGATCTCCGGGGCTTTTCCCCACATCGATCTCCGGGGCTTTTCCCCACATCGATCTCCGGGGCTTTTCCCCACATCGATCTCCGGGGCTTTTCCCCACATCGATCTCTAGGGCCTTCCCCCCACACCCATCTATAGCCTTTCACCTCAATTTATATATTTGTATATGGGGCTTTCTATTTCATGCGGTGCTTTTGACCATTCATGTCTACAAATCAGGTTTTCCACCTGTCAATTGGTTTTTTTTTTTTTTTTTTTTTTTTTTTGCTCTTTACCTCATTTTCATGAATGGGACTTTTCACCTCATTTCCATGAATGGGACTTTTCACCTCATTTCTATAATTGGGGGTTTTCACCTCATTTCTATGAATGGGGATTTTCACCTCAATTCTATGAATGGGGCTTTTCACCTCAATTCTATGAATGGGGCTTTTCACCTCCTTTCTATGAATGGGGCTTTTCACCTCATCTCTATGAATGGGGCTTTTCACCTCATTTCTATGAATAGGGCTGTTCACCTCATTTCTATGATTGGGGCTGTTCACCTCATTTCTATGATTGGGTTTTTTACCTCATTTGTATGAATGGGACATTTTAGCTCATTTCTATAATTGGGGATTTTTACCTCATTTCTATGAATGGGGCTTTTTACCTAATTTCTATGAATAGGGCTTTTTACCTCATTTCTATGAATGGGGCTTTTCACCTCATTTCTTATGAATGGCTTTTCACCCCATTTTTTATGAATGGTTTTTCACCTCATTTGTGTGAATGGCTTTTCACCTCATTTTGTATGAATGACTTTTCATCTCATTTTGTATAAACGGGGCGTTTCACTTCATTTTTATGAATGGCTTTTTATGTCATTTTGTATAAACGGGGCTTTTCCCTGTCTATACCATGGCTACCTAAAGCATGGAGGTTGTTTCCTACCTCCATGCCTAAAGCATCCCCCAGAATTTTGGAGAAACCACAACACTCCGGAAAACACTAAACACCACAAAAGAAGGGGGGAGGGGTTACCTCTGCTCCATCTGTTCCATCTCTTGCTTACCATGAAACTTGTTAGAGAAAACAATAAAACCAACCGCAAAACTTGCCAGCCCTCTTATCTATTTTATACCCTAGTCCAAACACACATCCCCATGGGGTATGTTACTCCGATCATGCCAAAACACTGCCCTGCCTATGTACACATGCATTACCTGTACATATACACATTATGTACCGCATATCTTGGATTAGCAGCAGTATCGCCTAACAGGAGTCAGTTAAAGACATAGGAATTCACAAGATAAGATTCACAGTTAGAAGTTCTTGACATCGGGCTTAAATTGAACTACTTCGTCCACACTGACGTACCTAAATTATTTAGGCAAATGCTTATCACCGGTAACCTTTGTTTAGCATTTTGCATCTTGACATGCGCATCTACTGCATAATATCAACTGTAAGATTTTCTATTTATTTATCTATTTATTTTCCCAACAGTTTAACTGCAGCAAATTTGTTCGGCTTAAACCGACTCGTTCCAAACATGCCTTAGTTGATAAAAGTATTATGCAGTAATACAATCCTTTATTAGGGTCAACAAAACATTATTTCCGATTTTGGAAACAAACATACCATGGTGGCAACTTTCGTTAAGGTAAACTCACGCAACAGTTTGTGCACTAAGGATTAGCAAGGTTTAACAGCCAGAAAATATTCAATCGAAATCGAAATAACTCTTTGTTTAGGATATGACTCCTGAAGACCTTATTTTAGCCAAAACATTTGTATGCGGGGCCTGTGTTTGTTTCCTCCCACCATTTCACTACTATTTCCAATATCATATAGGTACAGCACGTCTACTCCAGCAAAAGATCAAAAAACCCTTCCGATTTTGACGCTCAGTGTTCATTTCTGTAATGCTTGCCGTTTATTAGACAGCAACAATTGTCCACTTTCAGTAATACTCTTCCAAGGAATTGACCACAATGTCATATAAATCGCCAGACTCCGAAATTTGTTGTATGATATGCACATACAATTTGTAAATAGAAAATTGTTCCCAGATATAGGTTGCAGTCATTTCACAGACATCACTTTCACATATTTCGTTGTGAGCCAAGCGTTACATTTATCATTATCACTTTAAGGGCATTTACCAACTATTTACCAGACACCATTTTCTGGGTAATATTTGCCAACATCGGGGCGCCCAACCCCGCCGAGAGACCACACTTGAGTCTGACCCTTATCTTCTGTTCATTGTTACACTCTGCCAAGACTATGGTCATCTAGAACAACCAAATCCTGCAAGTGCAACCACAACTGAAAATTAATATATTCTCCTTAGACCTATACAGCTGCCTTTTACTGTACATGTTCCCATCGTACATGCCTACTGTACTTTCCACCAACACCGTTTGGGAACTTCCTCTCACCAAGATATACTACCTTTGTGTCTAATCCTTGATTAATATCTATCTCTTGGCTAAACTTACTCTATACAATATTGTTTAACATCAACGCATGAGGAGGCATGGTTGTTCCCGGTCCACAAGTGCGAATTTTTTCCAATCTCGCTTGGAATACATTGAGCCACATGCTTCAAAAGAGTGAATATAATTCAACGGATGGAATGTTCTATTGCAAGGCAGCGCAAATGCGGCCTCTGTCTTCAGTTAAAATATTGAACTTTGATTGCAACCGATAGCCAAATGCATTAATTCACCGTTTCCCAGTCTATTTCTTTGGTGAATTTTGGCTATCATGAACGGAATGTTAAAGTAAATATGCACGTATACTTCACCACCCTCTCATTCCTGTTTGCAGGTTAACACGATACAACTTGCCTCGTAAGGAACAACGCGTGGTTCTAAACCCATCTCGTGCCCTGTGGCTTTGCCGTGGGGCTTCGCCGCCTTGTACATACACACTCCCATAACAATCAAGGTCTGATCGCCTGGGCTGTGCCAAACATAAACCAATTTCAGGGACTAACTATAAATACCCTTTCTAGGGGCCTATTATCACTCCTAAACCTTGGAGACCCAGGGCAAAGCTTTACCCCTCTATCGCTCCAAGGACCTCCTCCATTGTGTTAGTGCCTCTGGTAATGAAGATTCTGCTTCACCAGACCCCTGCCATACCAGTCATCACATGTCCTGTACATATGGGATTAAATCAAGAGAAACGTGAAATACATAAACGGTGCTGTGTCTGTTAAACCACAGAGAGATAAATCCATCGATCTAACCTTGTCCATCCTACCTCTTTCTACCAGCATACACATATTCATGGTGAACTGCCTTTACAGTCACCAGTGATAATATTTTAAATTCAGAAAAGGTCTGACATATGTCCTTATATAGGACTACAAAGTTTTCCTCTGAGATAAACCACTCATTCTGAATATAGACAAAGTTTGGAAAAAACAACCCCTCACCTGGTAGTCACTTGGCTACCTACGGACTCATTCGCCGCATCTGATATGAAACATCCGCTAATGCCCATGAAGTTCCACTAACATAATTGCATAAGCTGGCGCTACGGTGGCCTAAGAGCTTGACAATTTTGACAATATGCCTTTTCACAGCTATTCTCTGCAAATCTGCCCAAAGGTTTGCCAAATTCATTATTTCGATCAACCTATTGGGGATATGCACAATTGTCACGAAGATATGATCGTGAATCATATTTTGTAAAGAACAAATCAATTAATAACTGTGAAACAAAGGAGTAGTAGGGATGTGCCGCTTGTAAACCAAATCTTAAAAACTCAATTTGGTGTGTGCCACTTTTGAACTCAATTTAGTCTAACAAAAAAACTAGTCTTATTTATCTTGCGAGAGCGCCCTCTATGGGTTAAATTAAAAAAACAATAAATGACAAACTCTAAAATTAATTTTTAAAAAAACAGCGCCCTCTATAAAAAAAAATAAAAAAAATGACAAACTCTTAAAAAAAACGCCCTCAACAGAGGGCGCTATTTTATTTTATTCTCATTGATCACAGTTTTTTAAAACTAAAATTAACTTTTAGAGTCCCTCACAGAGGGTGCTATAAATAGTCCAAAAGGCTACACGTGTAGCCCTCTGTAATTTTATAAATATCAAAATGACATCATTTCTAAAATTACAGAGGGCTACACGTGTAGCCTTTTGGACTATTGATAGCTTTATCAAAATGACATCATTTCTAAAATTACAGAGGGCTACACGTGTAGCCTTTTGGACGTCATTTCTACACGTGTAGCCTTTTGGACTATTTATAGCTTTATCAAAATGACGTCATTTCTAAATTACAGAGGGCCACATTGATTGCAATTACACAGGGCGGGGTGCTTCCATCTATTTCCTACTGTTTGGTTTATACTAAAATATGTCTTTATAAACTTCTTATTTTTTCTAAAGAAATTTAATGGTAAGCGACAACGGAGTAATTTGGGATATTCCTTTACCAGTTTATAAAATTCCCTCAATATTTTTGCCCACTCTTTTTGTAAGCCGCAATTTTGTTTTAACCACGTATCAAAATTTGATAAAAACACCTTACCCCCCCGTTTTTCTCGTTGAAATTTTTGAAACGAAACTTCTAGCCAATTCCCAAATTTTGCGGCGTTAAACAAACTCCTATTTTTTACCTCTGTATGAATTTTGTTGCATTCTTTTATGCATTCTTCTAAACGTTTTAAACTATAATTTTCGTTACCCACATCGGGAATATCCACCAAATTACTCCATTGTTGCTTACCATTAAAACTATTTTTTAGTTTGTTATACATTTCTTCGGGAGTCGGGGCATTTTTCTTTATTTTGGGCTGTTCTACTTCTACTTCTACTTCATTTTCTTGGGCTTCTAAAGTTGGGAGTGGTGGCGGATTATTTACATTCGGTGCGTTGTTCGTTAGGGCTTCCAAGGCTTCTTCATGTCGACCGTCGATGATCAGTCTTTTTGCCTCATCGACGAGTTGGCGATATTGGTTCAACTGTTGCATCACCCACTCGCCGCTTGAGTCGATGAGACGATTGGCTTCATCGACGTCTTCCCTCATGTATGTCAGTTTGAGGACTTGCCTTGGAAACGCCATGATACTAAAGCAAATAAAAATACAAGAATAGATAGAGTTTTAATATGAGCTACTCACGTAAACAACATTAGAAGAATACATATTTAAACATTTATATTCTCACCTTTCAAATATAATCCGCCAGTTGTTTTTCTAACGTCTGTGATAGAGGAGAGATGGTAGTGAGTGAGACGATCTGTGATAAATTTGTAGAGTATAGTTTTAATATCATAGCAATTATTCTTTTGAGCTACTCACGTAAACAACATTAGAAGAATACATATTTAAACATTTATATTCTCACCTTTCAAATATAATCCGCCAGTTGTTTTTCTAACGTCTGTGATAGAGGAGAGATGGTAGTGAGTGAGACGATCTGTGATAAATTTGTAGAGTACAGTTTTAATATCATAGCAATTATTCTTTTGAGCTACTCACGTAAACAAAACAATTATATTCTCTTACCTTTTTTAGTAGCTGAGAAGTAAAACACACGGGGCCTGGCTCGCTGTCTTATGCAAAAACTGTTTTAGCTCACGCTGTACGAACTAAAGGCTGTTTTGGCTTGACTCACGCTGTATGAAACGGCTGGCTAATGCTGCAGTATTTATACAAAACCACCACCCCTCAGTGTGGCTGTATGGAAAATTACTGGCCACGCCGTCCAAAGGTTGTTTGTTTTGCCTGTGAAGGGCGGTGGGTTTGTTTGAGAGCCGCGCTGACAAAAGGTTGTTTGTTTTGACAGTAACAGGATATGAAATGCAATTAGTTTTTTGTTTGAGAGCCACGCTGACAAAAGGTTGTTTGTTTTGTCTGTAACAAGATATGAAATGCAATTAGTTTTTTGTTTGAGAGCCACGCTGACAAAAGGTTGTTTGTTTTGTCTGTTAGCTAGCCACGCTGACCAAAGGTTGTTTTTTTGTCGATAAAGGGGTGGCTGTAAGTTTTTTGGGGTTTCAAATGTCATCGCGTTTGGCACAAAAAGGCGGAGCTGACGGGTAAGGAGGGGGTTGATCGAAATAATGTTTATTTATCTCGAATCTGTAAGTTTTTTGATAATTCCTTTTTTTTCCTTCAAAACCAACTCTTCTACACGTTTCTTAATCTGTGATTCCATATCACTCTCACCTTTCTTTTCTGACAACAAGCTGCCGGACCTGATAGCCTCTTTCATATCGTTAAATTGCCTCAATTCTTTTAACACCAAAGCATACTCTTCGTGGGATATATCACCGTCCTCTATAGCTTGAGAAATAAGATCTCTTACGCTGTTGAGTTTAGCCTCAGCCAAGACTCTAATCTCGTCGTGTTTTTTAGCTTTACGTCTAAATCGCTTGCTAAAATATTTTAGCAAGAGCGCGGCGCAACCAAAACTCAAGGCTACTCCCTCTAACGCAAAACCAACGGGTGACGTAATGGCACCGCTTATAGCTGCGATTCCCAAACCCCCACAAATTACTCCACTCGCCTCAGCTAGGTTTTCTGTTGTAGATAATGTCGTAATTAACTTACCATATTTTTTACACAACGCGCTTCGCTGTTCTCGTTGCGCCAATATATCTTTTTGAACTTCTTCGATCTTTTGCAATCGAAACACCCTCGTACTAGCACCATCTTCGATGGTACTTTTTAGATCAGGATAAATACTAGTCGTCATTTTACAAAAGTAACTAAAATATTTCTACGTTAAAAATTATCTCTTTACCTCTGTTATCTAACACCTCACCAAGACCGTTTTTTAACGAAAACGTGAGGCTGTTTATTTTGCCAGCTACCAACTCTTTCGAACACTTGTTAGGATCTTGTGGGTTGTTTGAACGGGCGGCATCACCCGATAAAGGTATACTCTCCAACAGGTTAGTTTGTTTTCCGTTAACAAAATTTGAATGAGTAGACAGTTCTTCGCAATGTAAAAAGACCACGCTGTAAAGATTTATGTTAAATTTTCCATAATTATTATCACCATAAAGCCAACCCCTGGGTAAACCTAACAGTTTAGACAAATTACCTGATAGTTTTATGCGATTTTGGTCGGGAATGGATAGATAAAACAGTTCATCGGATAAGGTCTCTATGGATATATTGTGAAAAGTTTTTATAAGATTTTTGAAAAAATAAAGATTCCACCTATCTAGAGGAATATCAATTTTTTCATGAGCGGTAATTTGATCTGACGTCGGATCAAAACTCTCCCAATGTATCGACGCTCTTTTTTCGAGGTTATAAAAACCCAAGTGTAACGCAAAGTTGTTTAACTTCATGCGACGGTCACCCCCAACGTTATCTATAGGTCGCGATAGTTCAAAGGTCTGCTCTTTTTTGGTCATGACAAACGTATGAGACTGCATTTTACAAAAGTAACTAAAATATTTCTACGTTTAAAATTATATCTTTACCTCTATTATCTAAGACCTCACCAAGACCGTTTTTTAACGAAAACGTGAGGCTGTTTATTTTATCGGCTACTAACTCTTTTGGAGAATTGTTAGTATCTTGGGAAGAAACATCACCCGATAAAGGTATACTTCCCAACAGGTTAGTTTGTTTTCCGTTAACAAAATTTGAATGAGTAGACAGTTCTTCGCAATGTAAAAAGACCACGCTGTAAAGATTTATGTTAAATTTTCCAAAATAATATTGATTAAAATCACTTCTACGGTAGATCTGACTTTTGGGTAAACCTAAAAGTTTAGACAAATTACTCGATAGTTTTATATACGTTAAAGACCCATTTTCTATTGATTTCAAATAAAATAGTTTATCGTTTATCGGAGTGATGGCCACAGATTGAATATCTTCTTTAAAACTACCTATAAAAGAATAAAGATTCCATCGACCAGGAGTGATATCGATCACACCGGCGTCAGACCGATTAGCTGTACGATGCTCTATCGTCTCTACTTTTTCGACGTTATAAAAACCCACGTCTAAAATAACGCTGCTTAACTTAATGCGACGGTTGCCCTCAACGTTATCTATGGGTTGAGGTAGCTCAAAAGTCTGCTCTTTTTCGGTCAAGACAAATGTATGCGACTGCATTTTTAAAAAAATAAAATAATAAAACGTTACTATAAAAAATGAACGCGACTTATGGAAACAAACTAAATCCACACAGACGCCTTAAAAATCCTCGGGGTATAAAAGGCAACCGCCAGACTGTCGTCGTAACTCACAATCCTAGCACGATCGACGCGAACGACAAATTAATAGTCAAGTTTCCGTCGTTGAGCTCTGACGACGTGATCGTCCCCGGTTCGGCAAAACTAGCTTTCAACATAGATTTGACGTCGGACGACGACGCCAATCGAAGTCTGTTTAAAAATCTAGGACGAAATCTCGTAAAACAAATAAGAATATGTATCGGTGGCCGGGAGATCGTAAACTTGACCGACGCCGACGTTTATAACATTTTTAAAGATCTTTGGTTACCCAAAGGTATCAGAGATCACTACGTTGGAAACGAGATTGCCAACATATCGAACCTACGTGTGGGCACCGGCAATGCGGTTGCCGGTGACAACAGTGGGAAAGACAAAGCGATAGCGGATGCCCTTGGAAACAGATTTTGTATTCCTCTAGACTTTGAAATGCTCACAGATCATCAACCGTTTTATCCATCCGCTCTGAACGACCAACTGTCTTACGAACTTACTTTTAACGAGTACTCCAAAGTCGTAAATTCTACCGACGCCGCAGCGAGTTATAGCATCTCTAACTTGGCGCTAGAATATGAGATCGTTGCCAACAAGCACTTGGCTCAAATCTTAGCTCAAAAATGTCTCGACAAGACGCAGTTTTTGTTTGAAAGGATTTAGAGACACGAAGTAAGATCTATCGACAAACAAGACACCGTTTGGAACTTTAATTTAAACGTGGCGGTTAAAAGCCTCAAGGGTATACTGTTTTTGTTTAAAGAAGCGACTACGAAAACCCCTGAACTATTTTATAACCCAAAGATAGACAAAGTTAGCGTGACGATAGAAGGAAAACCTAATCAACTCTACAGTTCGGGTCTCAAGAGCTATCAACAATGGGAAGAAATCAACAAGTTCTTTGGAGACTCATCCACCGAGCTAGGGGCTGGTATATGTAAAGATTTAGGGTTAACGGGAATGGATATCGGTGATTATTTTTTAAGAAGATACGGACTTTGGTTGGATATGAGATCGACGGACGACAACAAAAATCACGGATCGGGTAAACAAATCGGCGATATAAGCGGAGGAATCTCTATATTGATGGAACGCGAAGCTCAAACCGCGGGCGCTCTAAAGTGTTACGTATTTTTTGTTATGGACGCACAACTTAACATCCAAGGCGGTCGCTTGAGCAGCGTCAACTTTTAAAAAACTCGCCTATATAAAAAACTAGTCTATATAAAAAAGATGACGCCGCACTGCGCTTTAATATGTGGAAGAACAAACTCTGGTAAAACAAAGTTTGCGTTAGACTTGCTAGAAAACGAATATGCCAACAAATTTGAATACTTGGTGATCATATGTCCGACTCTGTCAAACAACAAAACGTATCACGAGAGACCTTGGTTTTTTAACGACCCCAACGTTTACGCGTGCGACCCCGACGTTGAAAATATGAGCATGAACGAAGCCATAGACTTTTACAGAACGAAATTTAAAGGATTGCACACTTTGTTTTTAATCGACGACTGCAGCGCTTATCAAGCTATGAAATATCGAAAGGGTTCTAGAGGCGGTAGTAGTGTGTGCATGTTATCTAAATTAGCCTTTAGCGGTAGACACGATAACCACAGCTGTTGGTTATTGACTCAAAAATATAACACCGTTTTAAAAGATTATCGCGAACAGACTCAATGGGTGGCTATTTTTTATTGCAAAGACAAAAAAAGTTTTGATAATTGCCTCGACGAAAATGATGTGGTGCCGGATAATAAAAGACAAGACATAAAACAATATCTCAAAGACACTCCCTATAGTAAATTGATTTTATATACGGATCCTCCGACTAAATGGTACTTGGGTAGCTAGTTGTAACCTAGTTGCGGTTTGTTGAGGTTTTGTTGAACAGCTAGTTGTGTTTTGTTGGGGTTTTGTTGAGTTTTTGTTGAACAGCTAGTTGGGTTTTGTTGAGGTTTTGTTGAACAGCTAGTTGGGTTTTGTTAAACAGCTAGTTGTTAAGTACTTGCCAGCTAGTTGGGTTTTGTTGAACAGCTAGTTGAACAGCTAGTTGAACAGCTAGTTGCAACTAGTTCATCTCGCTATATTAAATGTTCGTGCTGATCGATCTTTCGCTCAAATTTATTATAGCGTCGACCTTGTGTATTTTATCTTACGAATATTTTGCTCTAAAAAATAAATTATATAGTCTTATAAAAATGGAGCTGTCTACTTTAGACTTGAGCACACCGACGCCGCAAACGGAAAAACATAAAACTAGACTGTTGGGCGTAGTATCAGCTGGTGATTCTAAAAAGTATTTGGGTAAAGAATTTAGCCAGGGAGATATAGAAAACCTAGACGCGAACAAACAAGAAAAAATGTACAACCATTACGAGGCTCGACTAGGTAAAGAAATGATTACTAGTTTGGGTAACTGCATGCTGGGGATTTACTCGAGAGTTTTAGGCGCGAGTCTACCTATGATCAAACCCCTAGGTGTCAGTCTACGAGTAGACTCGGAAGACACACTCACCAAAGATCTAGAGGAAGATCCCGTTATATCTAGCTCGATAGCTAGTTTACTTTGTGAAGTTTATTACAACTACGGCGGTTGGTTGTCGCCGTTAGTAGGTGTCTTGATAACATCTAAACATTTAGTTATTAACAAAAATAATTGTGTACCTATAATAAAAGATGAGTCAACCAGAGAGCTCAAACCCTCTTCAACCAGAGACTCTAAAAGTCTCAAAAATACAGACGGTGACGACTAAAACTAAAAATCCCGGTAGAGTAAAACAAGGCAAGGCATTAGCGGAACACAACAAAAAGAGAAAAGAACAAATTGCCAAGATGCAAAATATAGACGTAAAAACTACTCCTCCTTCTTCGTACGCGGCAGTTGGGCCATGCTTTTGGACGTCGCTGGTGGTTGTTGTAGTTTTAGGAGGACTCTATATATGGAGCCAAAAAATCCCCGCACCACCGCAACCTCTACCTCAGCCAGCCCCGCCAACGGTCAAGAGCCCTCTTCAGCCAGAGACTCCTTCTTCTACACCTTCAAATTTTGTAGAAATGGAATAAAAAATAAAAACAATATAAAGCTTTAATAAATGGATACTAATAGCATCGTCAACAATCTCTATCACGCCGCTATCATCTCTATGTTAAGCGTGGGATTTACCATGTTTAGTAAAAAACTTTTGAAGATCAAACCGGCCGATCTCGACAAGTTGAGCTTGGAAGATATAGCGAAACTAACGGCTATGATAAGCGGATCGATGTATGTAAAAACCTGGCTGGTATCGCAAAATATACTTCCACCAAATATTTTAAAACTTTAATTTGTTTATATAAATGGCTGAAGGTGGAGATTTTGAAGACGTAGAAGACTACGAGGAAGAAGAAGACAACGAGGAAGAAGATCTAGAATTGGACTCTCCCGACAACGAAACGGCGTTAGATCCAGCCGTTGTTTTAGAACAAGGGAGACGTGTGTTTATTAATAATCCAAGAGTCGAAAGTTTCTACAAAAGTCAAGGAGAAAAACAACATGGGATTAAGAAAGGGGAAAGAATCGTAGTAAAAAATAAAACGTTATTTTTTGAAAACGACAAAGTAGAAGTACAATTATCATACAAAGGCAAACCCGATAAATTTTTAGCATTAAGTTCCATCGAAATAAATTCTGGTGTAGAATTTATTAGAAATGAATTAGGTTTTAAATATTATAAAGTAAATCCATTTAGTAAAAAACAAAAAAAACTACTTAAAGAGAATACGGAGTCTATCCCGATACAAGATCTTCCAGAAGCGGCCGACGATTTAAGCGAAATTTTCGAAACTTTTGAACAAGAAACCAGTTTTATCGAAGAACGAGAAACTGGCTTACCCATGAGAGAGATCTTGGGTTTAAACAAAGCCCTTCAAACGACGAGAGGCAGCTTAGAACTAAATTTAGCGCGCCTCAGACAAGTCGAAGATGAGATAGTCTCAACCGAAGCGGCACTCGCCGACGGTTCCACGGCAGAAATGAGAGAGAGATTAGAAGACTTAAGGTTGGAAAAATCGGCTAGATTAGAAGCCGCGTCTATCAACGCAAAAAAACTCAGAAGTCAGATGAGTCGGTTAAAAGAAACGATTACGAGAATTTTAGATAGCGACGAGACCTTGGGAGAAAAAATTAGAACGTTGTTTAGAGAACAAGGCGTGACCATAACGGCTATTTTGACGGCGTTTAGTTTGGCTATCGGTTTGATAGTAAAGAGCGTTTTGTCTGCCGGTGCGCCGGCGCTCGCACCTATGCCTGCACCACCCGCACCACCGTCTAACGCCACCAACGTAAAAGAATGGATACAGTCGCAACTAAAACATCTGTCAAACGTGCTCGCTAAACTAGGCTCCAAGCTGCTCGACGCCTTGCCCGGAATTTTAGGCGGTATAGCGAGTTGGATATTTAACGTATTGAGCAAAACCGTCGGATGGTTGGGAGAACACGTGTGGACCCTTATAGTGGGAGTCGGAACTTTAATTTTTGTTTATTTACAAAAGCGCCTCTAAAAAAAAAAAGCCTTCTGTAGCTAACAGAAGGCTTTTTTTTTTTACCACAAGTCTAAAAGCAGGTATCCTATACCCGCTATGGCTAAAGTACCGACAATCAGCGAAGTTTTTTCGTACTCGTGAGGATCTCTCTGAACGTTTTCTTGTGTGGGTGTAGGGAAGGGTGGTGGCGTTGGTGTTGGTGAGGGAGGGAAGGGTGCGGGTGGTGGCGTTGGTGTTGGCGTGGGTGCGGGTGGGTCAACAGTTTGAGGTGTGGGTGCGGGCGTGGGTGTTGGTGCGGGCGTGGGTGGTGGCGTGGGCGTGGGCGCGGGTGGGTCAACGGTTAGAGGCGCGGGTACGTTTGAGTTTATCTTTGAGTTTAATCCCAACGCCAACTCAGCGGTCGCAATCTGTATATTGTTGTTATATCCTTCGTGGGTTCCGACCCTCAATTGCATGTTCGAAGGCATGAGATATAATCCTTTTGCCAACACAAAGTTTAACGAACTCCTGGCATATTGCAGCGAATCTTTAAATTGGGTTATAGATTCTTCCAGATCGGTCGGAGTTGCAATCAAACCTTCTACGATATTAACAAACTGGGTTTGGGCGTCCAAACCCGTGCCCGGAGTTAAAATACTAGTTTTTGTTTGCGCTTGGGCTCCCAGCAGAGCGTAAACATACGCCCTGATAGATTCGTTTATTTTTTGTATTCCGACGTCGGTAAAGTGAGTGGCGGGGTTTATAAAACGTTTCCACGCAGAGCCAACGGCGTCGTCTTGCGTCAAATTTGTCACCGTTTGAGAGCTGTAACGTCCAGATCCTCCTGGAGGTTGTGAGGGGCCAAACCCCATTTTAGTTCCTCCCGCGTATTTACCATAACTAATCCCCAAGTCCGTGGTATCATAATCTCCCAAAGGTTTACCCCAAGCATAAGCCTGCCCCAATCCACCCGAGTAGAGATCTACCGTCTGTATCCAAGTATTTTTAGGATCCGTAGAATAAAATCTACACGCGTCGATATAAGCCCCGTGATCTACGTTGTTGTCTACGGCATTAAATACGTTATCGTTTAAAATAGGACATTTGAGAAACTCTAATATTTTTCTAACGGTAAAATAAACGTGAAATCTGTATATGGCGCTCGTCAGAGGATCGATCGAATTAAGTAGATCCCACCCTAAACCAGCGCCGGTGGTACTACACCAAATGGCAAAATTAAGTTGATTTTGATAAAACGTCATCGGTTGTGTTTTCCATCTGTTTATTACCTCGTCCGTTTTAACGACGGGTAACTTATAGTCGGCGAGTATATCTGGAAAAGTAGCCATAAAAGAACCGCGGTCGACCGAGTTAACTACTACTTCTAGACTCTTGAAATCTAAGTCCATTTTTATAGGTATTTTTTATATTACTTCTTTTAAAATATGGCTAGCATCGCTATGATGATCGGAGGCGCAATAGTTAACGCTTTAGCTTTCACGGGATCAAACTTTTTATTTTCGAGCATGAAACAACAAAAACAAGACGAAGAGCGCAAGAGACACGACTTGGCTTTAGAAAAACTGACAACGGCAAAAAACAATTGGGAAAGAGCGAGGACAAAGTATCTCGATTGGTTAAACGATCGACTCAAAAAACAAGCAAAGGCTCAAAGGACTTTTGAAAGTATAGACGAGGCTCTCAGAGAATACAACTCGGTTACTCGCTCAAACGCACAAGTACCCGTGGGCCTGCAGCACGAACCCACTCTGTCTGATTTTTACGCACCTAGCGAAGATCAAAAGACCGGTGAGTTGGTGTTTGTTTTGGGAGGAACTGCGTTGGTAGGTTTTTTAGTTTATAAGTTTGTTTAGTTAAGTTAAATGGAAACAAAGTTTAAAAAAGTGTATTACAGCCCCGCCGGTTATTGGAAGGGTGAAGGTGCGGTTGTAAAATTAGCTAAAAAAACGGGCGCGTCCAAAGAAGAAACCAGAAATTGGTTAAGAAAACAAGCGTTGTGGCAAATTTATTTACCACCTCCTACGCATATAAGCAGGCCTACGAGTTTAAACAAGTCCATGGCTGTGCCAAACGAAATGCATCAGATAGACTTGTTATTTTTACCTTACGATAAAGTCGGTAAAAAAGAATACAAGTACGCTATGACGGTCGTAGACGTAGCCACGCGTTTTAAAGAGGCCGAACCTTTGACCAACAAGACGAGTACCCAAGTGGCCGACGCTTTAGCTCGAGTTTACGCTAGGTCACCTTTGACTTGGCCCAAGCTGTTAAAAGTAGACGCGGGTAAAGAATTTCACGGTGCTTTTAAAAAGCAACTGGAGGAGAAAAAAGTCACGATACAAGTGGGAGAACCGGGTAACCACAGAGCGCAGGCAGTGGTCGAAAGATTTAACAGGACTTTGGCGGAGAGATTGTTCGGCCATCAATACGCTGCAGAGATTGTTAATCCGACGGAGAGGAGTAGACTCTGGGTTAAACGATTGCCCGACGTGATTAAGGCGTTAAACAACGAAACCACCAGATTGATAACGACGGAAGACTACGAGCCACTCACTCCCAAGCTAGCGATGCAAGAAACGCAAGTTCGTCAAATCAGTTCTTCTCCCTCGGAGGTAGAAAAAGAGTTGGTGAGAAAAGGTGATTTGTTTAGATATCTTTACGCACCCGGGGAGTTAGAGGGAGGAGAGCGCAGGCGAGCGACCGATCCTATTTGGAGTCTCGAGGTTTTTGGGTTGGATCGCTCGATCAAAGTAGACAACCAGCCCACTCTTTACTATCTCAAGAAAGGTCCCCGTCGAAGTTTCGTTAGTCAAGAGCTTCAGGTTGTGCCTCCGGACACCGAGTTACCTCCTAAATAAGATTTTTCTTACAGGTCTTTAATTATATAGTGACCAAAAGCTAGAGTAGTAGAACCGTTCGGGAGTATATACCGCTTTGTGTCTAACGGGCTCAACGACAGTTTGTTTTGAGTTATGGTGTGCAAGACGTGATTTTTTGATCTGATGTAGGTCATCTTATCACTTTGAGAATCTTTTGTTTTGAGACAGTCGAGATAACGCTCGTGACTTAATTGTTTGTCGGTGACTGCTTTGGTGACTCCCTTGGCTTTTTTAAGGTTAGAGTCAGAGGTTAAAATCGAGTACATCTTTGGTCTTAAGCAAACGCATTCGCTGACTGGTTTTCCACCAAACTCGTCTTTAAATTTACCGATGACCTTTTTGTTTTTAGAGTCATAGATCTCGTGACTCTGATTATAGTTTGACAGGTCATACAAGTCAGAGTCTTTTTGTATATCTTTATAAACATCGTCCGTCTCAACGCTCAAGAGTAGACTGTCCGTATCGGTATAAAGTAACCCTACTCGGTCTCTATAGGTCTCTTTGAGGTGGTTATAATAAAAGTCGTACATGAGAGTTTTTGAGAGGTCTAAAATACTCACTCCCGCATAAATAGGTTTGTTTAATAGCGTCTTGGTCTTATACATTTCGATAAACGCTAGATTGCAATCGGTAAAAATCGTCGTATTTTTATAGCTCGGTTTACGCACCAACTCTTGATATTTGGAAACTTGGTCGTCTCTGAGCAAAAACGCGTTCGTTCTATTTCTCACGTTTTCCATCGTCTTTCCAAAAACGCTGTTGTTCATGAGCTTAAAAAAGTCCTTTTCAAAGTCGGACGTTGCTTTAGCTCTTAGTCGAGTGTTTTTGTCTATGTAAGATTTCATCCAAGGCGCTTGCTTAAATTTTAATACGCGATGTACTTTTTTGAGTCGCAGACCAAGATTTATATACTGTTGTAACGATCTGTAGTGCAAGACATATTTACGTCTGTTGTATAGAGTGGCTATTAATTTAGATTCGTTCAGACCGGTTAACAACCCCAGTTGATACTCAGATAACCACTCTTTGGGTACTTTGATATTTTCGGGGGCTAGCGGAAAATCATTGTGCCAATCGTGCAAAGCGTTGGGGTAATCTAAGTCTACCTCCAACAGACACCCTATATCGGACGTTTCTGAGATTGACATAATGCTTTCTGTTGTAAATAGTTTGGGTTTTACCCATTCAAAATCGGCGTAGGGTAAATACTGACTCATGGCCCAACCGTATAAATTGTTGGCGTCGAGATACGTGATGTAAGTCGATGGCTCGTCTGGATTATAATCGGGTAGATATTTATTGTTTGCTTTGTAGTACCTAGAACTACCCACGCTCGAGAGTCCTCCTCTTTTTGCTTTTTCAAAAAACAAGTGTTTGTCCACATCGGTCAACAACTCGAGCTCGACTCCCGAGTGTTTTAACAACGCGTCCCACGATAACCCAGGAGAGGTATAATAGTTAGCGGGATCTAACTTATAGTTCTTTTTACACATTTTTCTAAAATTTTCAAACACACCTGCCAAAAGTAACGCGTCAGTTGTGACGTACAAGTCGTGATATTCACCCAGGTTTTTGAGGTTAAATTCGTTCCACACTTGTTGAGCTCGAGAGTAATCTTGTTGCGATACGTTAGAGTCTTTGAGGCTGCTATAAAACTTGTCGATGCTTGGTAAGCTCGTCTCTTCAAACTTATCGAACGAGTCCATATACTCGTACGGATAAACACCTTTTTGTAAGAGCAGGTCGACACTCTTAGGATTTTGATCTTTATAGCGTTCTCTGAGTAGAGTAAACGCCTCTTTGGGACACGCGTTGACTAGTCTATCCAACGACGTTGCCATAAATTTAAACGAGTCTATAAATCTCAGATTACCGATCGAAAACGAAATGTATTTTTCTGAGTTGCTGGGGATAAAACCGATATCTTCTTCAGTATTAGACAAACCTTGCATGATTAAATGAGCGTCGTAATTTTGTAAATTGTGAAAGATGACGGGTATTGGGGTTCTATCCGGCACCACCTGCAGTTTTAGATTGCAATAAGCGTGCGCGGCTCCTCTGTATTTGCCTGTGATGTGGCAGTGATCTCTCACCTTTCTAAATTTGTTGATACTAGTCAAAAGTACCCGTGGGTGTAATATATGACCGGAAGAAGGGAAGTTGGGGATGGGGTGACGTACCCGTACCCGTAAGTTTGGGCGAGATCGGACCAAGGACTTGGGAGGAGTAGCGAAAAACGAACATTTGACCTTTGACCCCAGAAGTACCCGTGGGTGTAATATATGACCGGAAGAAGGGAAGTTGGGGATGGGGTGACGTACCCGTACCCGTAAGTTTGGGCGAGATCGGACCAAGGACTTGGGAGGAGTAGCGAAAAACGAACATTTGACCTTTGACCCCAGAAGTACCCGTGGGTGTAATATATGACCAGAAGAAGGGAAGTTGGGGATGGGGTGACGTACCCGTACCCGTAAGTTTGGGCGAGATCGGACCAAGGACTTGGGAGGAGTAGCGAAAAACGAACATTTGACCTTTGACCCCAGTGACCTTGACCTTTCCAAAAATGAACCCCTCAAGGGCAATTCTGGGGTCAACTTACATCCACCCACCAAGTTTGGGCGAGATCGGACCAAGGACTTGGGAGGAGTAGTGAAACAAACAGACAGACAAACGTTGCTCGAATTATAGTATGATGATGATGTTTTTTACACTTTAGACACTTTGACTCTATAAATCCTTTTTGGTTTAAATAACAATATTCTTTTTGTTCTTCGGCAGTGCGAGGTTCTTTCGGTATAGGGCACTGACAGTTTGAAGAATAGTTGGGGTATATTGGCTTATCGCAAATCCAACACGTATTTGCGTTTTGGTGCTCGATGTTGTTACTTGTGGTAAAGTCTATGGGTTTGGGGTTTTTAAAAACTTTGTTTACTTTGTATCTTAAACGCAACGCCGAGTCTAAAAACTTGGTCACGGCATCTGTTCCTCTATAGGTCTCTTGAAATTTAACTTTACCGTCGTACCTTAAAGCGATCAACGAATAACCGCAAGCTTTGTGAACTTCAGTCTCCTGCGTGTTTGCCTCTTGAGTTTTTAATTTTTTTAATACCGATTCAAAGTCGGCGTAAATGACAAAAGGTGCGTCTTGCGCAAACTTGTGATTTTTAAATTTTAATATCGGAGGGTCGTCGTTAAAACCTTTTGGAAAGACAACCTTAGATGGCGGCTTATCTGTTCCCTCGCAATCTTGCGTATGCCTGTCCAACTTGTCTCGTGTGTTGTAGTGCGCCAAACATCTGAAACAGACGTATGTTTTATGCTGGTGTTTCGTTTGGTTAAAAAATATTCTAGATATATGTTTTATCCAACAATAGTGATTCGTTTTGCCTGAGGAAAACAACAGCAGATTTATGACTGTGGGGTCGTTGGCGTTTTTAGATAAATATAATGGCCGTACTTCTTTTTTTGCCTTTTCTTTCTCATTTTCGTACGCAAACACATTTATACTAAGATTGTTTTGTCTCTCTATCTTTTCTATTTGATTGATTCGAACGGGAAAGTCTACGTCTTTAACATTTAATCCATCGTTTTTATCGTAAATTGATGGCCTGTCTTCGTGGATTTTAAAATCGGGTTTGTCTTTTACTCGTTGTTTTATTTTGTCGGTATACTTGCCGAGAGCGGCTCTCAAACACCACCGTAAACATTCGTTGTCTTTGTTTCTGACGTTAATAAAAGCCTTTTTGTTTACTAAAAACTGCGGTAATTTTATATAAGAGTTTCCGCTCAAAGGTCTATAACGGTCGATGTTGATATAAAACGCTAATATTCTAACGAGGCTCCAACCCGATCCTTGTCTCGTATTTTTGGCGTGTTTTTCTTTTATTTTAAAGATTTGATCTTTTACTGGTTGTTTTATCTGACTCTCGTTTAAAACAACTTGTTTTTTACCAAAAAAGGTAAAAGCGCTGGTTTCTACTAAGCCGTCTTGATTTGTTTTATCGTATTTCGCTTTAAATCCTAATTGAACTTTTAAAGACGATAGATCTCTCAGCTCCGACGTAACAATTTTTTCAATCTGCTTCACGTGTGTATTAAAGAATTGCTCTACGTCGTTGTTAAACAACCTAGGCGTCAGCTCCCAGTTTCTATAACTGTTTCTAAAAGCTCTATGTACTTGAAAATCTGCCTCTCTAAAGCTATCGGGGTTTTTATACGATTTAATCGCTAAAATTAAATCCTTTCGTAAAAATCGACCTAGTTTACCAGTTGGCGTAAATTGTAACTCTTCGTCGTCTACGATTTGTTTGAGATCATCTAGTTTCTTGCGATTCAAGTTTTTATATTTATTCTCTTCTACTCTAATGGTGTCGATATAGTCTCGACGTAGGCTCCGCCCTGGAACTGTGATATTATTTCGCTCCACATATTGTTGCAAGGTTGATTTAGACCAACGTCCATATCCTATTGGTGTTGGTTTCTTCATCATACTTTATAATATAAGTATTATAATAATTTTTTTATTTAAATTTTATTGAGAGTAAACCAAGATACACAAAATTGGTCATTTATAGTTTTTTTATTTAACCCATAGAGGGCGCTCTCGCAAGATAAATAAGACTAGTTTTTTTGTTAGACTAAATTGAGTTCAAAAGTGGCACACACCAAATTGAGTTTTTAAGATTTGGTTTACAAGCGGCACATCCCTACTACTAAGGAGAACAACCATTTAATCATATACCCATAACCAGGAAGGGTTTACTAAACCTGCTGGGTTTAACTGCCGTAGGCCTTACTTCCTCAAATCTCAGAATTGTCAGGAACGCCGAACATACATGTACGTAATAGCCGTACTATATTGTGCCAAAGCTACCACTAATATACTCACGGCGACGCTAAGGATTACAAATAAAAGGTACATGTACATGCTTTGCATTTCGAGAGCCACCTTACGTCTTCTTCATTTTAGACGCCCTTGCATTACTCATAGATTTGGTATACTCTGATAACCGGACCAATTTCTTTACTAAAGAGTACTACTATAAGAACCATGATAAAACCCGGTCCGACATAGGCCTACTTATAAATAACCAAATTCCCATATCCACATACCTTTGGACAATACCCACGCCTTCGTGAAAATTCCGCAGGAATGCGAGGCCATCTTCTTCTCGCAGTGTCGTGTCGTGCATGCTTGAGCGCGTGCTATTATCCAAAGTACAATATATCTTTGTGCAATAGCGTTGTACAATAGCTTTGTACAATACAAAAGACTGCGTACGCCTACCTAATGTACCACGCCCATCGCGCTGACCCTGTCAGCCTCAACGTACGTATATACATTGAGGAATTCCTACATGGTATATGTGAAAACACACAAATGGTATTCAAAAGAACGAATTTTAAACAAGAACTTGCCCAAATTCTTATTATGACCTTCCGCAGCCGAATAACCATAATCAAATTTCACATTGACAAAATGACACGGCTGCTCCATAAAATTGTACCTCCTTACCAGTGTCATGTTCGACCACCGGCAAAGATTTAGATATCTCCTACCTTGTTTCCTAAAACGAAAACCAATCCAGGCTCTACCTCCATCGGAATCGCAAACCTGCACAATTCCCCACCATTAGGATCGAAGTCCTCCCTTTAGGCACCCGTTATGGCCAGCCGACCTAGTAATTGGCTGGTCAACGGGCCGGGTATACATCAGCGGAGGCTACATGTACGTCTTGCTCATATTGATCAAATTCACAAAGTGAATGTGGATCTTCCGACCGCTACGTCGCAGCGATGCAAATATTATATTATCGGAAGTGTGAGATCGCACGGTTATTGGAAATGGTGCGTGTCTTATGCAAATCAGCGATTAGTGTGCAGTGGTCCACGAAGGGTGCTGAGGAATTAATGTCCTTTAAGGTGCGTGTATGTTATTTAAATACTAAGAATTGGAAGTGCTTAGTTTGGATTTATTATTTAATCTTCGAGCTTGTTCGCTTTTTCAAGGGGTCAGACGGGAAAGGTTTTAGAGCATCTTTTTTCTGAACCCAAATAAATCCCAGGTTTTGATCTACGTTTTTCGCCTGTCTCAATTAAATGTTGATAAATTCCTAATTGTTTCCAATCCTGCAACATTTTCATGAACTTTATTCAGGGATAGCAGCAAACGCTGTAAAAAGTAAAGATATTTGTTGGGATGATTGCCAATACCGCATCAGTTAACGATTCGAAGTGTTCATTGTAAAGATAGTCAATAGGGCTTACCCATGTTTATGTTAAATGTCCTGGTTTAGGAGTTAAAGAAGGAAATTTTCGAGTTTCTTTTACAGTTTATTTATATGTTCACAGTGATAGAGAAAAAATGCTCACAGAAATGTAAGGTTATGGTATCTTATTATGATGGTTTGTGGTGAATACGCTTCCAATCAAATCGCAAGTATAAAAGTTTATATATTGAAGTGTACATCCCCACGTTATGCAGATTGTAATGTACAAATAACTGAATCGTTGCTAGTCAAAGAAAATATGTAAGTTTGTAAAAGCGAATTGAGTTGAATAAAATGTCAAAACATATGATAATATTCAAACATTGTGTAGGTCATAAACATATTATAGACAAGCTGAAAGTATAAGAATTGTATTGTATATAGCTATTTTTCAAGTTGTGAATCCCGGCGTGTGTGAGCGTAAACCAGCAAGAATAAAAACAGGTAAAAATGTAATATGTAAACATATTTTGGTTGTTGCAAGTCTGTTGCAAGTACATGTACATGTATGGTTGGTTATCGTGGCTGAGATGAGATTGGTCAATACGTATAGGCTGGGTTCGGGCGGTCTGTTCTTGACTCGCGAAACTCGATTGTGCAAAACCCCGAATAATAGGTGGTGTGTGATCCTGTTCCGAGTGCAAGATTCCTGGGTCGCGTTTGAGCGCGACAACCGAGTTTTGCGTGTCAAGAACAGACCGCCCGACGCGACGAACCAGTCTGAGTCACCGTTGGAGTAAATCGGATGTGCAGGGGCCGCATGTGCAGGGTTCACCAAGTTCATGTTGTTTTGTCTGGTACGTGACTTCATTTCCGGTCTGTATTTCCTCCAAAGCTCTAGGAGCCAATTCTATTGAGCTGCTAAGAACAATAAATTGGCTTAGCACAACAATGCCCTGCTCAGTTAAAAAGGTTACAAGTTTAGATTCCATTGTTTTTTTCCGGGGCGCCTTGCAAATAAACCAGTTAAACATTCTACTTGAGGCTAAACCATTTATATTTGTATGCATGTCTTGGGATAAATCAAGTAAGTAAAATAATAATAATAATGAAGACCACCCCCACCCCCCTTAAAAAACCCAAAACAAACCAAACAAACAAACAGAACCACAGTAAACCACAAATCAGTAGAAACACATTCTGATAACTTTAGTGTTCAAGCGGCTTTGGCATTAAACCCAGTAAATGCGTTACCATCAAAATTTAATTTAAAAAAAAAATCAAAACATTCGCAGAATAGTATATTTTTACTTGAGGTAGAGCGTAGAGATGTGGAACTCGACAATTTGTTTTCATAATGTTTTGGTATTATTAATATGTTACCCTTAATAATATCGTGGCTAGTGTTTGTTTCATAATGGGGCTCTACATACAACACAAACTGAACACAAATCACGACCGGTGTACGTCATGTTTCTATCCACCAATCATAGTTGGTCACCCAACAAGTCAGTGGTTCAAGTGGTCTTTCATTGGGGAAGTCACAATACAATATTTGTCAAGGCACTTATCTATCTAACCCGGTTTTTCCTTTAGCCTTGTTCTCTGGTTAAGATATTCCGCAAGAAAATTGGCGAAGAAAAAGATAAACCTTAACAACAGCCGGATTTGAACCACAGACTTTTCAATCCATAGCCTATATCTCTACCAACTAGGCTATTTGTGAGTTAATTAAGAACAGGGGTTCTTTAGAGTTTTTTAATAATAAGTCAGTTGCCATTGTTCTCATTGTTCTTTTCATGATTATATGTTTACGCATTACAGCTGCCGAAAAAAAACAATTGCGAACCGCTACACGTACACGTGGTTCAAGTTCATTTATTGCCTTTTCCCCCTGCAAACCTTCGAATCTCATCTGTCTTCCTTTCATTGGTCAGTTGGGAGTGTCAATCACAAAGCACGCGTTTGAACGTGTCATCAACGACTATAACACGTCCATCAATAAGATGTGTTCATTTCACAGTGTCGGTGACTGAAAGTTTCATTTACATAACTTCCGTTCATACATTTTAAACGAGTCAGTGGTGTGTAATTGACAGCGCACTAGGGGCCACGCGTTTGAACATGTCATCGACGTCTATAACACGTCCACCAATAAGATGTGTTCATTTCACAGTGTCGGTGACTGAAAGTCACATTAACATAACTCACGTTCATGAATATTAAACGAGTCAGTGGTGTGTGATTGACAGCGCACAAGGGGCATTGCGTTTGAACATGTCACCGACATCTATAATACGTGCACCAATAAGATGTGTTCATTTCACAGTGTCGGTGACTGAAAGTTACATTAACATAACTCACGTTCATGAATATTAAACGAGTCAATGGTGTGTGATTGGCAGTGCGCTAGGGGCCAATTACAAACCGGGCAACGTTCCTCAGTCACTGCTTAGGAAATCACTGGCAAGTTTTTAAGGCAGGAGCGCGCGCTTCATTCCTCACAACGACCGCAACTCATCTTCGCCTTCGACAGGACAGCCAGAGAGAGACCTGAACGCAAGAACGAGATTTACAAGGTAAGGTTTTGTGACAGATGGAAACAGGCTTTTCAAGTCTTGAGATGAAATTAATGTTTGTAACAAGTCGTATCCTCATTGAGTTCTTGTTCCTCCAATTTCTTTTTTAGCCACTCAGTTTTGGGATTCGGCTTTTTTGAGTGTATCCTGTCCACTAGTTAATTGTTTGTTTGATAGATTGTTGGGGTGTTTGGTTGTTTGTTTGTTGGGAGGGGGGGTGTTTGTTTGTTAATGTTGTATTTTATTTTTTGACTTGCTTGCCTTCTTGTTCTTTCATGTATGTAAATAACAGATTTTTTATATCAAATGTATTGTATTTAATTTAAATTTATTTTTATTTGATATATAGTAATTGTATGTAGACATTTCAAGGTTGGGTAGGCAGGCTTTAGGGCTACAGTGTTTTAGTACACTTTTGCCTACCCTGGCCAGCTTGAAATGTTTTCTTGTCTTTGTTTAGATCCAACCCTCAATCTTGTATCATTTGTCTAACCCTTTCCCCCCCCCCCCCCCCCCCCCCCCCCACCCGAAATACACCACATTCTCACTCCCTATTTCCCCTCCTTTTCCTCTGTAAACCCACAACCACTCGTCACTCGCCTACCCCACACACTCACAACTCCCTCCCCCTACTTGACCACTCTCCTCCCCAACCCTCCCCTCCTCGACCAATCCCCTCCTCCACCCCTCCCCTTCTCAACCACTTAAATCCTTCCCCATTGCATACGTTACTTCTCATTTTCCTTCGTTTCCCTCCGATAACCCCATCCCCCACTGACCCCATCCCCCACTGACCCCAGATTTCCAATCCTCTTCACCTCTTGAATAATTCAGTTTTGCTATTTAAACTTATTGTTTCTGTTATATTGAAAGCATTGTTACTTTATACTTGCAATGATTTCATGCACAGCTGTATAACTTTGTCAATGTACTGTTTGTTTGTTTTTTTCTTGGATGAATAAATAATAATAATAATAATTCCTTCCGGATTAGTGGTTCTTACAAAAATATGTTTTAAACAAAACTCGTGAATAGAGTAAGTTGTGTCAGATTATATTTTGACTCTCTGCTCCGTTGTTCATGTAAATAGTTGAATTGTATACCCTTGGTACTGTGCTTGATGTTCAGGCTGTTCCACCATCCTTCTGACATGCTTTAATGAGCACACACAGCCTACCCCAGCATCCTACCAAGCATCTTTTACCATCATGTCAGAATCTGCCGCGTATCCTGTTCCAGAATCTTCCACCTCATGTCCACTGAACTCGGCACCATCCACAACCCATATGGTGTTAGCGCAAGCATCCCATCCTATTGATTTTTTCACCACTCCGTGCAAACCATTAGGGCATAAGTCTTATTTAAAAGGGTTGGAGCAAACGTCAAATGTATTGTATTCCTTCTTTGCATCCACAGACTCCCCTTGCTATCTCCCCATTTTGTCATCATCTTTGTTACTTTCTTTTTAGGGACAGCTGCTCGCTTTGATAAAACATAATGATATCACAACATCAACAACAAACAAACAAACAAATTTCTTATTATAGCCTTTACGCTGACAACAGCCTCAAAGCGCTGTAAAAATACATTAAAATAAACAAATAAAGAGACTTGTTGTGAGTTAAGGTGTTTGTTTTTTTGTATTATTTTCAGGTGACATTCAACTTCAGTCACTAAGATTTCTTCTCGGCGGCTGAGCTCTGATTAAGAACACCACGTCAAGGTAGGCCTTACCGTATTAAAAACAAATAAACAAATAACGTTTATTTCTTAACAAAACCATTGACGTATCTTGTGAGGAGCTATTTGATAGTAAACAGAACAAAATGCAACAACAACATCGTCTAAATCTATTAAAATAAAAACAAAGCAAAATACCCAAAACCACACATTAATTTATACTGAAACTTTAATCAAATCCCTTTGTAATTTTTAAAATTGAGAATCAAGAGTTGAGCTCGACGATGTTTGCGGACGAAATTAAAGTGCAAATATAATGAATTTCTGGAGAAGAGGAGAGGTGGGGTTTGGCCCTACTTTATAGCTTGATTCAAAACGCGTACGACACTCTTCCTCAAAAAAGTTGTTCCGTCAAATTTGTTTTGCCGCTTTATACAAACCGACCAAAACGAACATCTGAAGTTATTTTGTATGCGCTCTACCCGAGAACCTTTTAATTCATTTTTGTTTGCTTCTTTTTCTGTTTAATAATAAGTCCCTTTTGTTATTTATATTGTGTACTTTTGGTATTTTATACAGAATGAAGATCTTGGTTGCAACCGTTCTTTCAATCGCCCTCCTTCTGGGTAACTCTGACAAGCTCCGAGCTTCCGTCACTGGGCCGGTTGCGACGGACGGTGATGTTCCAGCGTCTCAGGCGTGTCCGATGTGCTGCCAGGGACCTGTTGCCGCACATGGTATACCAGGTTTAAATGGGCAGGTCGGACCGATGGGACCCTACGGCCAGCCGGGGTCAAAGGGCGACGCAGGTCAGCCGGGTCAAACTGGCGATATCGGGCTAATCGGTCCAATTGGTGAGCGGGGAGCACCTGGGAACGCTGGGTCTAAAGGTGAGAATGGGATAGGCCAGCCCGGCAAAATAGGTCCGAAAGGTCTGCAGGGTGTCGTCGGAAGTCCTGGTCAGATTGGTGTCAAAGGTCAGAAGGGTGAGCAAGGGGAGACACCAGACGACTCCAATCAGCGGGTAGCATTCACCGCGGTGAGGACGAGCAACTCTGATACCTCTACGAGTCAAGACACCCGTTTGACCTTCCAGCAGACCGAGACGCTTCTGCCGGGTACCAGCTTTGATCTCGGGACCGGCACGTTCACGTGTACTGTGCCGGGCACCTACGTGTTTACGTTTTCTGTGAACAAATATCCTTCCAGCAGCCTCCTGTACGTTCATCTCCGGAAGAACGACGACTATGTTGTCTCTGGCTATAGCAATGATTCAAGTCACCTTGAGCAGGTGTCTGGGAGCGCGGTGCTGGTTTTGCAGCGAGGAGACACGGTGGGGCTTACCATGTACGGTATGGCGTATAGTCATTCCACCCATCACCACACCTCATTCAGTGGCTTCCTCCTTTACCCCGAATAAATAATAAATAATTGCTGAAACAGTAGTCGTATTAAAAAGGAATAATATTCAATGTCATAATAATCAATATTTGTTAAGCGTCTTATTTAGTCTCCATAAAAAGTTTCAAAACACTTTACAAACCGACATAAAAACTACATAAAAACAATTTAATCAAAAGTAATATTAGTATAGAACTTGTTTTATAGGTTGCGTATGTTTTTATTCCACACTCGACACTTGTCGCAATAGCTGAGATACATTTGGTGTTTAATTCTAAACATTGTTTCAATACGATTTAATGCAGTTAATTAGTTGTACAATGTACTATCGACGTACTAATAAATATCTTACTTATTTGAAAGAAAATAAATGATTCTAGGCATCCAGCAAAATGATTACGGTTGATAAAAATAATGATATCGTGTAATTGTTCAGAATTGTTTAAACAAATTCACAATCGCCCGCGACAAAACATAATAATAACTGCCCGACTTTGGTTGAAAAATAATGCCGTTTTTCTTGCTTTTCTCGGCATCCATGATTGTAAAACTTCGGACAGGTCGGTTAAACGATATTTACTATAAAATACAACCGAACCCCCCAAATCCACCAATTCATAATAATTTAAGCAATTACCAATGGTGTATCCTAGTCCTTTAAAAGTTCATACATGTCCGCCATACTACTACTGGCATTTAAACATATCGTTACTGAATAAACATATTTACCCATTTTATGTTGTTTCAAATGTTTTTTTTTAAATATACAATTTACTGTTTTTAATATTCATTTGTAATAACATGTTCAGATATACTGATACCAGTGCAGCGTAACTGGAGGTCCAAGGTTCAAACCCAGCTAAAGTCAATGGATGAATACAAAATAGAATATTTTGCTTCAATTCCCAATTTGTAAGCATTTAATAGCATCTGTATAAATAAAAAAGTAAGGTAGAATATTAGCATTTGCTCCATTTGGTATAAATTAAATGTTCGCTGTGTGTGGCTATACTGTACGTGCACATGACAGACTCTATTGTTATAAACCATTCGGCTGTGCAATTAACTGCAAGTATAAAGCGTTTGATACTTTGTCAGTTAGCAATTCTAGGATTCCTAGGATATTAAGTATGAGCATCATGACCTCAGTTTTCGGTTTCCACTTCACTCTAAACTTCTCTCTCGGCATGTCATAGTCCCACTCTCCCTTCAGTATCATGTTAGCTGCCATGTGGCTGATCTCATCCGAGCACTTGGCCCCGACCCCGTTACCGCCAACGAGCACGCCAAGCCCAGGGCCGACCATGTCGCAGTCGAGTAGCCGCGTAGGTGTGGTGGTAGTCACGCAAGTATCGGTGTGAATGGAAAGTGGCTTCAGATCTGCAACGGTAATAAAAAGTGTTGCATCTTTTTCGGTTTAATATCCAGAGGCAATCACGGCAACTTGATGAAAAGGCGACAAAAACATAGGACGAACATTTTACAATGAATGATTCATTGCATGCTGCCACTTCACTGGATATACTTGTAACAAATTTGTGATTGACTTTTGTTTAATCCCACTGTAAAACCTGCCAAAAGTGATTATCGACTAGTTCTGTTGTGACGGCGCTCAATATTATAACGGGGCACTTTGATTCCTCGCATTCAATATATACAGTTTTGTGCTATAAATTACACCTTCGACGCGTCAAAGTGTTTTGGGAAATTACCCACAGGACGTGTTGCAGCTGCAACGCATCGTAGGGATACGACGTGCAATGCATCATAAAATCAATTGCTGGTCACATCTAGATTTCCTAAATGGGGTGCTATGGCCTCGTGGACTCGAGCATTGAATTTGGGGTCTGCGGGTAAATCTGCAGGTTGTGGGTTCGAGTCCAGCCTGGGGTTGTTGTCACTCACTGCTTCTCCCCACCCATAATTAAAATGGGTACCTGTGATGGCAGAGATGGTTTCAGGGATTGATTTGTTGCTGCCTTGCAAATAAATGGCTGCTTCGAGCTGTATACTCCCCAGGGAGCCGAGATGGTATTTGGAATGTTTCGTGGGCCCAATGAGCAGGGGTAATATTATTGTAGTGACACAAGCGCCAATATTGTTGGATACGTGCGCTTTATAAATATTATTATTATTGTTATCTATAGCTTTTAAACAGTAATAAGATCGATGGAGTCCAACAGATCACCTACCAGGAATTATGCCTTGTAGGCACTGCAGGAGTCTATCTGACGTTGGTTGATCACCATGACCAAAGTACCAGGCCTTCATTTGCTCCTTAGTTGTCATATCTTTCTCACCCACTTTACCGTGACCTATTTTCAGGTACCACTTGCCTACAAAACAATTGGGGAAAGAAAACAAAATTTAGCTACATTTATTCAATAGGAATAGTATGGTGGTTTCATTGGGACTAACAAATGATCAGCGCGGACGCCAAGCACAAGTTCTCCTCTCGCTTGGTTGCAGCAAGTGAGTTAGGGGAGACTTGGGTTTGATTCACCAAACATTGAGTCTGAGTCAGAGTCCCAGTCACCACTGTCGAGTCTTGAGTGCGAGTCCTGAATCAAACAGGTAGAGTCCGAGTCTCAGTCATAAGTCAAATGGTTGGGTCTGAGCAATATTTATTGGTATTTGCCAGAGATTCAGTAAGAATTCAAAACTCTTTATTACTAAAATTGGAAATTCATAGCTATTTTCCCATTCATAGCTATTTTATAGATATTCCCATTTTGCAATCTATAGGTTGGTTGCACACAAACATTACCGTTGTGATTTTGAATTTACAAGGCGAGATTCAGACCTATACACGTCATGCATATCATTTGCATATCTCAGGAGGGAATCTCAGGAGGTACTCAAGATTCGCTGCCCGTTGTAATACTGGACACCATTTGAAGTCTAGGAACCAGACTAGGCTAGACATGGGAGGAGTGTGTTTACTCATAAAGATGTCAAAATCCAGCTAGATTATATAATGGCCTGTTCTCTTAATGATTACATTCATTAGTCACATATACATGGTAATATTTACCGTTTGGGTACGGAATCGGTGGCAAAATGTAGCAGTCTTGTCCCAAGTCTGTTTCTCCCTCATGGACGTCTAAGGAAGGCATGCCCTGGAGCCTGTCCCTGTCATCTTCTATCAACTACAGAAGCACCACGACTTGAGACTTGGCCGTTATATCAAGTTGCAACCCAGCGGGTAGTAGGTCTCCCACAGCAGTTGAGGCCCCAGTGCGGAGCAAGACTTTCTTAGCATTGCTGGTCCTGTCGGCTTCGGTGGCTAATGTAAATACGATGTGATAGATCGTCAACGAGGTCGTCCAATATTCTGCATCCTTGGCGCTGAGCCAGGGTCTGCTGGGCAAGAAGGAGCTTCAGCGGGCTCAGATGATGACACTGATCCCTGTCTGGTTGGCACCATCGAGTAGCTTACGGTCGAGGGAACCATCGTGTGCAGTCAGCCACAACACCCCAACGTCCCTGTAAAAATATATCCCTATACAGAGAAAATGATAGGTAACCAACTATTTAAGGTGTCATGTGATTAATGGCTGTTGACCGGTTCCCAGCCATTTTCCACTCGATAATAATAGCAGGTACTTGTACAGTGAAATATTCCAAAAACCATCTCAGCTCCCGGGGGAGTATACAGCTCGATGCTCCCGGGGGAGCCAGCTCGATGCTGCCATTTCGGCGCAAAGAAGCTATTCCAATGACCATCTCTGCCCTCACAGGTACCCATTTACGCCTGGGTGGGGAGAAGCAGAGGCACACAAAACCTGTAGAATTACCAGCAGACCACAAATTAAATGCTCCCGGCCACGATGCCACTCCACAGCCCTAAATAAGTGGTCTTCTACAATTGAAAACTTTGATATGAGAGTTTTTCTACTCTGGAAGTGCCATTCGACTTGTTTACATCCTGACATATTTTATCTCAGGATGACCACATAATAGAGGCAAAATGACGACATCCTTTAATATTTGTTCGCGTAATGGCGACATCCTGAGATAATATATCGCGGATGACGACATGCTGAAAGCGGGATGACGACATGCTGAAAGCGGGATGACGACATGCTGAAAGCGGGATGACGACATGCTGAAAGCGGGATGACGACATGCTTAAAGTAGGATGACGACATCCCGAAACAATATATCGCGGGATGACGACATCCTGAGATAATATATCGCGGGATGACGACATGTTGAAAGTAGGATGACGACATCCTGAGATAATATATCGCGGGATGACGACATCCTGAGAGTAGGATGACGACATCCCGAGATAACATATCGCGGGATGACGACATGCTAAAAGTAGGATGACGACATCCTGAGATAATATATCCCGGGATGACGACATGCTGCTGAAACTATGTAGGATCCTGATTAGATCAGCAATACGGAAGCTTAAAGTGACCATCCGCGTTTCCGCGTTTCCGCGTTTCAGAATGAAAAACCATGTAAAGACGGACACTTGTTGCAATGCTCGCAGTCAGCATACGATAGTCCGGGTAGCAGCGCGGCGAGTCTCTGCCTCGATTTTTGTCATACCCTTGCGAGGTTTTATGTTAATGAGGCTTCCCTTTGAGGGGCGGAGTGGTTTGACAAAAATCTAAAATTATTTTGTCCCATTTATCACAGAAAATAAACACAACCACACACATAATGTTGTTGTCAACATTATACTTTATTGATTTAAGCAAACAAAATCCGTATTACATGTTTCCTTTAATCAATCCGTATGGTAGGCTTTGTCTATTTCCGTGACGCTTTTGCTTTGGCCTTGACGCTTTGACTTTGGTCGTGACAGTTGTGGGCCACCGTAGTATTTCGTTAAAAGACGTCTTCTTGAGAGATACGATTATCATGGAAAGGCGTCTTTCTGAGATACGATATTAGGAAAGATATATTTTTATCTCAGTATTCCATCTTTCTGAGATAAATTATCTCAGAAACGCGGAAACGCGGATGGTCACTTTAAGCTTCCGTATTACTGATCTAATCAGGATCCTACATAGTTTCAGCAGCATGTCGTCATCCCGGGATATATTATCTCAGGATGTCGTCATCCTACTTTCAGCATGTCGTCATCACACGATATATTATCTCAGGATGTCGCCATTACGAAAACAAATATCAAAGGATATCGTCATTTTGCCTCTATTATGTCGTCGTCCTGAGATAAAATATGTCAGGATGTAAACAAGTCGAATGGCACCGTATTTTTCAGATGAATAACATTTTTGACTTCCAGAAACTTGTTTTAACCTCAAATTGATTCTGGACTTTTCAATATTTCCTCTTTATTAAAAAAAAGAAGAAGATAATCCTTTCCCCATTTTTCCTCAAAAGCTCTTGCAGAAAGGGCAAAACAGACTTTCGGCATGCGCAAGTCTACAATCCGTAACCTCTTCCCGCATCTTGTAGACGTCAATGGTTCACAGGTTCACAGTACGCGTGAAATATTCGCACATGCATTCACACGTGCGTGCATTTCTCTCTCACCTGTCAATCGTTCGATATCACTAAACCTTTGAGCTGCTCGTCTGCCAAGTTATCCCGATCCAAAACTTCTGCTGATTCCACTAAATACTCGTCCCTCATCAAATACAGACCGGCTTTCATAAATCTTAAAAAAATAACCAGAAGATATAATTGCAATTATTCATCCAGTGTTGTAGTACTAGAACTCGCACCAAATTATGTAAACATAATAATGACCCTATAAACTCTCTGGCATGCTGTCATTTTGAAGAATTTTGAAGTAGTCTAAAGATGTGTCCCAGAGATGCATTTTTTTGAAATTTCTATTAAGCAGTTGGTTCAATATCAAATCTAAAAATATTATTGGTTCAAATCTAAAAATATTATTTTCTTGGTATATATATAGCATCCACAGAACTAAACCCTTGTCAGTTTAGTTTTCAAGCACCTTTCTTTTAATTAGATTTTTGAGAACTTTTGCGGCTTTCAAACAATAAAAATGTACAACTGACAATAAGTAAAACATTTTTGAGGTTTTGGATATATTTGGACAATGTGCCCCTCCAAAAGATATTAAAGGTAAACACCATTGGTAATTGCTTGAATTATCATGAATGGTTTTTTTTGGGGGGTTGTATTTTTTAGTAAACATTGTTTAACTGACTTGTATGGGGCCGTATTCACAATACTTAAACTTAGGAGAATACTTAAGTCAGACCTAAATCTAAGCACCATGCTAACTTGAGTGCCGCGCTTAATTTGGTATTCACAAAAGATCTAAGCAATCCATTTATCTTAGTGCTCCACTTAACTTAAGTGTTTCAAGCAGTTACTGTTGCTCATGCGCAAAACATTTTCATCATAAACGTTCCTACGCAACGAAAATGTAATCTATCTGCGCGGTTTACCATGCGCGCGTGCACACGCGCACAACTAGCGATGCAGTTTTCAAGCCCAAGTTAGTGCACCAAAATAGTCTGCGTCACACGCGCGTTAAACGAGTTCGTCATGCACGTTTTAGATGTTTTAACACAGAATTGTAGTGAAATGTTCTTTTTATTTACACTCGAGTGTGAAACAAATTGTGATGGTGATTTATCCGCATTCTTTCAAACATGCTGGAAGGTAAGATAGTTCTTTTGCATTTTATAGTCTGCAGTCACGTGTATTGCATGTCATTGGTTAACGTTAACGTAACATGTCATCAACAGCAATCATTTCGCCCGCCTAAAATTTTACAAATCGATCAAAAAAAATCGTTAGAATGTCAACGAACTACAATTCTAGAGCTGTCACACATTAACTTCAAATTGGCTTCCTTTTACAATAATTCGATACTGACGAGATTTCCCATAGCCCCTAGAATATCAAATTTTGTGCCCAAAATGTACAAACCGAAGGACAGAAAAAAGCCGCCATGACACCTAAGCGCCCCGCTTAAACGAGTTAAGACTAGTCAGACCACACTTAGATTTAAGACTCGAAAATAAGTGGGGTACTTAGCAAAAATGTTTTGTGAATACCGCTAAGTCAATCAGAAGTCGGGTATTTGAGTGGGGTGCTTAATTTTTTGGACTTCAGTCGTTTTGTGAATACGGCCTCTGGAGTTTTACAATCATGGATGCTGAGAAAAGCAAAAAAAAACGACATTTGTTTTCAACCGTCGTCAGGCAGTAGTTCTTATATTGTTCCTGTTTTTTTTATTATAAAATTCAATTTTTCATAACAATTAGAGGATATCTAGTGCAATCCTTTTGCTAGATGCCTACAATCATTAATTACCTACAAATAAGTAAGATATTTCCTAATATAATTCGGTAGTAAAATGTTGCGATTTCGCAAATGGTGTATCCTACCTTTAAATCACGAGTGGGAAACAAAAATCATACCTCTTCGTGACTGGTTCGCTGGGTCCGTTAAAGCAAACTGAGATACCAGGCCGCTCTGAGCAATATTTGGCGGCTGCACTGCCCCATAAACCTGCCCCGACGACACAAACGACAAATACCTCGGTTGGAGTTGCAGACATGACTGACAAACGATGGGGTTATCACGTACAGCTAGTAGTATGACACTAAATTACATGAAAAGAAAACACAAACAGAAAACTGAAAAGGTCAGGTAAACACAAAATGTCAACGGAAAAGATCGTCCTGATAAGAAAAGTATTCAGTTGATACGTACGGGGTGTTCTGTACATAGGGTCATTTTTGACAATTTGTCTTGTTTCTGTATACAATTTATTTAACCATCATATATATTTTTCGGTTGCATGAAAATGCATGAGTATACCCACAGACTCTGTTTCTTGATTGACCGAGTGCTAGTCACATGGTATTTTCTATTTTTACTATCTTTCTGTGCACGACCAAAAGTACTATACCCGTAGCAACCATGGTACTATACCATTAGCAACCAAAGTAGTACCCATGGTGCAGTATTTGTGTGTAAATGTATGCTGATGTGCGCGTAGAGCGTAGCGCGTAGAGCGTAGCGCGTATTGTTCCAAAGAGCCAGCGCTACGGAGCTGGATTAAAATTAAAGTTAATTTTAACTGTATTTAGATTATAATTATAAAATATTAAAACCAAGCTGTATTTGTGAGTGTGGCATGAAGGTAGGAAACCTCCATGGCATGGGTGAGGTGTTATAAACTTATATATTGTAACGGGCGTGAAAATACTGGTACGACTACGAGTACTAAATGACTAAAGAGACTGGAGAGATCGTGCTGTGGCTTCAAAGAATAATAACAGTTTTCTTATCTGTTCGATGCTTCCAATACTACAAGCACACACTATGCCTAATGCGCATAAACCGAATGTATATGTGTGTAACAATGAGACGGAGCGTCAATGTGTATTGCAATCGAACGTCAAGTAAGACGCGCTCCGTGTACTAGGTCTACCGGGCTAGAACCAGTCACGACCTGAACATCGATCTGAATCTCTGAACACCGAGCACTGATTTGGCTCGTCTTTTATAGCGGTTTGGGCGCGTACATAACGCGTGGAGCTAGCGCCTCTTAACAAAATGTCCTTTGCAATACCCTGATTGGTCATAAACTACTCCTCCATGTATTATTCCAAATCACAATAATAGTCCAGGGAAAATAAGTTTTGACCTCACACAAATTGCAATAGAATATTTTTCACCACAGTGCACTTCTATAAGGTCCTTATAGAATGACATACTAAAAATCTCAAAAAATCCAAGTGGTGGAAATAATATGATTAGTTTGCATAAATCGTTAATCCCTGCCGCGTAATATATCTATTCCTATATTTGGGTATAATTATTATTATTATTTTTTTGAAAAGTTTATTTTGGTGATTCTACTTGCATTATCTTACTTCAATAACATTTTCTAAAGCATACAAGTGACTGACTACTTATTGTGGGGATTTCCTTGAACTTGTTCAAGTCTCCCATGTTAGGCAACCCTTTAACTACATTTTCGCCCAATTTATGGACACACCATTTTCCCCCAGTTTTTGTTTGCTGGGCTAAATATCACAATGTTATCATTGTTCATATGATTTTCCATAAGGTTTTAATATGTTAACTGTGCCAGTAAGCAACTTGGTAAATTTAAAGCTCACCAATACTGACTACTTGATGATATCTGGAGACAGTGTAAATGTGCGCATGTTTATGGGTTCATGAAGTTGTCATTTTGGATAATTACTATTAGACCACAGGGCATGGCTGCAAAATGTGCTCAGAAATCAATTTCCTTGGCGCACCTCTTGAATCTAAGTGGAATCACTGCAGTCTGTTAGCTGGGATCATGTGGATAACGAAAAACCAAAATCCCCGATCGCAAGTTCACCAGTTAATTAAATATTTGCATTTTAATCACCTGTGTATAACGGGCGCCCTCTATTGACCAGGATTGGAAAGCTGTGTACATTTTCAATGGGAAAAGATTGCTTATTGCAGTTGCTTGCTCAAAAGGGAATCTACACAGACAGAATTCGATTAAAGAGGAATTAGGGTGTGTTTTAATGTCTTAATACAAATTTTCATTTTGTTCATTGCCATAATTTGAACTTTTTAATAGGGTGTCATTGTTTTATTGTTATTGATTGATTTTTGTATTATAACCGTTTTTTTTTTTTTTTTGGGGGGGGGGGTTAAAAATCTAAATGTAAATTGTATGAACAAAATATATACACGACCAGATTTTTTTTTAAGCTTTAGTCTTTGATACATGTTTATTCGTGACGGTAAAACTGAAATTTGTCCATGTCTTTAACAATGTACTTGTGAGTGGGTGAACAACAACTCGTACCGATTTACATTTAATACACAATTCTGTTATAACAAACATTTTGCCCATTTCCAGCTGAATTTATATTAGGGAGAGTCAGATGGAAAGCAGACTGTGTGATACAATGTTTCTGTGGTGACAAGATCCTTCCCCTCGATCTGTGAGAGCAGCCACTGATCTTCTTTTTTCCTCGCTGCTTCCAGAAGCTTTCCTGCAGTTAGCGTCTGGCATTGTGAAAGTTTGTCAAGGACAGTTGTTCGGGGTTTTTTGTCCAAACTCCACCTCTGTTCTATTTTTTTAACGGCATATACTCGACTACATCACGTACTAGTACTGTTGACAATGCGGATTCCTGCGGTACATCAACCAGTGCGTGTACGATTGGAATGCCGATATGATCATCTCCGCTTTTTCGGCAATTTTTGCTTGGGTACATTTTTCCACCTACCGGCACAAGCGTGGAATTTTTTTAAACTCTTTTCAGAGAACAACAAAACCCTGGAATCTGCATCTGAACCGTGCATAATACACTTTTTGTTGTTCAAATCGCTATCATCTGAGCAGCTCGTGTCAACAGCGCCTACGCTCGCTCTATTTCACAACGCCCGCTATTGGTCCATTTTCCCACTATTTGCACAAACGTGCCGCACCACGACAGAAGTGCCTCGTTGATTGGTCGTTGAAAAACATGAATTTTAAATTGAGATTTTATCGAGTACTGGTTCGCAGACCGTTTGGGGATTTTATTTGTGAGTTTCCCAACAACTTCCTAAGTAGTTTAAAGTAAAATTTATATAGATTCACGATATGCGTCAAGAAGGTGCAAGATAATCGGCCATGCCCTGTGGTCTATATGTTCACATAATTATTCAGTCACTTACAGTGTATGCTTTAGAAAATGTTATTGAAGTAAGGATATGTAAGTAGAATCACCAAAATAAACTTTTCAAAAAAATGTTAATAATAATATACCCAAATATAGGAATAAATATATTACGCGGCAGGGATTAACGATTTATGCAAATTAGTCATATTTCCACCACTTGGATTTTTTGATATTTTTAGTATGTTATTCTAGAGAGCTTATAGAAGTGCACTGTGGTGAAAAATATTCTATTGCAATTTGTGTGGGGTCAACAAAAACAAATTAAATATTTTCCCTGGACTATAATCCTACTCCTAGCGTCTTGACCTTGATGAAATTGCTTAGATGAAATAAACTTGTATAAAGCCCTGTCCGCACTGGACTTAATTTGGGCAAACTAACCGAGCCAATGGGTAACTTGCCCATTTCAAGTCCAGTGCGGACAGCCTGGGTAACTTTCCTCACATGTAACTTACCAAAGCCGCTCGGGAAGTAATAACGGAGCCAAAGGTGCCCAGGAAGATTGACCAGGAAGATTTAACCGAGCCTGAAAATCCAGTGCGGACGCGACGTCTCGGTTAAATCTTCCATCACCCATTATGTAAGAAAATAATGTTGAGAGCTAGCGTCGGGAACAGACGATCCGGTCGTCAAGTCGCGGTCATAGGTCACACAGGGCGACCTCTTTATTGTTTTGGAGCCAGTTTGGTTAGTTTACCCATCGTTTCGGCAATTCTACCCGCGTCAATTAAATCCAAGTGCGGACAGTGGGAAGATCAACCCATCGGAATGTTACCCGGCGTCATGGTCAAATTACCCAAAATGTTTATCCAGTGCGAACACGGCTTAAGTCATTTCATTTAACAATAACTCTGCTATTATTTTATCATAGGCCATATTGTTAATACGTGGCCAACTGTATTGACATGAATTTTGTCCATAGAAATAGGAAATGTAACTTGATACTTATTTCTTATCTTCCATAAGGCCTATCAATTACGTTTGGTAGAACGATTGTGTAAAATGACCTGTGACATCGCATAGCACCCCCGCTTATAGTGGTACGGTCGACATGCACTATTTTTCAAAATCAAAGTGTCTGATGCAGCTTGCGGAATACATCTTGAAATTTCACTTTTCATTCAAATCGTATGTAAATCTTAGTACCACAATCTTATTCGTCGATGTGTACTTGCATCTCAGATGGCTTATCGAGTACTTTTGTGGCCGTTTTGAGGGTGAAATCGGATGTTTTGGGCAAACATTAGTCCGAGTAACTTGGACCCAAAAATCACCTTTTTCAACATGTGGACATGTCGGGTGATATCCAAGCAAGAGCCCTTTGGATCGCTGTACGGAATGTCTGCACATCGATCCCCCATGACCTCCCACACTTATCCCCAAAAATGTCACGGAAAACGGCCACTTACAAAAATGCTGCTTGTCCCCAGTAGGCACTAAGGATCAAGGAAGACACTAACACAGTATCAGTGTGTTCTTACCTTTCAAAAAAGTGAGAAAATCAGTCCTCAAAATGTGGAGCAATGTTCGCCGATTCAAATGCACATAATTATAGCCATTGTTGAGCAAAGTCAACGGCTGTTACCTGTTTCGTGCACTGTGCTGTACAGTAGTGGATGGCTAAAAATACTAGTTGAGTACACCATGGAGAAATAAGTCACAGGGAGTTTGAACGGCCCGCTAATCCCCCACAGGGTATTCACTGACCAATTAGCGACCCTGGATGGCCAGTGGTAAAGGCATGGAGGCCTCCCGATTTACGACCGCGATAAGATCTCTCGCATCTCGGGGTTTGGTACCGCTCGCCACCACTTACTGGAGAAACGATTTGCTTGTGCGGTCAATAGTCAATAGTTCACTAGCAAGAAAACGAACCAGTTTTTGCATGCGCAGTAGCTCTCTGTTGTCGAAACACGTGAGCCATTGTGGAAAATCGATGCGCCTTGAAAAACTGAATCTGCCGATATTTTTTTTGTCGAAATCCGACATTCTGATGGCAAGTTACGTTTGTTATCCTTTTAAAATATGAACGGTACAATCATGGAAATATGGTAGCATATTTTTATGATTTTGACGACTTAAGGCCGAGTTTGGCCGGCCAGAAATGGAAGGGTTTGCTCGTTGAGGCTTTTGTCTGCCCATTCGTGTATTACTCAACGGTGTGCGACGTGTTGCGTTGAAAAAATTTGGCATAAGAAAATCTAACTTATTTTAGAAACTTACGTACTATTTCGATATGCGCCTGCGCACTAGCGTGAGTACGCGCTAGTGCGCAGGTGCACATCTTCCCGAACGCGTGTATACCCAGCACGATATGTGGCAGAGGGGTACCCCCCTTCTTTTCCCTATACTTTATACGCACTCAACACTATTGTAACCTAACCCATCCCCCCTGAAACCTGAAAGGAATTCCTGAGATTCCGGAAACACAATGGTCAACGCAAAAGAGGGGGGTTTTCTCTGCCGCATGTCGTGCTTCGTATGAATTCGTGTGGCTGCGGTGGCGAGATTGCCCGCCCATTGTTGTTTAACGACTGCGGTACCACTGCCTAAACGTTTGATCCAAAGGTCGTTGTAACTCCCTGTGTCTTATTTCTCCATGAGTACACACTACACACCGTCCAAAACATGTTTCTTTGAACTATACATACATCAAAGATACACGTCTTTTATAAAAACGAACTTTCTCCATACTGAACAGGCACCTTTTTACCTTTGACGTTGCCTTTTCAACTCCAAATAAAATAGTGAAAGAAAAAGTTCATAACCGCAGTTTAATAATAATAAACACAGGCCAAGCTTAAGGGCGCCGCCATTACTAAAACTATTCGCGCCTCGACTTTTGAGGGCGCTACACATTATTTTTGTCAAAACATTCGCTTCAGACGCTTCGCGTCCAAAAGCGACAAATCTATATTATTAGCTGTTTCGGTTTTTCACCGAAACAGCTATTGTTTTCGTTAAATTTTTTTTTTTTTTTTTAGCTGTTTCGGTTTTTCACCGAAACAGCTTTTGTTTTCGTTAAAGTTTTTTTTTTTTTTTTTTTTTAGCTGTTTCGGTTTTTTACCGAAACAGCTTTTGTTTTCGTTAAAGTTTTTTTTTTTTTTTTTTTTTTTTAGCTGTTTCGGCCTTTCAGCCGAAACAGCTTTTGTTTTCGTTAAAGTTTTTTTTTTTCTTTTTTTTTTTTTTCTTTTTTTTCTTTTTTTTTTTTGTCACTTTTTCCCATAGGATTTGTACACGTTTTTTCTGCCAATACACTTTGACACTTTGGTAAATCCGATCGACCTGAAACTTGGCATACACTTAGACAACCATCCAAGGACAGTCCTAGAAGAAATTCGTCCCGATTCCGTGATTCAAGGTCACGTGACGTCATGTTAAAGGTACAATTTTCCCCATAGGTTTTGTACACGTTTTTCTTCAAACTATTGACTTTGACACTTTAATGAATCCGTTCGACTTAAGACTTGGCATACACTTAGAACACCACCCACAGATGGCCATTGAAAAAATTCGGCACGATTGCGTCATTCAAGGTCACGTGACGTGACGTTAAAGGTGCAATTTCTTTCCCCATAGGGTTTGTACACGTTTTTCTTCAAACTATTTACTTTGACACTTTCGTACATTTGATCGACTTGATAATTAGCACACACCTCGACCACCATCTCCAGGAGGGCCAAGGAGAAAATCGTCATGATGACGTCATCGGGGGTCATGTGACGTTACATTAAAGGTTCAATTTTCTCCATAGGATTTGTACACGTTTTTCTTCAGACTATTGAATTTGACAATTTGGTAAATCCAATCGACTTCAGACTTAGCACACACCTCGACCACCATACCCAGGAGGGCCAAGGGGAAAATCGTCAGGATAACGTCATCGTGGGTCATGTGACGTCACATTAAAGGGGCAGCTTTTAGGACCCTCTATCTCTGGAAGTACATGTCTGATTGGGGCCAAACTTGGTATGCAAGTATTCCAGAATGTGTTATAGACGAAAATTAAGATGACATCATGATGACATCATCGGGTGTCATGTGACGTCACATTAAAGGTGCAGTTTTTCCCATAGGATTTGTACACGTATTTTTCAACTTATATATCTTGGGAAAATTGGCAAATCCAATCGATTTCAGACTTGGCACACACATAATGAAAGTCATCTTAGACATCCGAAACAGCTCTGTGTTTGTCCACAAACACATGTCTAGTTTTTTTTTTTTTTTTTTTTTTTCAGACTTTTCTTCATAGGATTTGCACACGTTTGTTCAGACAGGGCACTTTGACACTTTGGGAAATCCGATCGACTTGAAACTTGGCATACATTTAGACAACCACCCAAGGACGGTCCTAAAAGAAATTTGTCACGATTACGTAGTTCAAGGTCACGTGACCTCACGTTAAAGGTGAAAATTTTCCCATAGGTTTTGTACACGTTTTTCTTCAGACTATTGACTTTGGCACTTCCGTAAATCTGATCGACTTGAGACTTGGCACACACTTAGACCACCATCCACAGACGGTTCTAAAAGAAATTTGGCACGATTACGTCATTCAAGGTCACGGGGCGTCACGTTAAAGTTTCATTTTTCCCCCATAGGTTTTGTACACGTTTTTCTTTAGACTATTGACTTTGACACTAGTAAATCTGATCGACTTGAGACTTGGCACACACAAAAGACTATCACAAAAATATTAAAAGACACTCGAAACAGCTCTGTGTTTGTCCACGAACACATGTCTAGTTTTTTTTTGTTTTTTTTTCCACTTTCAGACTTTTTCCCATAGGATTTGTACACGTTTTTTTCAGCCAATACACTTTGACACTTTGGTAAATCCGATCGACTTGAGACTTGGCATACACTTAGACAACCACCCAAGGACGGTCCTAGAAGAAATTCGTCGCGATTACGTCATTCAAGGTCACGTGACTTCGCGTTAAAGGTGAAATTTTCCCCATAGGTTTTGTACACGTTTTTCCTCAGACTATTGAATTTGACACTTTGGTAAATCCGATCGACTTGAAACTTGCCATATACTCAGAACACCACCACCAGATGTTTCTGAAAGAAATTCAGCACGATTGCGTCATTCAAGGTCACGTGACGTCAAGTTAAAGGTTTAATTTGTCCCCCATAGGTTTTGTACACGTTTTTCTTTAGACTATTGACTTTGACACTTAGTAAATCCGATCGACTTGAGACTTGGCACACACATAGACCACTATCCACAGACGGTCGTAGGAGAAATTTGGCACGATTACGTCATTCAAGGTCACGGGGCGTCACGTTAAAGGTTCAATTTTCCCCCATAGGTTTTGTACACGTTTTTCTTTAGACTATTGACTTTGACACTAGTAAATCTGATCGACTTGAGACTTGGCACACACAAAAGACCACCACATACACATTGAAAGTAACTTTGGACACTCGAAACAGCTCTGTGTTTGTCCACAAACACATGTCTAGTTTTTTTTTTTGTTTTTTTTTGTCACTTTTTTCCCATAGGATTTGTACACGTTTTTTCTGCCAATACACTTTGACACTTTGGTAAATCCGATCGACCTGAGACTTGGCATACATTAAGACAACCACCCAAGGACGGTCCTAGAAGAAATTCGTCGCGATTCCGTCATTCAAGGTCACGTGACGTCATGTTAAAGGTAACATTTTCCCCATAGGTTTTGTACACGTTTTTCTTCAAACTGTTGACTTTGACACTTTAATGAATTCGATCGACTTGAGACCTAGCATACACTTAGAACACCACTCACAGATAGTCCTGGACAAACTTCGGCACGATTGCGTCATTCAAGGTCAGGTGACGTGACGTTAAAGGTGTAATTAATTTCCCCATAGGGTTTGTACACGTTTGTCTTCAGACTATTGACTTTGACACTTTCGTACATTTGATCGACTCGAGACTTAGCACACATCTCGACCACCATCCCCAGGAGGGCCAAGGGAAAAATCGTGATAATAACGTCATCGTGGGTCATGTGACGTCACATTAAAGGTGCAGTTTTAAGGACCGTCTATCTTTGGAAATACAGGCCCGATTGGGGTCAAGCTTGGTATGCAAGTATTCCAGGATGTGTTACAGACGAAAATTAAGATGACATCCTGATGACATCATCGGGTGTCATGTGACGTCACATTAAAGGTTCAATTTTCCCCATAGGTTGTGTACACGTTTTTCTTCAGACTATTGACTTTGACACTTTGGTAAACCTGATCGACTTGAGACTTGGCATACACTTAGAACACCATCCACAGATGGTCTTGCAAGAAATACGGAACGATTGCGTCATTCAAGGTCACGTGACGTCACGTTAAACGTGCAAATTGTTTCCCCATATGTTTTGTACACGTTTTTCTTTAGACTAACGACTTTGACACTTTCGCAAATTTGATCGACTGGAGACTTAGCACACACCTCGACCACCATCCCCAGGAGGGCAAAGAGGAAAATCGTCCTGATGAGGTCATCGTGGGTCATGTGACGTCACATTAAAGGTGCAGTTTTCAGGACCCTCTATCTCTGGAAGTACAGGCCCGATTGGGGTTAAACTTGGTTTGCAAGTATTCGAGGATGTGTTATAGACAAAAACTAGGATGACGTAATTATGACATCATCGGGTGTCATGTGACGTCACATTAAAGGTTCAATTTTCTCCATAGGTTTTGTACACGTTTTTTCTGGCATAGCACTTTGACACTTTGGTAAATCCGATTGACTTGAGACTTGGCATACATTTAGACAACCACCCAAGGACTATCCTAAAAGAAATTCGTCACGATTACGTCATTCAAGGTCACGTGACCTCACGTTAAAGGTGAAAATGTCACCATAGGTTTTGTACACGTTTTTCTTCAGACTATTGACTTTGGCACTTCGGTACATCCGAACGACTTGAGACTTGGCATACCTTTAGAACATCACTCACATATGGTTCTGGAAGATATTCAGCACGATTGTGTCATTCAAGTGACGTCACATTAAAGGTTCACATTTTTCTCCTATTGGTTTAGTATACGTTTTTCTTTAGACTATTGACTTTGACACTTTAGTAAATCCGATCGACTTGAGACTTGGCACACACTTAGACCACCATCAACAGACGGCCCTAGAAGAAATTCGGCACGATTACGTCATTCAAGGTCACGGGGCGTCACGTTAAAGTTTCAATTTTTGTCCCATAGGTTTTGTACACGTTTTTCTTTAGACTATTGCCTTTGACACTTTAGTAAATCTGATCGACTTGAGACTTGGCACACACAAAAGACCACCACACACATATTGAAAGTAATTTTAGACACTCGAAACAGCTCTGTGTTTGTCCACAAACACATGTCTAGTTATATTTTTTTTTCTATTTTTTTTTAAGACCCATTTTTACTGTGTTTGTTTTTGTACCAACTTGTATCTCACCGAAATTTCGCGACGATTTTCTCTCCACTGATGTTCACTCTGAACCGTTGAGGGTGTCTGACCCTAGTGCGCGGGATAGCCGGGCTAGATAGCCCCTTCGCTGGACTCTAAGCTGAGGGTGGCTGACCCTGGTGCGCTAGATAGCCGAGCTAGATAGCCCCTTCGCTGGACTCTAAGCTGAGGGTGGTTGACCCTGGTGCGCTAGATAGCCGAGCTAGATAGCCCTTATTTCGCTGGACTCCAAGCTGAGGGTGGCTGACCCTGGTGCGTTGGATAGCCGGGCTAGATGGACCCTCGCTGGACTCTAAGCTGGGGGTGGCTGACCCTGGTGCGCTGGATAGCCGGGCTAGATAGCCCTTTCGCTGGACTATGTTGTTCTCTAACACAAAGACTGCTAGATGGACCTTGCTGTAGGCCCAACTCGGATTCGCAGTTTGCTTACTATTGACGAATATGTTTCAATCAGCGGGTAGACCCAGCCTTGTATTTTACACCCCAAGCGACGAGGTGCGGTGGTCGACTTCAGATTACTCTTTAGTCGATGGGACCCTTCCACACAAATTGAAAGGGCCCAGTGATTCAGGTACACCCCCTGCTACACCTGGCTGGGGCAGTAGAGGGAGCTTAACCCCTCACTGGTGCTAGGAATAAGACTCCCCTCACCCAAGAAGTATAAATCCTCCAGACTTATAAGCTAAGAGTTAAGTACTAAAATGGTGTTTAAAGCACACAAGAACATTTACATTCATTTCAAAAATAACCTAGCGAATGATTAGGCCAGATAAAAAACAAAACTAGTTTCTAGTCCAGATGATTTTTGGTTATAGGGTCGTATCATATAATAATAATTATATTACGCCAATTCCGGAGAGACTCACCGAATATTTGTTCTTTGTATTACAATCTGACCACCCTTTGAAGCTAATGGAAGCGTCCTCATTAGATATTCAAAAGTTGAAGAATAGCGCGCTATTCAAACTGAAAGAATAGCATTCTATATGTACCCCGCGCTCCACTGCTAGATCGTCTTTTGTTATTTGTGTCGCAATCTGATCACATCGTACGTTACACGACTCTGTTATACTTATACTTACACTATTACTTTTACTACACTATAGATTTTACAGGATATGTCTACACGCCGACTTCGTTTTTCCACGGCTCCAGCCACCGTTTCGAGGCCCCCAGACGAGCCTCCGCTATCGGTGGATATTCTAGCTTTAGCTACGCGAGAAATTGGAGAAGATGGAACTAATTGCGGTCCGGGTGAAAGGCCACCATGCCCGAAACCCACGCCGGATGACCGCCATGCTTCAGCACCGTTATGGGCTGACGGCATTTCGGGTGGAGGGTCGTCATGCCCAAAACCCTATGCAGGTTCCGGTCCAGTTCCGTCTAGCGACCTACCTGAACCGGCTCCATTTCAACGAGCTGCAGATACGGCCATTCCAAGATCGCAGCCTACATCTGGTCCACCCTTCGGTAGGCCTACCAGCGCCGCCCACGGCCCGTTTACCGCCGGGCCTACAGTAAACCCGGCTGGTTATGTTTCGGCCTGGCCACAGCCACAGACATTTTTCACTCCAGCCTCGCCCTGGAACCCGGCACCCTGGGGTAATCCTCAATTTCCCACAGCTGCAGACCGTGCGTCATATATGCCGCCAGGTTACTGTAACCCCTGGGGTTATCCTCCCCAGTGGTTTCCAGCGATGCCTCCATCGGCAAATCCACAAGCATCGCACGTCACTCCAACGACTGCACCTACGGGCTCTCGGGCGCAGTCCTTATCCCCTGGTAGTGTGATGTCCGGTACCGACGCTGTTGCTACGGCCGTCAGTGATGAGAGCGACGAGGAAATTTCAAATGCTGGAAGTTCAGCGATGAGTTCCCTTCCCGCATCGAGAGGGATTCTCCGTAATCCCCACAAAAAGGACATAGGTAATCCCATTTCGGAGGATCTGATTTTATGGTGGGAGAATCTAAGAACTCATAAACTTTCGCCGGACGACCACAAGGAAGAATTGTCGTCCTTTGTAGTCCCCACAGAGCAAGAAAAATATTTTTCCGCTCCAGAATTGCCTACCGGTATAAAGAAAGTGTTCAAGCAAGTAAATCCTTCTATTGTTGCCCAAGATGAGAGACTTGGAACTGCACAAGGTTATGCTTTGAAAGCAGCTCTGCCTCTTCTGCATTTGTTCGAGGCAGTAGCCGATCCCGAAGGTCCCAGCGAAATTAACAAGGACATGGTTTTCGACTTGATTTCTTCAGGCCTAATTCTGTTAGGTTCTGCCAGCCAGGGCCTCGCTACTACCCGTCAACGTGCCTTTGATGACATAGTCGACAGGAAATTTGATATCCTCAAGCGAAACCAACCTTCCATGGGTGAGCTCTTCGGCTCCTCACTGATGAAGGATATCGAAGAGACGGAGAAAGTTAGCAAGCTAGCCGCAAAGGTCACCTGTGGTAGAGGTAATTCTGGTTCCTCCAAAGTTAAGCGCTTCTCTCCTTACCAAGCCGTATATAGTGCGTCTAGAAACCGGCGGTTCTCGACGTCTTTCAAGCCGACTCATCATAAGAGTTTTGCTGGCCGACAACCTTACAGGTCGTCATCAAGCCGAGGAAGAGGGGGTAATTATAAGCAGTTTAATCCATCGTCAAACAACGCATCATCAAAAAACTAACGCCAATAACAGCTGGTGATTTTTCAGTCAATTCCCCAGCATCTTTTGCACGTCTTTACCCGGCAGGCCGTCTTCAACATTTTAAGCACCAATGGCTACTTGTCACACATGACCCATGGATCATTGATATTATTTCAGGCTACCGCTTAGATTTTTTGTCAGTGCCCTTTCAATATAAAGTTCCTTTGACTCGAGTCCAGTCTAATCATCATGCATATATTTTTGACCAAGAGGTGCAGAAGATGCTGGAGAAAGGGGCCATTACTGTTGAACAGCCGGTTCAGCATCAGTTTCTGTCTTCACTTTTCATGGTACCCAAGAAAAACGGAGATCTCCGTCCTGTCATCAACCTTCGACCGTTAAACCGGTTCATTCCATATCAGCACTTCAAAATGGAGAACATCACAGCCGTAAAACATCTGTTAAATCCACACGACTGGTTGACGACCATCGATCTCAAAGATGCCTATTTTACAGTGCCGATTCATCACTCTCACAGGAAATTACTTCGATTTCGTTGGAAAGAGGTAATATACCAGTTTTCATGCATGCCTTTTGGCCTATGCAGTGCACCTCGAACATTCACCAAAATCCTCAAACCAGTTGCTTCGTCACTTCGGGAGAAGGGGATTCGTTGCGTCTTCTATCTGGACGACATCCTGAATATGGGAACTTCACCCCAGGATTGTTTGGACAGTACCCGTTGTGCGGTCAACCTGCTTCAGGACTTGGGGTTTCTTGTGAACACAGAGAAATCCAATCTGATACCATCTCAGCAAATCAAATACCTGGGGTTTGTTATAAACTCAAAGGACATGTCTCTTTCTCTGAATCAGGAGAAAATAAACAAGATAATCCGCCACTGCCGGGGTGTTTTGTCAGCGCGCACAACTACGGTACGCGATCTTGCCAGTCTGATCGGCAAGATGTCAGCAACCATACAGGCAGTATTTCCGGCCCCGTTATTTTACCGGCACCTTCAAATGGACAAGATAGCGTCCCTGCGGGAACACCACAGCTACGAGACAGAAGTCATCCTGTCCGTGGAGGCGAAGGACGAGCTCCGTACATGGACTCAATACCTGCAAGCTTGGAATGGCCGGGGGATCATTCAGCAGACACCCGATCTAGTCATCCAGACAGACGCATCTTTGAGCGGCTGGGGAACTTGCATGGAACATCAACAAGTCGCGGGTCGCTGGACACCGCTAGAGAGCACGAATCACATCAACTATCTCGAACTGTTAGCAGTTTTATATGCACTCAAGACACTGTTGAAGGGCCGTCGAAATGTGCACATCCGGCTACAGATGGACAACTCTACGGCGATTTCTTACATCAACCACAAAGGTGGAACACGCTCTACGAGTCTTGTCCAATTGTCAATCAAGATTTGGTTGTGGTGTCTTCAGAAAAGTCTCATTCTGACAGCAGAACACTTACCGGGCTCGATGAACGTCACAGCGGACACTCTATCCAGAGTATTCAACGATCGGACAGAGTGGCAGCTAGACACGCTCATATTTCGCAGGATTATGAACATACTACATTTTTGTCCAGAGGTGGACTTGTTTGCGACTCGTCTAAACAGTCAACTTCCGACATTTGTGTCATGGCAGCCAGACCCCATGGCCTGGAGAGTAGACGCCCTGCTTCTAAACTGGAGGGAGATAAAGGGTTACGCTTTTCCTCCCTTTGCTCTTCTACCCAAGTGTTTGAGCAAGATCAGCGAAGAACAAGCCACGATTGTTCTCATCGCCCCCATCTGGCGCACGCAGATCTGGTATCCCAGACTTTTGGGGATGGCTGTGCAGAATCCTGTCATTCTACCCAGGGAAAGACATCTTCTCCAGTTGCCTCACAACCGAACACTAATCCATCCACTGGCAGATCAAATGTGCTTAGCCGCGTGGAAGCTATCAGGAGAAGTCTCCGCTCAAAGGGAATTTTGCATTCGGTGTCCTCCACAATCCTGTCATCATGGAGGGACCAATCCAACAAGCAGTATCATTCAGCTTGGAACCGATGGGCCAGCTGGTGTCTTCAGAGGGAAGTTGATCCCGTTCGAGCCCCTATAGCGGTATGTTTATCTTTCCTTCAAGATTTATTAGATTCGGGACTACTGTACCGAACAATTAACGTATATAGGTCAGCTATATCCTCAGCCCACGTCTTTGTAGAGGGAGCCCCAGTAGGTCAGCATCACCTAATTAAACGTTTCTTCAAGGGCGTTCTTAATTTGCGCCCTCCACAACCACGATACAAGTCAACATGGAATGTAGTTACAGTGTTGAATTATTTTAAAACTTTACCTGACAATCGTCGATTGTCAATTAGACAGTTGACGCTCAAATTAACTATGTTGATTGCTTTAGTTACAGCTAGTCGCTGTTCCTCTCTTATAGCTATTGATATCAATCATATGTCAAGATCTTCAGACGGAGGTTTTCATTTTTGGCTAGTGAAACCTTCTAAACGTGTGTCGGTTACTAAACCCTTCCACGACTTAGAAATTACTCGTTTTCAGGCTAATAGAAACATTTGCCCAGTACGCACCCTGCAGGAATACCTTGACAGGACTGTTCATATCAGAGGGAATGGAAAGCCACGAATGACCCAGCTCCTACTGTCTCACTCGAAACCATATCATCCAGTAGTGTCATCCACAGTCTCCAGATGGCTGAAAGATGTTCTTAAAGAAGCAGGTGTTGATACTTCGTGTTTCAAGGCCCATTCAACAAGAGGTGCATCTACCTCGGCAGCTGCAAGTGCAGGGGTGACAACGCAGGACATCTTGAAAACGGCAGACTGGTCATCCGCGACTACTTTTGCCAACTTCTACTACAGAAGATCATCTCAGTTAGAGTTTGGTCAAGCAGTTCTGGCATCGGCACCCTGACAACTGGCTTTAAAGTATTCGGTGAGTCTCTCCGGAATTGGCGTAATATAATTCCCCAATTATGTAAAGTACTTACCTGCAATATAATTGGAATTATATAAGACAATGGAGGAGAGACTCAGTCTCCCTCCCTTCTTTATTTTTGTGTGTGCATTTCTGCAGGCATTAATTGACGCCCTCCCAAGATTTAGGTCGCAGGTCGCCTCCGCCAGTCATCACATTGCTCCTCAAGCTTCAAACAGACGATCTAGCAGTGGAGCGCGGGGTACATATAGAATGCTATTCTTTCAGTTTGAATAGCGCGCTATTCTTCAACTTTTGAATATCTAATGAGGACGCTTCCATTAGCTTCAAAGGGTGGTCAGATTGTAATACAAAGAACAAATATTCGGTGAGTCTCTCCTCCATTGTCTTATATAATTTCAATTATATTGCAGGTAAGTACTTTACATAATTGGGGAATAAGACTCCACTAACTCTACAAAAAAAAAATAAGAATTAGGATTGGTAGAAAAGTGCCGATGTGAATATGACTCAGATTGTTGTCACTTTTAATTTATTTAAAAACTGTTGTTGTAGCAAAAAAACATGATCCACACGAGGATAAGAAACAATATATTCATGATTTGGCCTTATAAAAAGCTTACATGGATTAAAGATTGTACTGGTCCTCCCTTGTTTATTTCATCTGGTTTGTCGTCTAGAAGAAAACAGAAAAACCAATGTAGGTAATGTTAACGATCATTCAAATGACTGATCGTTGACAATTACTTACATTGTTGTTTTTTTCTTATTATTTACAGTTATGATATTGGGTTTTGCTATAATCACGGCTTTAGCAACTGCTGCGTTTTTTGAGAGACACCTTGTAGTTAGAGAAGTTATCAGTAAAGATACCAAACATTTTTGTTTTTTATGAGCCAAATATTGCAAACTGCATGAAGTCCTGGCTGCAAGACGTCCTAATGGCGGTATGCAGCGCTCCGTAGGCCGCCGATGCAGGCGCCCTCTAACGCCTAACGTGACCACGCCCTTAGCTTCGAATAGAACGTCTTGGCTAACTAACTTAATCGCTCGAAAAAAATCGAATTTGCATGTGACGTTGCGTGTACAATCGCATGACGTAACATGGTCAAGTTTCTGTTACGTCACGCAATTATGCAGGCAACGTCACACGCGCATGCAAATGCGACACAATTATGCTTAATAATTTTCCGATCGATTGTTGGTTAGCCAAGACGTCCTATTCGAAGGTCATGGCGTGGTCTACGTTTAGAGGATGCCCTCATAGGCAGCCTACGATACCGCGATTAGAATGCCAAGAATGTGTAATTTTCTTCTTTTTTTTTTTTACATATAATTGTATGTTATACCTTTATATAACATTGTACTATGGATAAGCATTCAGCCATTGAGCTGATTTTTGAATTTTTTGTGATTGTAAATTAGTGTATACACAAGAAATTTAGACAATTAAAGAACCTTTAATGAAACTGAATTATTGTGTGTATTTTTTTATTATTAAGTGTGATTGAGGTCTGCAGTTAAAACTCCGTTTTTACAAACCTAATACTACTGGTTGCCACAAGTCCGGTATATTGGAAATAGAGGTAACATTGTAAGGGTGTAGTGTTGCATTTTTGTTTTTAATTGGCTAATTATTTGACTTTTTGGAAAACATTTAAATTGTAAGGGGGCAAGCCTTGCATTTTTATTAAAATGTGCAAAAATGCAATTTTTGAATTAATTGAAATAATTGAATTAATGTAAGGTGTTAGCCTTGTATTTTTATAAAAATTAACAAAATAATTACTTTTGGGAAAACATTTAAATTGTAAGGGGTTAGTTAATAGCCTTGGATTTTTATTAAAATTACACAAATAAACCACAAGAGAAACTGACTATGTGAATATGCACATTTACAAATAATGCAAACTCAGATTTACTTGTGGTTTATTTGAGTATTATAAAATAAAACGTCGTATCCTTATTGAGTGATCCCCACAATGTCGCTTCCCAGGTTGTATCGTAAAATTGGGTGTGATCCCTGGCTAAACGGCATTCTGGTGTTTATGACTTCTGACTAATATGCCCTCGAACAAAGATACTGACCATTTGGAAGACCACCAACATAGGGCAAGATAGCTCAGTTAATTGGTAGATCGCCCGACCGGAATTCTAGAGGTCGCAGGTTTAACGCCTTGCAAATTTCTTTGTTCACTTTTAATTTTATTTCAATTGACCAAAAATGTACTTTTCTTTAAGAAAAAAAATGTAAGGGGTTATAGCCTTGCATTTTTATAAAATTGGCCTATTTTTTTATTTTTTAGATAAATTAAACATTGAAAGGGGTTAGCCTTTCATTTTTATTAAATTGTTTCCAAATTAAGTATAGGAGAATACACGAGAAAGTGTGGATTCGTAATTACGAATTCACGAGGCGCGAAGCGCCGAGTGGATTCTTAAATACGAATCCACACTTGCGAGTGTATTCTCTGACTTAAACCATTGCGTCAAAAGAAGTATTGTTATTAACTAACCAGTTGAGTGGAGATGAAAAGGCATGCATGTATCGTGGCCATAGACGTAATTTACATAAGGCCAACTAAAAAAAAAATATGTTTAACGTCACCGCCCGCTTCTTTTTTTAGAGGCCGCCTCCTTTTCTTTTTTTTCACAAAAATAATAAATGTTATTATCTTTAAAAAAAAATAATAATAATAACTAAAACTAAGTCTGTTCGAGGAACAGAACATAGTGCCTTTTCGCATTTTTTCCCCCGTAAAAACCATTCAAAAGGAATTTAGGTTATTCAAACAGATTAAAGGTAATTTAAAGTGATTAAAACGATAACGTCACACATTTGTAAACTTTTTGTGAACTACCTAACCAACCCAATACACAATTATTTTTATTTTAGCATGATCCGTTGCTGAGATATGGCTTCAAGGTCTTAAAACGTAATAAATCACATACAATTGAATGATGGCTTCAAGTCTAACTTTTCATTCTAACTTCCGGTCTGGTGACGTCATATTTTTTTCTCCCGGTCAAATTGTTTCTAACATGAAGCTATTATATACATCAATTATAAAGTGATTTCAGCAAACTTCGCCACACACAATCAACTAAATATTAATTTAGAACCTGCCGCCAGAGGGTGCTATAACATGTTATGACGTCGTCGGTAATTTTTTTGAAAAGTACATCTAGCCAAACACTAACATCGTTTAAAGTAAGTTCATATCATTTTCACTTTCAAATTATAAGGCACTTTCGGTTTGGACCGAAAGGAAGGGTCACGTGATTTCTCACACACGAGATAAAATGAAGATCCTGGATTATCCTATCAATTGCCACAAACCTAAAGTCCCGGTCTTTTGCGCGTGATTTGTTATTGATTTTCAAAGATTAAATAAATGTAATATGACGTGACGTTACCCCCTGATGACGTCACCATGATGTCTGTCTGCTAGACACGAGTTCACTATAGGGTCTTCACTTGGGTAAAGTTTTGTTTGGATACGACTTGTTATGAAAAGTGCTTGTACGAAAGAACGTGTACAAAGTCTATTGCATTTTGGTCCCAAAAAGAAAAAGAAAAAAGAAGTAAAACAAAAATCAGAACAAAAACAAAGGCTTTTTCGCAAAATTGCGAAAAAGCCAATTAAAAAATATAATACAATTTTAAGATCGTAATTTGGACTTTAGCATCACTGTGTACATGCTGTGAACATATATTTGTTTCTAATGGGAAGGCTAGGGTGTGACGTGTATGGTGCATACATGATCGACCCACATGAATTTAGATTTTTATTCGTGGGTGAGACATGTTTTAATTTCAAATAGAAAGATAGGGCGTGACATGTTCACTACATGACCCATATTAAAATGTGTCGAGCGGCTATTAAAAAAGAAAGAAAAACAGGCCTCCTCCTTCCTTCTATAAAAAAAAGACAAACATGTTTTGTTTGTTTTTTGGCCTAAAGGAGGTTCTCGAGGCTCTTACGTAATCAGGGTTGGATTAGGGTTGAGGAATTGAATAACCGTGGATTCGTAATTGTTACAAATGTAGGCAAGATAAAAACCGTTCCGAATCCACACTTTACTAAAGATTCGTAGATACGAATCCACTGTTATTGTCCAAAGCGTTGATTCTTAGATACGAATCCACACTTTTAACAATAGCGTGACGTCATAGCAACGGTTTAACAATATAGAACATTTTTTAATTGTGAGTGGTTAGCCTTGACCTTCGCCATGACCTTTGAATATGTCGTCTTGGCTAACTCGCATAATCGCTCGGGAAATTACGAGCGGAATTTGCATGCGCGTGTGATGTTGCGTGCATAATCGAATGATGCTACATGCATAATCGCTAACTCATTGGTCAAGTTTCTGTTACATCACATAATTATGCAACGTCACACGCGCATGCAAATCAACACGATTGTGCTTAGAATTTTCCGAGAGATTATAAGGCCGATGTGAGTAAGGGTGGTCATAGCGTGGTCTACGGCGTACATCAGAGGGCGCCCGCATTGGCGGCCTACGCGCGCAGCATACAGCGCTGTTTTCTCAGTTGTTTATTTTGAACTCCAAGGAAGTAATCAATATGCAAACATGTCATATCTCCAGAACCGAAGGGGCCATGGAGCTCTATTATATACTAATTGAAAGCTGACGTTGTGAGCTTTGCATTCATGTATATAACTATTTGTTGGCGACATAATATTAATTTTTATAACAATTGACTATATTAATTTTGACTTTTTGAATTTTTATTAAAAAAATTGTTTTATTTTTTTTACCAAATAAATAGTCATAAATTACAAATAAAACAATTGACTGCATGTGATATCTAAAATCAATGAGAAATTTATTATTATCAGAAAAACACAAGATAAAACAAAATAAGGTCATTTTCTCCCATAGTTTATACCTAAAACGCCCCATTTGTTTCTAGAAGTAATTTGAAAGGTTAAACAAAAAATTGCTGGTATAATTGCATTTTAGAGCAATGTTCACATGTGGCGTCAGTGATGACAGCTAAAGTAATTTCAACTGTTTCCTACAATGTACAAATAAAGTCCAGCCTGAAGTCTGGTGTCGAGACAACAGTGGGTAAAACCGACTGTTCTCTCCTGGCACCAGACTACTTCATATTGAAAATTTGCAAAAATAGACTTCTACAAAAATTTGTTATTCACCTTTTTGTAAATTTGAATGCTTCAGATTTAACCGATGCCTCTTTCTCTTTCGTATGATGAGCAGCTTAACATGTTACTGCATACATCGGCTGTTACCACAAAAAACGCACCTCCTATTTTTGTTTTACCCAGTTTCCCATCTTAAAAAGCAATAAAAACATATCAAAATGAATGTTCACATTGATAAAATAAAAAGCAATTAATGAAATTGTTAGTTAAATTGCATGTTAATAAAAGGTACTTAATACTGTGACAAATCTACTGATAGATGCGAGGGTGCATATCGGTACTCATGATGTTATGATCAATCATGAAAACATCATGATAACCAATTCCGTGCAGAAGTATCTACCCCACCCTCTCCCTCCCTAGTCCATAGCAGCTGGGATGCCATTATACCACACATTTTTTTTTTATGGGCTCATTAGTGAGGGGTTCTGGCAAAATGAGACAGAACTGGGCAGAGGTTGAAATGAGGGTGTTTGGGTATCAGAAAAGAGAATAAAATTCTCCTTATAATACCTCATGTTGTGCTTCAATCGGACATTCCGTGAACAAGTTATGGAGGTTTAAAGTTCACATTTATTAATATGTCGCAAAAGTAAAATGTTGAGAAAAAGAACTTAATCAAATATAGTTATTAGGCATAGCAAAGATTGCAAATATCAATCAATCGGAAGACAAATAAACCACCCATTATTTATTATTTTGAAGTTTTCTCCACTATGCCCTGTGCCCAGTTCCGCCTCGCACATTGAAGCACACGCCACGGGGCGACGGCACGACGTCACCGTCGCGCGCCAGACCGTCATGCCTTTAAGCCGTCGCCCCGTGCCGTCGCGTAGTGCCGTCGCCCCGTCGCGTCGTGTCGTTGCCTCAGACTAGTGGAAATAGGGGGCGCCCTTACAGACGTAATTACAAAGATAATTAAAAAGGATACTGTCCAGATGACAAGGCAAAAGCGGATCTAGCAAACTGTAAATTCCCAACATGTTCAATTTATGCTGCGTTCCAATCGCGTCGTGTTTATCGTGTTTACGAGTTCACGAGTCGTATAATGGCGTTCTAATCGCCTGGTAACTCGTGTTCACGAGTGGTGAACTCGAGGTGGAATTTTTTTCTCCATGTTCACGACTTCATAACGATTGAAATACTCGCGCATACGTGTTGGTTCACGTACGAGTTCTTGTGCGATAAAGAATATCCTTACCGCACGACTAACTCGACTGTGCGCGTGCGTCGATCTTGGCGGGTAGCGTTTGGAATGCAACCCACTCGTGAACGTGGAGAAATTCACGGTGAACACGATAAAAACGACGCGATTGGAACGCAGCATAACGTTAGGCCGGCAGCTGTTGTAAAATGCGCCCTCTATTGGACCTGATCACAAGCCAAAATAAACTTTTCAATTTTATTTGTATTTTTAAATATACCCAAACATGGGAACAAAAATATGTTACACGGGAAGTATTTACGATTTATGCAAAATAGGCATATTGTTTTAAAAACTTCGTAGGGCTCGACATTATTTACTATGCCTTAAGGGATATTCATGCCAAATATGGTGCTTTTATCCACCAAGTAACGGTAATCTCTAAATATAACATTAAGCTACCTGATTAAAATATCCTGATAATCCTTACATTCAGCTATGTGAACTTTTCAACCTGCCCACACATCATCATAGGAGAACCGTTAACGACTGTTTTCTGTCTATAAACACATTCACAATCACATCATTCTAACAGATGTCAACCCAATTACTATTATGCCCCTAATCGGCGACTAGGTCAGCTCATAAACACAGTTTGCATGTTCCATGGGGTCGGGATGAGGCGACTAAACGAGGGTTTATCTCAAGAATTAGTCGTCTGCCTACAACCGACTTCATAAAATTGAAAGATGCGATGCGTTAGGAGCCCCAACGCTAAATTGTTTTCGTAGTCAATTAAGTATACAAAGCTTTGTCGTGTGATCATCCAGTTTAGGTCTATTGTCGAATTTGAAGCTCATGATACACTCACTGTAGGTTGTTAATTTTATTGTACGTACATAAGTTGTTTCTAATTGTTTTGTTTTACTGTCTTAATGTTTTGTACAATTATTTTAATCTGTAAAGCAAATATATTTTAATACCAAATTCTACTTTGTGTCTAATTTTGATTTTAAACTGATGCCTACAAGCTGGAGCTTAATCAAAACAAAACATATTTTGTTTGTTTTTTGGTTTCCCGAATTAATAAATAAATAAATAAATAAATAATGAAAATACCAAATAATTCTTCTATGAAATAACCAACCATTGTTTATACACATTTATTTCCAAGCAAGCATTGTTCCTATGTAACGAAGAGATACGGATTGTAAAAAAAACACCACGGATTCAACGCAGTCCGTACAAAAAATGGGGCTCGATGTTTAGAAACGATAGAATGGTCAATACGTATAGCCTGGAGTCGGGTGGTCTGTTCTTGACTCGGGAAACTCGATTGTGCAAAACCCTGAATAATAGGTGGTATGTGATCCTGTTCCGTGTGCAAGGTTCTTGGGTCGCGTTAAGGCGCGAGAACCGAGTTTCGCGTGTCAAGAACAGACCGCCCGACAAGCCTGTCAGAGCGGTCAGAGTCACTGGAGTGACCCGGATGTGCAGGGGCCGCATGCGCAGAGTTCATCTAGTTCATGTTGTTTTGTCTGGTACGTGACTTCATTTCCGGTCTGTATTTCCTCCAAAGCTCTAGGGGCCAATTCCATTGAGCTGCTAAGAACAATAAATTGGCTTAGCACAACAATGCCTTGCTCAGTTAAAAAGGTTACTAGTTTAGACTCCATGTGTTTTTTTTCCTGGGCGCCTCCCAAATAAACCAGTTAAACATTCTACCTGAGTTTAAACCCTTTATAATTGTATGCATGTCTTGAGCTAAATCAATTAAGTAAAATAATAATAATAATGAAGACCCCCCCCCCCCCCCCTTAAACACATGCGTGTATACACGCATTAAACACATTATGATAACTTTAGTGTTCAAGCGGCTTTGGCATTAAACCCAGTAAATGCGTTAACATCAAAATCAATTTTAACAAAATGTCAAAACATTCGCAGAACAGTATTTTTAAAACTTGATGTAGAGCGTAGAGATATGGAACTCGACAATTTGTTTTAATGATGTTTTGTATTAATAGGTTCCCTTTAATAATAATCGTGGCTACACTGTTAGAAAAGGGGTGTTATATCAACACCGAAAAACAGTGTTCACTGAACACCGTTTTTCAGGGTTCATTAGTTGCCATCACCAATTTTCGGTGTTGGCCCTGAACACCGATAATCGGTGTTGAGTGATCACCGCTGGACAGTGTCAATTTTTGAACACCGTTAAATAGTGTAGCTTGAACACTGATGATCAGTGTCAAGTGAACACACTGCAAAAACTGTGGTGTTAAATTGTACACCAATGGTGTAACTAACATTTGATTATTTCCAGGTGTTTATATTGGGCAGGGATTTGGGTGTTGAATAACACCAGTTTGGGAATCAAATTTTTTTAACACCAATTTTGGTGTACACCCTGATAGCAACATTTCACGTGGATATCACGTCATTCTAGCGAATAATGTACTGTTTTAACACTATAATTGTGTACATATTAACTGCATGGACAAATTACGTAATGAAATATTACCAAGAACTGACTTATTACACATCCATACAATAATAACCTATTCCTACTGAATACGTACTACACACATAGCCATTGCCGTTGTTAGTTTTATACTACGCTTTTTTTGTCCACGACGATGTCACAGCTAGTTTTTAGGAATAATGTCAACATTTGAAAACGAATAAAATGTAACGGGAATTTGTAACTATGTTGCACAAAAATCAAAATTCAATCATGGAATCGTTTAAATAATTACATATTATGGTAAAAAAAATGAATTTTTGGACTAAATACAACAATTTAACATCGACTATTGTTAACATACCCCATAATTCCTCATCGACCAATCAGAGGGCTTTATTTCACACACGCATGCGCACTAGGTCAAATTTAACACCAAAAGTACGTAACAACAGTACTTGATTTTAAACTAATACTTCAAGAATCATTTTACTTCATTTTAACACCAATTTTCATTCCAAAAGATTAAAAAAACATTGGTGTTAAAATTTTAACACCACAGTTTTTGCAGTGCACCGAACAACGGTGTAGCTCACCTGGACACTGAAAACTAGGGTTTATTCAACACCCTTGGGCGGTGTACATCCTTACTCGACACCGAGAAACAGTATTGATCCAACGCCAATATTCGGTGCAGAATGAACACCGAAAAGTAGTGTTGAATTTAGTGGACACCATTTTTGAACACCAAAAAATGGTGTTCAATCAAGTGAACACCATTTTGAACACCGACAAATAGTGTTCAATTGGGTGGACACCATTTTGAAAGCAGAAAACGGTGTTCAATCAAGTGAACACCGTTTTGAATACCGAAAAGTAGTGTTCAAATGAAGTGAACACTGTTTTTCGGTGTTGGGGTAACACTACTTTTCTAACAGTGTAGTGTTGTTTCATAAAGGGGGCTCTACATACAACACAAACTGAACACTGAACAAATCACGACCGGTGTACGTACAAGTCAGTGGTTCGAGTGGTCTTTCATTAAGGAAGTCACAATAAAATATTGTTCAAGGCACTTATCTATCTAATCCGGTTTTTCCTTTAGCCTTGCTCTCTGGTTAAGATATTCCACAAGAAAATTGGTAAACGTTAACAACAGCTGGACTCGAACCAGAGACCTTTCGATTAATAGCCCATCTCTCTATACAAACTAGGCTATTGGCGAGTTAGTTAAGGACAGGGGTTCTTTAGAGTTTGTTAATAATAGATCAGTTGTCATTGTTCTTTTCATGATTATATGTTTAGCATTACCCAGCTGCCGAGGAAAAAAATTGCAAACCGCTACACGTAAACGTGGTTTAAGTTCATGTATTGCCTTTTTGCCATGCAAACCTTTGAATCTCATCTGTCTTCCTTTCATTGTTCAGTTGTGAGTGTCAATCACGAAGTTTGAACGTGTCATCGACGTCTATAAAACGTCAACTAATAAGATATGTTCATTTCACATTTCAGTGTCGGTGACTGAAATCCACATAAACGTAACTTCCGTCTCATGAATATTAAACGAGTCAGTGGTGCGTGATTGACAGCGCACTAGGGGCCACGCGTTTGAACGTGTCATCGACGTCTATAAAATGTCAACCAATAAGATGTGTTCATTTCACAGTGTCGGTGACTGAAAGTTGCATTTAACATCATGAATATTAAACGAGTCAGTGGTGCGTGATTGACAGTGCGCTAGGGGCCACGCGTTTGTTTTTGATTGAAATAGGGGACGTATGACAAAGGGAACAATGGGGTCCCCTATTCCGCAAAGGTCCCCGATTCAGACTCGTGTGCAAATCCTACGGCGATCATCCGAAAACGTTAGAGTACAAACAAAAGAGGGAAGACGGTCGGACAATGCCCCGTCCCCTATTGACGGCATTTACCCACTTGTATGCGTTTGAGCGTGTCATCGACGTCTATAAAATGTCAACCAATAAGATGTGTTCATTTCACAGTGTCGGTGACTGAAAGTTGCATTTAACATCATGAATATTAAACGAGTCAGTGGTGCGTGATTGACAGCGCACCAGGGGCCACGCGTTTGAACGTGTCATCGACGTCTATAAAATGTCAACCAATAAGATGTGTTCATTTCACAGTGTCGGTGACTGAAAGTTGCATTTAACATCATGAATATTAAACGAGTCAGTGGTGTGTGATTGACAGTGCGCTAGGGGCCAATTACAAACCGGGCAACGTTCCTCAGTCACTGCTTAGGAAATCACTGGCAAGTTTTTTAAGGCAGGAGCGCACGCTTTATTTCTCACAACGATCGCAACTCATCTTCGCCTTCGGCAGGACAGCCAGAGAGAGACCTGAACGCAAGAACGAGATTTACAAGGTAAGGTTCTGTGACAGATGAAAACAGGCTTTTCAAGTCTTGAGATGAAATTAATGTTTGTATTCCTTCTTGATTAGTGGTTCTTACAAAAGTATGTTTTAAACAAAACTCGTGAATAGAGTAAGTTGTGTCAGATTATATTTTGACTCTCTGCTCCGCTGTCCATGTAAATGGTTGTAAAAGGCCGTTCATGTACTTGGGGTCCCCTATACATGTATAGAGTACCGAAGTCAATACGTCATCTTTTGTCTGTTGCCAAGGCAATTGGCTCCACACAAAAGTTACTCAACCATTTCCCTGTGCTTTTGCAATGGACGTTTCAGTCGACAAGTCGATGTCTGGAGCCATTGCTAGGACAACTGACGTCACAATTCGGTACTCTATACCCTTGATACTGTGCTTGATGTTCAGGCTGTTCCACCATCCTTCTGACATGCTTTAATGAGCACACACAGCCTACCCCAGCATCCTACCAAGCATCGTTTAGCATCATGTCAGAATCTGCCGCGTATCCTGTTCCAGAATCTTCCACCTCATGTCCACTGAACTCGGCACCATCCACAACCCATACTGTTGTTAGCGCAAGCATCCCATCCTATTGATTTGTTTCACCACTCCATGCAAACCCTTAGGGCATAAGTCTTATTTAAAAGGGTTGGAGCAAACGTCAAATGTATTGTATTCCTTCTTTGCATCCACAGACTCCCCTTGCTATCTCCCCATTTTGTCATCATCTTTGTTACTTTCTTTTTAGGGACAGCTGCTCGCTTTGATAAAACATAATGATATCACAACATCAACAACAAACAAACAAACAAATTATAGCCTTTACGCTGACAACAGCCTCAAAGCGCTGTAAAAATAAACAAATAAAGAGACTTGTTGTGAGTTAAGGTGTTTGTTTTTTTGTATTATTTTCAGGTGACATTTAACTTCAGTCACTAAGATTTCTTCCCGGCGGCTGAGCTCTGATTAAGAACACCACGTCAAGGTAGGCCTTACTGTATTAAAAACAAATAAACAAATAACGTTATATTTTTTAACATCGCCACAAAACCATTGACGTATCTTAACCAGTTCGCGCCAGATGACGTATATAAACGCAAAAAAATTCCCAAATTCAAAACGGATGACGCATAAACACGCCAAGTTCAAGTTCGGAAATGTGTGTCAGCACCGCACAAGGCCGGAAATGCGTGGGTGTGCTACCCAGCACTATCAGCCTGAACACGCTTCGGATCGAGTTTCGTTAAAAATAATCCCGCCCGTCGGCTCGGCGATGTTAAAATAATCCCGGCGCGAACTGGTTAATTGTGAGGAGCTATAGCTAAACAATCAGCGAGACAAATTCTTAAATATTACCGTATTTACAGAGTTTTTCAGTCAGGATATTATATCTTTCCCAGTTATTTTAACACTAGTATCACACATTCTTATAACGACACTTTCGTCCCCGAACATCGCCTAGCTCAATTCTCAATTAAAACAAATAGTTATCAATGAATGCCATTCTAGATCAAGTATTATTGCAATTTGTATACCTTTCTGATTCCTCCTAAAATTGTGAAATTCGTTTCACGGGGCTTTCGAAATTAAATTTAAAAAATAACTAATGTTGGTCTTTTTTGTCGTTTGTTTCAAGACTCTTGGTCATTTAAATACAAAAAAAATAACCATAACGTTTGATAGTAAACAGAACAAAATGCAACGACAACAGCGTCTAAATCTATTAAAATAAAAACAAAGCAAAATACCCAAACCACACATTAATTTACGACGAATCGCAATGCTCTAATTAAAATTATACTGCAACTTTAATCAAATCCCTTTGTAATTTTTGAAATTGAGAATCAAGAGTTGAGCTCGACGATGTTTGCGGACGAAATTAAAGTGCAAATATAATGAATTTCTGGAGAAGAGGAGTGGTGGGATTTGGCCCTACTTTATAGCTTGATTCAAAACCCGTACGACACTCTTCCTCAAAAAAGTTGTTCCGTCAAATTTGATTTGCCGCTTTATACAAACCGACCAAAACGAACATCTGAAGTTATTTTGTATGCGCTCTACCCGAGAACCTTTTAATTCATTTTTTTTAATTCTTTTTCTGTTTAATAATTAGTCCCTTTTGTGATTCATATTGTCTACTTTTGGTAATTTATACAGAATGAAGATTTTGGTGGCAACCGTTCTTTCAATCGCCCTCCTTCTGGGTAACTCTGTCAAGCTCCGAGCTTCCGTCACTGGGCCGGTTGCGACGGACGGTGATGTTCCAGCGTCTCAGGCGTGTCCGATGTGCTGCCAGGGACCTGTTGCCGCACATGGTATACCAGGTTTAAATGGGCAGGTCGGACCGATGGGACCCTACGGCCAGCCGGGGTCAAAGGGCGACGCAGGTCAACCGGGTCAAATTGGCGATATCGGGCCAATCGGTCCAATGGGTGAGCGGGGAGCACTTGGGAACGCTGGGCCTAAAGGTGACGATGGGATAGGTCAGCCCGGCAAGATAGGTCCGAAAGGTCTGCAGGGTGTAGTCGGAAGTCCTGGTCAGACTGGTGTCAAAGGTCAGAAGGGTGAGCCAGGGGAGACACCAGATGACTCCAACCAGCGGGTAGCATTCACCGCGGTGAGGACGAGCACCTCTGATACCTCCACGAGTGACGACACCCGTTTGCCCTTCCAGCAGACCGAGACGCTTCTGCCGGGTACCAGCTTCGATCTCGGGACCGGCACGTTCACGTGTACTGTGCCGGGCACCTACGTGTTTACGTTTTCTGTGAACAAATATTATTCCAGCAGCCTGTACGTTCATCTCCGGAAGAACGACGACTATGTTGTCACTGGCTTTAGCAGTGATTCAAGTCAGTATGAGCAGGTGTCTGGGAGCGCGGTGCTGGTTCTGCAGCGAGGAGACACGGTGGGGCTTACCATGTACGGTAGGGCGTATAGTGATTCCACCTATCACCCACTGACCTCAACACCTGGACGGATCATTGTCCATATTCTGCTGTGCTAACACTTGAAGTCGGCGCGAACTGGAAGTGCAACATGGCGTCACTGCTGTGAGCCAATGAAATGTCCAGTTGTAGAGGTCAGTGGATTTACCAACCAACTGAACTCTACACCTGGACATTTCATTGGCTCACAGAGTGACTTCGTGGGTCCGCCATGTTGCACTTCTCTGCATGCCGACTTCAAAATGAAACAATGGATGATCTGTCCATGTATAGAGGTCAGTGCTATCACCGCACCTCATTCAGTGGCTTCCTCCTTTACCCCGAATAAATAATAAATAATTGCTGAAACAGTAGCCTAGTCGTATTAAAAAGAAATAATACTCAATGTCATAATAATCAATATTTGTTAAGCGTCTTATTTAGTCTCCATAAAAAGTTTCAAAACACTTTACAAACCGACATAAAAACTACATGAAAAACAATTTAATCAAAAGTATAGAACTTGTTATATAGGTTGCGTATGTTTTTATTCCACACTCGACACTTGTCGCAATAGCTGAAATACATACGGTGTTTTAATTCTAAACCTTGTTTCAATACGATTTAATGCAGTTAATTAGTTGTACAATGTACTATCGACGTACTAATAAATATCTTACTTATTTGAAAGAAAACAAATGATTCTAGGCATCCAGCAAAATGAATACGGTAGATATCGTGTAATTGTTCAGAATTGTTTAAACAAATTCACAATCGCCCGCTGGCGAATGCGACAAAACATAATAATAACTGCCCGACTTTGGTTAAAAAAGAATGCCGTTTTTCTTGCTTTTCTCGGCATCCATGATTGTAAAACTTCGGACAGGTCAGTTAAACGATATTTACTATAGAATACAACCGAACCCCCCAAATCCACCCATTCATAATAATTTAAGCAATTACCAATGGTGTATCCTAGTCCTTTAAATGTTCATACATGTCCGCCATATAAACATATTGTTACTGAATAAACATATTTACCCATTCTATGTTGTTTCAATTTTTTTTTAAATATACAATTTACTGTTTTTAATATTCATTTTTAATAAAATGTTCAGATATACTGATACCAGTGCTGCGTAACTGGAGGTCCAAGGTTCAAACCCAGCTAAAGTCAATGTATGAATACAAAATAGAATATTTTGTTTCAATTCCCAATTTGTAAGCATTTAATAGCATCTGTATAAATAAAAAAGTAAGGTAGAATATTAGCATTTGCTCTATTTGGTATAAATTAAATGGCTATACTGTACGTGCACATGATAAACTCTATTGTTATAAACCATTCGGCTGTGCAATTAACTGCAAGTATAAAGCGTTTGATACTTTGTTAGTTAGCAATTCTAGGATTCCTAGGATATTAAGTATGAGCATCATGACCTCTCAGTTTTCACTTCACTCGAAACTTCTCTCTCGGCATGTCCTAGTCCCACTCTCCCTTCAGTATCATGTTAGCTGCCATGTGGCTGATCTCATCCGAGCACCTGACCCCGACCCCGTTACCGCCAACAAGCACGCCAAGCCCAGGGCCGACCATGTCGCAGTAGAGTAGCCGCGTAGGTGTGGTGGTAGTCACGCAAGTATCGGTGTGAATGGAAAGTGGCTTCAGATCTGCAACGGTAATAAAAAGTGTTGCATCTTTTTCGGTTTAATATCCAGAGACAATCACGGCAACTTGATGAAAGGGCGACGAAAACATAGGACGAACATTTGTGACGCGGTATGTCAAAATCAGGCATTTTGGGGCAAGAAGTCAATTTTGAGTTTCTGCAATATTAGTAAAATGCACCCCTTGCTCTTTTAAATGCCACCTTGCGTTTTTTGTATTGAATATTCCAAAGTAAAGATATACAGTTTTGAAATCACATTGTCTGAAATGTAAAAAATGAGAAAGAGACCTTTCAAGTTGGAGTTTTGTATTACACAAAATGCTTTGTCAATGAAGTTTTAATTGAAACTTTTACATAACAGTTGAAACATATTAATAGCACCACAAAAAAATGTAAATTCCCCAACTCACTGAAAATCACCCCACATTATTTTGTAGCTGTTTCTCCTTTCGTAGCACAGCCCAATTCCGCCTGGTTTTGACATACCATGTCACATTTTTGAATGGATGCTTCGTTCTATTTCAATATGCTGCACTTCACTGGATATACTTGTAACAAATTTGTGATTGACTTTTGTTTTATCCCACCGTTTTGTAAAACCTGCCGATAGTAATTATTGACTAGTTTTGTGGTGACGGCGCTCAATATAACGGGGCACTACGATTCCTCGCATTAAATTACACCTACGACGCGCCAATGTGTTTTGTGAAAAAGCTCACAGGACGTGTCGCAGCTGCCTTGCGGCGAAATGGCTGCATCAAGCTGTATACTCCCCACGGAGCCGAGATGGTATTTGGAATGTTTCGTGTGCACAATGAGCAGGGGTAATAATATTGTAGTGACACGCGCCAGTATTGTTGGATACGTGCGCTTTACAAATATTTTTATTGTTATCTATAGTTTTTAAACAGTAATAAGATCGATGGAGTCCCGCGGATCACCTACCAGGAATTATGCCTTGTAGGCACTGCAGGAGTCTATCTGACGTTGGTTGATCACCGTGACCAAAGTACCAGGCCTTCATTTGCTCCTTAGTTGTCATATCTTTCTCACCCACTTTACCGTGACCTATTTTCAGGTACCACTTACCTACAAAACATTTGGGGAAAGAAAACAAAATTTAGCTACATGTATTCAATAGGAATAGTATGGTGGTTTCATTGGGACTAACAAATGATCAGCGCGGACGCCAAGCACAAGTTCTCCTCTCGCTTGGTTGCAGCAAGTGAGTTAGGGGAGACTTGGGTTTGAGTCACCAAACATTGAGTCTGAGTCAGAGTCCCAGTCACCACTGTCGAGTCTTGAGTGCGAGTCCTGAATCAAACAGGTAGAGTCCGAGTCTGAGTCATAAGTCAAATGGTTGGGTCTGAGCAATATTTATTGGTATTTGCCAGAGATTCAGTAAGAATTCAAAATCCAAATTCAGTAAGAATCAAATATCTATATTACTAAAATTGGAAATTCATAGCTATTTTCCCATTCATAGCTATTTTATAGCTATTCCCATTTTGCAATCTATAGGTTGGTTGCGCACAAACATTACCGTTGTGACTTTGAATTTACAAGGCGGGATTCAGACCTATACACGTCATGCATATCATTTGCATATCTCAGGAGGGAATCTCAGGAGGTACGCAAGATTCGCTGCTCGTAATACTGGACACCATTTGAAGTCTAGGAACCAGACTAGGCTAGACATTGGAGGAGTGTGTTTACTCATAAAGATGTCAAAATCCAGCTGGATTATCTAATGGCCTGTTCTCTTAATGATTATACATTCATTAGTCACATATACATGGTAATATTTACCGTTTGGGTACGCCGGAATCGGTGGCAAAATGTAGCAGTCTTGTCCCAAGTCCGTTTCTCCCTCATGAACGTCTAAGGAAGGCATGCCCTGGAGCCTGTCCCTGTCATCTTCTATCAACTACAGAAGCACCACGACTTGAGGCTTGGCCGTTATATCAAGTTGCAACCCAGCGGGTAGTAGGTCTCCCACAGCAGTTGAGGCCCCAGTGCGGAGCAAGACTTTCTTAGCATTGATGGTCCTGTCGGCTTCGGTGGCTAGTGTAAATACGATGTGATAGATCGTCAACGAGGTCGTCCAATATTCTGCATCCTTGGCGCTGAGCCAAGGTCTGCTGGGCAAAAAGGAGCTTCTGCGGGCTCAGATGATGACACTGATCCCTGTCTGGTTGGCACCATCGAGTAGCTTACGGCCGAGGGAACCATCGTGTGCAGTCAGCCACAACACCCCAACGTCCCTTTAAAAATGTATCCCTACAGAGAAAATGATAGGTAACCAACTATTTAAGGTGTCGTGTGATTAATGGCTGTTGACCGGTTCCCAGCCATTTTCCACTCGATAATAATAGCAAGTACTTAGTGAAATATTCCAAATACCATCTCAGCTCCCGGGGGAGCATACAGCTCGATGCTGCCATTTCGGCGCAAAGAAGCTATTCCAATGACCATCTCTGCCCTCACAGGTACCCATTTACGCCTGGGTGGGGAGAAGCAGAGGCACACGCACAACCCCAGGTTGGACTCGAACCCACAACCTGCAGAATTACCAGCAGACCACAAATGAAATGCTCCCAGCCACGATGCCACTCCACAGCCCTAAATAAGTGGTCTTCTACAATTGAAAACTTTGATATGAGAGTTTTTTTACGGAGCTCTGGAAGTGCCATCCGACTTGTTTACATCCTGACTTATACTTCGACTCAAATAAACCACAAAGGAGACAAGTTATTGAGTGATGCCACAGCCTCGAAAATGGCAGTATGTTTTATTCCGGATACCAGTTAAAGGGCATACCGGTAGCAAAAGGAAACAATTCAACAAATAAACAATTTGGGCCACCCAGGCCCCCGGGCAACACCAGGCCCGACCATTAAAATGGGCAACACCAGGCCCGACCGGTCAAGGGGAACACCAATCCCCTATGGGCAACACCAGGCCCACCAACACAGGGCAACCAAATGCCCATTGCCAAAGAGGCAACCGTCATGCAACCACAAAGTTGCTTCCATCTACCGATGTTAACTTCGGTCAGGAAAATCTAGCCTCGGGAAATTCGCGAGCGCTATGACAACAGAGCAATTTGCATAAAATATAATTTACTGCCGGATTTGATTATTAGGCCGCTAAATGTGAGGACTTGCGTTACTGGCTGTCTGAATCCGTAATAAATTGCCAGGCAGGGGAAAACATAATATTTAATGCCAAAGATAAATTCATTATTACAGCCTATGAAAATAGTTTCATGATACCTGCAAACACTGTAGTGAATTCCATGAGTAAAAAGGGGACCTTTACATTTGTAAGTGCTATATTAGAAGCAGAGATGTTTATGCTGAGTACAGCAATATTGGGAACATATTATAGCCTCATGATACGTTCGAGCGCTATTTAGGATTATAAACTATAAAAAGCCAACCAAGGACATCTATGAGTACAGTATAAATCATATATTAGCCTCGGGAAACTTTCGAGCGCTACAGTGTATATTGGAATGTCACCATAAACCCCAGAATTGATGAAATCTGTGAGTACCCTGAACATAGCCTCATGACACATGCGAGCGCTATATTGTGAACAAAAGATAAAATTGCTAGAATCTAATTATGAATATGTACATCATAATGCAACATCAACATGACCGCATGACACCTATGCGAATGCTATAATGGGAACCAACTCAAAAATTGGTGGAGACATTGGGGTGGTGGTGGGATAAAATTTGCTGAACAAAAATTGAGATGTTGACTCTGGAATCGGCTGTGACAGAGTGGCTATAAAACTCTAACCCGCCAAAAGCCCAGCTTACCCACGCGGAACCCATGATTCTCATTGGCCAAAAGTTAACTGTACAAATTTGCATACTGCTGACCTTTTTACCTTTTGCATAATTAACCCTTATATGGGGATAGCATGACATGAACTAAAATTCAATTTCTACCGCCGGCCCAGGCAAGAGTTTGTTGACCTTGCACTTAGTGCTAAATTCGATGAGGGTGTAAATGTCAAAGAAATGCCATGAGAGGGTAAGGAGGCCGCATGAGCTTTCGCTGTGTATAAAACCTTTTACCGTGTAACGGTAAAAGGAGTTATACTTCGACTCAAATAAACCACAAAGGAGACAAGTTATTGAGTGATGCCACAGCCTCGAAAATGGCAGTATGTTTTATTCCGGATACCAGTTAAAGGGCATACCGGTAGCAAAAGGAAACAATTCAACAAATAAACAATTTGGGCCACCCAGGCCCCCGGGCAACACCAGGCCGGACCATTAAAATGGGCAACACCAGGCCCGACCGGTCAAGGGGAACACCAATCCCCTATGGGCAACACCAGGCCCACCAACACAGGGCAACCAAATGCCCATTGCCAAAGAGGCAACCGTCATGCAACCACAAAGTTGCTTCCATCTACCGATGTTAACTTCGGTCAGGAAAATCTAGCCTCGGGAAATTCGCGAGCGCTATGACAACAGAGCAATTTGCATAAAATATAATTTACTGCCGGATTTGATTATTAGGCCGCTAAATGTGAGGACTTGTGTTACTGGTTGTCTGAATCCGTAATAAATTGCCACACGCGCCTGCGCGCCCACCAGGAGAAGACGGACAGGGACCCTCCATAAAAACAAAACAGGAGTGAGAGAGAGTGAGCCCCAGCATAAACAAAAACGCGCGGGAGAATGTCGGACCAGTCATAGTCGGACACCATTGTAAACAATAATCATGTAAGCCGGATAATCATATCGGTCTCGACCCAACTCATACCGAAGGTCACAAGCGTCCCCCACGCCGGCCCCACCCTTGCCTTTCCAGTGGACATTAGTGCCGACAAATCGTTAGTGCCCAAATGAATAATTATTAATTAGCATGGCCGATGGAGGCCATGGGGCGCGAAATTCAGATCCTATCAACAGTTAAGTTGTCCCAATGGCCTGGACCCCATCAGAGCCCTGTTTCGGCCCTCTTAAACCAAACGACCCCAGGGGTAATACATTTATTGAAGCCGCATGGGCATGAAATGATTTAACATTTCTTTCCCTTTGGAAACAAGAACAATGAAATGCCCGAGGCCCGTAATAAACCCAAAGGAAAGTCCCATAGCGTTTTTAGGAGCACTATATATTGCTGTGCAGTGTTATGTACACAAATAATAAAATTGAGGCTTATTGCCGCGTTTATACATGTAATTAACTTCCACCAAGCTGATATTCAATTATGGGAAGGGCGAAAAACTCCTGACAAAACCTCATTTTAAGCTCTGACTTAATCATAAAATTTGAGGAGAAAAAACAGGAGGAAATTCCCTTCCGGCTCCAATTGGCAGCCGAGTATGCATACTCCAGAATTGATACCAGGCAAAAACGACAAACAACGTCTCATCTGACCGACCTTAAAGGTAACATACCCCATTGGTAATTGCTTGAATTATCATGAATGGGTCGATTTGGGGGGGGGGGGGGGTTGTATTCCATAGTAAATATCGTTTAACCTCAACTCCCTACACAACAAAGGAAGTTGGAGGATTTTGAAGGAATTGTATGGTGTTTAATAACAATGGTGAGGGAGTCAGGGTTAACTGACTTAACCGAAGTTTTACAATCATGGATGTCGAGAAAAACACGAAAAACAGCATTTGCCTCCAACCGGGGTCGAGCCGCTATTCTTATGTTATCTTTGTCTTTTCGCGATCGTCGTCCGGCGATCGCAAATTTTTCTTTATAAAATTCAATTTTTTGGAATAATTACAGGATATCTAGCGCAATCCCCTTGCCGAATGCCCAGAATCATTATTCACTTTCAACTGAGTAAGATACTTCTTAATAATTCGGTATTAATCATTTTCGATTTCTGCAAATGGTGTATACTACCTTTAACAGGAGGCACTGGCAAAATGCTCATACAAGAGTGAGCGCTCAAGTCTTGCGGACTTGACTATACCATACACAAACTTGCTGTCACTCAACAGTTGTCCAAATGACCTGGACCCAACGAGAGCCCTAGCTGTTTCGGCCCTATTTAACCAAACGACCCTATAGGGGTAATACATCATATGAACCGGCATGGGCCTCAAATTATTTAACACGGAATGTAACGGTACCCTTTCCCTTTGGAAACGAGAACGAATGCCCGAGGCCCGTTATCAACCCAAATAAAAGTCCCACAATGCAAAAGGAGCACAATGTATTGTTATGCATTATCCGCATATTAAAGGCTGTGACACAGCTATTGATATCATAATGATATTACACGTACATGTTCCACAAGAAGACAATGCTTCGTAACTGTGCACTGCTCCAAGGAAAGGCAAATAACAAAAACCTGCAGGAAAACCGCATATGGATTGAAAAACAAATGGCTAAACGTATTTCCAGTCCTTAGTGGCGGCGACTCAGTATCATGAAACTCCCATGTGAACCAAATAAGTTGGTATAACTATAGGCAAACGGTAGCCGTGCAATAAAATTAAAAATCCTTAAACACAACCCTCTAAAGTACATTGTACACCAATAAAAACAATGTAATAACAGGAGATTCGTGCAACTCTGTAACCCGAATGAACTCGAAACAAAAATCAAACTTATATGTGTCGCATTGAAATATATTCACATAAGTGTTACTGTTATTACAGATATATGCACATGTACATCTACATGCATCAACGTAGGCTAGGATTAAACGACAAACCATGTCAAAAAGGATACATTGTAACAAACAAGATACATTTAGCCTACATGCAGGTCATACACGCCGCTATGAACGGCCCATGCATGCCATACACGCTGCGCGTGTAACTTGCTACATTTCAAGGTCAAATGGCGGGAGAAGCAATGACGTCGCGCTCCGTTCACATGCGCGCCCCTCTATGAGTCTGTCTTTACGTCGTCTGGCGTCTCGACTTCCCTCCCATAGAAAAACGTACATGTAAACAAACTAGCGATGACGCCACTATAGCTCAGGTAGTAATGGTGGGCTATACATTACTGCATGTTTTGCCACGATAGCTTACTCTACCTGTTAAGAACCAATTAACTATTATAACTAAAATCATACAAAGGATACTTATACATTTGTCGACATATTTCCATCAAATTCCAGTAGTAGTTAGAGATAAATTGTCCCCGCACTTGACGACGGTTATCCACCGATTTCAACTTGAAATCGAAATCCAAATCAATCCATCAAGCAATCAGACAAACTTCTGTCCAAACAGGTCGGACTTGAGGGCGAGAAATGTCCACACTGCGACCGATGTTTATGTCCTGTGTCCGGGTGAATGTTTGAGATCGTGGAACGTTGACTTTAGCCTGCCCTTTAGTCCCTGTTCTTGATGAACTTTTTGGAACCGCGTGGTCTGGCCATCCTGCAAACAAAAAAGAAAACTCAACGCAGCAGTTGTCTGTTGCCAAGTACATAGGCTGTGTTGCTCAAGTTCTGTTACTGGAAAAATGCAGGCTATGGGTTTCACAGTTTTTCTTTGTAATTGTTAATGATAAGCATGAGGACTTCTTGGCCCGGATTTCAGGTTAATCCTGACATTTTGTTTTTATTTATTTTTTATTTCTTAATTAAGATTAAACATCGAAACACAGGGCAGAGATCTGCCACAAATACGTTTCAAACAGTAGATTCGTAGAATTAAACAATTAATGCTGTCGCCTGCGTACAAAATTGCCACAAAATTAGCAAATGTAAATATGTGACTAGGAAGTGAATAGCGAACTTCGGAACAATTGTCACATGATTGTAGACAAAAGCAAGCCCAAGTGCTATAATTATATAAGAGAAAAATTACAACTGTCAAATACAAGGCGCTCAAATATTTAGTAGACACAAAATGTTACAAGCCATGACCACCCTAAGAACCTGTGACCAGATAGCTCACCATGGAGCTAATAAGACCGACCGAAATCAATACGAGTAAGCAGAAGAAACCACAAGCAGCTAAATGGAGGTCTGCCTCAACCTTAGAAGCAGTTTATACAATTCTGCAATAATTATATACTGTATATGAATGGGGAATACTTTCCTACCTACCTACCCCTTTTTAAATGGCATGTAATCGCAAAGAGACCATTTATTTATTTTTGTTATTTATTTATTTATTTATCTATTTTTATTTTATTTATTTTATATTTTTTATTATTATTATTATTTTATTCATGTCTTTTAGGCCTATTTTTAGTCGAAAATCTCATGCCTGTGTGACCAAAATTGCTTTGCTCCTATTTACTAATCCAGCAAAGGAAAAGGTGGCCTTACTACTAGTACTAGGCCCTATATCACAAACCAAATGCAGGAATTGTGGTCAACGCTTGCTTATGTTAGCTGTGAACTGAATATGCTAATTAAGCCAAGCAATACATGCTATACAAGCACATATGTAGGCCTAGGCATATTGATACAGCCTAGGCATAGCCTGTCATTATTATTTCAACTAGGGCCCGATGAATGAGTCTACCCAGTCTATGGCCATGCACATTTGTTAGAACTCAAACGTAAAATCAAATAGCCTAGGTAGCCTAGGGCTAGGCCCATATACTCCTCAGTATTCCGAAAACCTTGTTTAAATTTAGGCTATCCCTTGGAACAATTTTTTAATTCAACTAACTTGTGTAATTCTAACTAACGTTAGACGAACAGGCATGTGCAGCTTAACATCATTTTTTGTCATGTTTTCCGGTTCAAAAGCACTAATCACAAGAGACTTATTTGCGCCAGTTAAGCCGTGGCAGCACAGCCTACATCAAGTCACGTCACTGTCCGACAGTAAACACGGACAATGACGGACGAACTGCAACAACAAAACATTGCCCAGACTGCGGGCTAGACTTATGATAATTGGAAAACCCTCACCTCGAATTCCACAAAATTTGACATGCTTGAACTTGAGTTGAAGCTATTCTGTATTCACGCCACGATGAACTCACAAGTGAGAAAACATCACTGAAGAGCCCACCACTCACTAGGGTTGTAAGTTTTTGAAAATGAACCATGCATGCTTGCTCCGAGTGGCTCGAACAAGGTGGGCACTGGGCGTGCGAACACACGCCGCCCGTCGACCGTCGACTGCAGCTATGAACGGCGGTGCGTAGACCGGGGCTGTGACGCGGAGTATACATCCGCGTTTATTACGGGATCCATCGGTGGTCACAGTTTTGTTTGACTTATCAGGCAGCGACGACCACTAACCAAGAGTAAGCCTATGTGACGGCTTCTTCAGCTGGAGCAGCATAATTGGAGCATCCCAGGAATCGAAAAGAAGAGGAATTCAAGTGACAAAACGTGTAGGCTCTTTACGTTTACGGTGTTTTTTACTGCGGCTGTATCGCCCTACAACAAGCGGAGCCCAGCTTAGGCCTAACGGTAACCGGCAACTGGGGAGGTCCATACTCGATGCCTTCAAAAGGTCACGAAAGCCACTGATAATATCATCAAACCCGATAATATCGTTCCTGGGATGTCTATGAGACACTCTACTCAGTACATTTTTAAAAGAAAACGAAACAACAGTAGAAATCCGACCGGATATTTTGCTATCTACGGAGAAAATGTTTCTTTTGATAAAATTTGCTGAACAAAAATTGAGATGTTGACTCTGGAATCGGCTGTGACAGAGTGGCTATAAAACTCTAACCCGCCAAAAGCCCAGCTTACCCACGCGGAACCCATGATTCTCATTGGCCAAAAGTTAACTGTACAAATTTGCATACTGCTGACCTTTTTACCTTTTGCATAATTAACCCTTATATGGGGATAGCATGACATGAACTAAAATTCAATTTCTACCGCCGGCCCAGGCAAGAGTTTGTTGACCTTGCACTTAGTGCTAAATTCGATGAGGGTGTAAATGTCAAAGAAATGCCATGAGAGGGTAAGGAGGCCGCATGAGCTTTCGCTGTGTATAAAACCTTTTACCGTGTAACGGTAAAAGGAGATATTTTATCTCAGGATGACGACATAATAGAGGCAAAATGACGACATCCTTTAATATTTGTTCGCGTAATAGCGACATCCTGAGATAATATATCGCGAGATGACGACATGCTGAAAGTAGGATGACGACATCCCGAGATAACATATCGCGGGATGACGACATGCTAAAAGTAGGATGACGACATCCCGAGATAATATATCGCGGGATGACGACATCCTGAGATAATATATCGCGGGATGACGACATGTTGAAAATAGGATGACGACATCCTGAGATAATATATCGCGGGATGACGACATGTTGAAAGTAGGATGACGACATCCTGAGATAATATATCGCGGGATGACGACATCCTGAGAGTAGGATGACGACATCCTGAGATAATAGGGACTTTTCGATTTGCACGTTTACTAGTAGACTGCGACGTATGCGGTCATTTGTGAAGCAGTGCGCATGCGCATCGACGAACTCGTCGTTCGTAGCAGAATTCTCGAACGCGTTCAACCTTGTTTTGCCGTCGTTGGAAAACTGTGACGACGTAGTGTGCATAGCGCGCGCCAAACATAAGGCATGACGTCACTGAGTGAGCGTAGTCGTAGTCGTAGAAATCGAAAAGGTAAGGTACAACATTTAGCGTGCCGCATACGTCGCAGTCTACTTGTGACCGCATACGTCGCAGTCTACTAGTAAACGTGCAAATCGAAAAGTCCCTAATATATCGCGGGATGACGACATGCTGAGAGTAGGATGACGACATCCTGAGATAATATATCCCGGGATGACAACATGCTGCTGAAACCATGTAGGATCCTGATTAGATCAGCAATACGAAAGCTTAAAGGGACCATCTGCGTTTCCGCGTTTCAGAATGAAAAACCATGTAAAGACGGAAACTTGGTGCAATGCTCGCAGTCAGCATACGATAGGCCGGGTAGCAGCGCGGCGAGTCTCTGCCTCGATTTTTGTCATACCCCTTGCGAGGTTTTATGTTAATGAGGCTTCCCTTTGAGGGGCAGAGTGGTTTGACAACAAATTTCAAAAATTATTTTGTCCCATTTATCACAGAAAATAAACACAACCACACACATAATGTTGTTGTAAACATTATACTTTATTGATTTAAGCAAACAAAATCCGTATTACATGTGTCCTTTAATCAATCCGTATGGTAGGCTTTGTCTATTTCCGTGACGCTTTTGCTTTGGCCTTGACGCTTTGACTTTGGTCGTGACAGTTGTGGACCACCGTAGTATTTCGTTAAAAGACGTCTTCTTGAGAGATATGATTTAATATCCTGGAAAGACGTCTTTCCAAGATACGATTATCATGGAAAGGCGTATTTTTGTGATACGATTATCATAGAAAGACGTCTTTCTGAGATACGATATTAGGAAAGATATATTTCCGAGATACGACATCACGGAAAGACATATTTTTATATCAGTATTCCGTCTTTTTGAAATAAATTATCTCAGAAACGCGGAAACGCGGATGGTCACTTTAAGCTTCCGTATTGCTGATCTAATCAGGATCCTACATAGTTTCAGCAGCATGTCGTCATCCCAGGATATATTATCCCAGGATGTCGTCATCCTACTTTCAACATGTCGTCATCCCGCGATATATTATCCCAGGATGTTGTCATCCTACTTTTAGCATGTCGTCATCCCGGGATATATTATCCCAGGATGTCGTCATCCTACTTTCAACATGTCGTCATCCTGCGATATATTATCTCAGGATGTCGTCATCCTATTTTCAACATGTTGTCATCCCGCGATATATTATCTCAGGATGTCGTCATCCTACTTTCAGCATGTCGTCATCATGCGATATATTATCTCAGGATGTCGCCATTACGCGAACAAATATCAAAGGATATCAGGATGTCGTCCTGAGATAAAATATGTCAGGATGTAAACAAGTCGGATGGCACTTCCATATTTTTCCGTATTTTTCAGATGAATAACATTTTTGACTAACAAATAGTCACTTTTCTCACTTCCAGAAACTTGTTTTAACCTCAAATTGATTCTGGACTTTTCAATGTTTCCTCTTTATAAAAAAAAAAAGAAGATAATCCTATCCCCATTTTTCCTCAAAAGTACGGAGCTCTGGAAGTGCCATCCGACTTGTTTACATCCTGACATATTTTATCTCAGGATGACGACATAATAAAGGTAAAATGACGACATCCTTTGATATTTGTTCGCGTAATGGCGACATCCTGAGATAATATATCGCGGGATGACGACATCCTGAAAGTACGATGACGACATCCTGAGATAATATATCGCGTGATGACGACATGTTGAAAATAGGATGACGACATCCTGATATAAGATATCGCGGGATGACGACATGTTGAAAGTATGATGACGACATCTTGAGATAATATATCGCTGGATGACGACATGCTGAAAGTGGGATGACGACATCCTGAGATAATATCTCAGGATGTCGTCATTACGCGAACAAATATCAAAGGATGTCGTCATTTTGCCCTTATTATGTCGTCATCCCGCGATATCTTATATCAAGATGTTATGCCTTGTTATTACCAGGAATTATGCCTTGTAGGCACTGCAGGAGTCTATCTGACGTTGGTTGATCACCGTGACCAAAGTACCAGGCCTTCATTTGCTCCTTAGTTGTCATATCTTTCTCACCCACTTTACCGTGACCTATTTTCAGGTACCACTTACCTACAAAACATTTGGGGAAAGAAAACAAAATTTAGCTACATGTATTCAATGGGAATAGTATGGTGGTTTCATTGGGACTAACAAATGATCAGCGCGGACGCCAAGCACAAGTTCTCCTCTCGCTTGGTTGCAGCAAGTGAGTTAGGGGAGACTTGGGTTTGAGTCACCAAACATTGAGTCTGAGTCAGAGTCCCAGTCACCACTGTCGAGTCTTGAGTGCGAGTCCTGAATCAAACAGGTAGAGTCCGAGTCTGAGTCATAAGTCAAATGGTTGGGTCTGAGCAATATTTATTGGTATTTGCCAGAGATTCAGTAAGAATTCAAAATCCAAATTCAGTAAGAATCAAATATCTATATTACTATAATTGGAAATTCATAGCTATTTTCCCATTCATAGCTATTTTATAGCTATTCCTATTTTGCAATCTATAGGTTGGTTGCGCACAAACATTACCGTTGTGACTTTGAATTTACAAGGTGGGATTCAGACCTATACACGTCATGCATATCATTTGCATATCTCAGGAGGGAATCTCAGGAGGTACGCAAGATTCGCTGCTTGTAATACTGGACACCATTTGAAGTCTAGGAACCAGACTAGGCTAGACATTGGAGGAGTGTGTTTACTCATAAAGATGTCAAAATCCAGCTGGATTATCTAATGGCCTGTTCTCTTAATGATTATACATTCATTAGTCACATATACATGGTAATATTTACCGTTTGGGTACGCCGGAATCGGTGGCAAAATGTAGCAGTCTTGTCCCAAGTCCGTTTCTCCCTCATGAACGTCTAAGGAAGGCATGCCCTGGAGCCTGTCCCTGTCATCTTCTATCAACTACAGAAGCACCACGACTTGAGGCTTGGCCGTTATATCAAGTTGCAACCCAGCGGGTAGTAGGTCTCCCACAGCAGTTGAGGCCCCAGTGCGGAGCAAGACTTTCTTAGCATTGATGGTCCTGTCGGCTTCGGTGGCTAGTGTAAATACGATGTGATAGATCGTCAACGAGGTCGTCCAATATTCTGCATCCTTGGCGCTGAGCCAAGGTCTGCTGGGCAAAAAGGAGCTTCTGCGGGCTCAGATGATGACACTGATCCCTGTCTGGTTGGCACCATCGAGTAGCTTACGGCCGAGGGAACCATCGTGTGCAGTCAGCCACAACACCCCAACGTCCCTGTAAAAATGTATCCCTACAGAGAAAATGATAGGTAACCAACTATTTAAGGTGTCATGTAATTAATGGCTGTTGACCGGTTCCCAGCCATTTTCCACTCGATAATAATAGCAAGTACTTAGTGAAATATTCCAAATACCATCTCAGCTCCCGGGGGAGCATACAGCTCGATGCTGCCATTTCGGCGCAAAGAAGCTATTCCAATGACCATCTCTGCCCTCACAGGTACCCATTTACGCCTGGGTGGGGAGAAGCAGAGGCACACGCACAACCCCAGGTTGGACTCGAACCCACAACCTGCAGAATTACCAGCAGACCACAAATGAAATGCTCCCGGCCACGATGCCACTCCACAGCCCTAAATAAGTGGTCTTCTACAATTGAAAACTTTGATATGAGAGTTTTTTTACGGAGCTCTGGAAGTGCCATCCGAATTGTTTACATCCTGACATATTTTATCTCAGGATGACGACATAATAGAGGCAAAATGACGACATCATTTAATATTTGTTCGCGTAATAGCGACATCCTGAGATAATATATCGCGAGATGACGACATGCTGAAAGTAGGATGACGACATGCTAAAAGTAGGATGACGACATCCCGAGATAATATATCGCGGGATGACGACATCCTGAGATAATATATCGCGGGATGACGACATGTTGAAAATAGGATGACGACATCCTGAGATAATATATCGCGGGATGACGACATGTTGAAAGTAGGATGACGACATCCTGAGATAATATATCGCGGGATGACGACATCCTGAGAGTAGGATGACGACATCCTGAGATAATATATCCCGGGATGACAACATGCTGAGAGTAGGATGACGACATCCTGAGATAATATATCCCGGGATGACGACATGCTGCTGAAACCATGTAGGATCCTGATTAGATCAGCAATACGAAAGCTTAAAGGGACCATCGGCGTTTCCGCGTTTCAGAATGAAAAACTATGTAAAGACGGACACTTGGTGCAATGCTCGCAGTCAGCATACGATAGGCCGGGTAGCAGCGCGGCGAGTCTCTGCCTCGATTTTTGTCATACCCCTTGCGAGGTTTTATGTTAATGAGGCTTCCCTTTGAGGGGCGGAGTGGTTTGACAACAAATTTCAAAAATTATTTTGTCCCATTTATCACAGAAAATAAACACAACCACACACATAATGTTGTTGTAAACATTATACTTTATTGATTTAAGCAAACAAAATCCGTATTACATGTTTCCTTTAATCAATCCGTATGGTAGGCTTTGTCTATTTCCGTGATGCTTTTGCTTTGGCCTTGACGCTTTGACTTTGGTCGTGACAGTTGTGGACCACCGTAGTATTTCGTTAAAAGACGTCTTCTTGAGAGATATGATTTAATATCCTGAAAAGACGTCTTTCCAAGATACGATTATCATGGAAAGGCGTCTTTTTGTGATACGATTATCATAGAAAGACGTCTTTCTGAGATACGATATTAGGAAAGATATATTTCCGAGATACGACATCACGGAAAGACATATTTTTATATCAGTATTCCGTCTTTTTGAGATAAATTATCTCAGAAACGCGGAAACGCGGATGGTCACTTTAAGCTTCCGTATTGCTGATCTAATCAGGATCCTACATAGTTTCAGCAGCATGTCGTCATCCCGGGATATATTATCCCAGGATGTCGTCATCCTACTTTCAACATGTCGTCATCCCGCGATATATTATCCCAGGATGTTGTCATCCTACTTTCAGCATGTCGTCATCATGCGATATATTATCTCAGGATGTCGCCATTACGCGAACAAATATCAAAGGATATCAGGATGTCGTCCTGAGATAAAATATGTCGGGATGTAAACAAGTCGGATGGCACTTCCATATTTTTCCGTATTTTTCAGATGAATAACATTTTTGACTAACAAATAGTCACTTTTCTCACTTCCAGAAACTTGTTTTAACCTCAAATTGATTCTGGACTTTTCAATGTTTCCTCTTTATAAAAAAAGAAAGAAGATAATCCTATCCCCATTTTTCCTCAAAAGTACGGAGCTCTGGAAGTGCCATCCGACTTGTTTACATCCTGACATATTTTATCTCAGGATGACGACATAATAAAGGTAAAATGACGACATCCTTTGATATTTGTTCGCGTAATGGCGACATCCTAAGATAATATATCGCGGGATGACGACATCCTGAAAGTACGATGACGACATCCTGAGATAATATATCGCGTGATGACGACATGTTGAAAGTAGGATGACGACATCCTGATATAAGATATCGCGGGATGACAACATGTTGAAAGTAGGATGGCGACATCCTGAGATAATATATCTTGGGATGACGATATGTTGAAAGTATGATGACGACATCTTGAGATAATATATCGCTGGATGACGACATGCTGAAAGTGGGATGACGACATCCTGAGATAATATCTCAGGATGTCGTCATTACGCGAACAAATATCAAAGGATGTCGTCATTTTGCCTCTATTCTGTCGTCATCCTGAGATAAAATATGTCAGGATGTAAACAAGTCGGATGGCACTTCCAGAGCTCCGTACAAAAGCTCTTGCAGAAAGGGCAAAACAGACTTTCGGCATGCGCAAGTCTACAATCCGTAACCTCTTCCCGCATCTTGTAGACGTCAATGGTTCACAGGTTCACAGTACGCGTGAAATATTCGCACATGCATTCACACGTGCGTGCATTTCTCTCTCACCTGTCAATCGTTCGATATCACTGAACCTTTGAGCTGCTCGTCTGCCAAGTTCTCCTGATTCAAAACTTCTGCTGATTCCACTAAATACTCGTCCCTCATCAAATACAGACCGGCTTTCATAATTCTTAAAAAAATAACCAGAAGATATAATTGCAATTATTCATGATCCAGTGTTGTAGTACTAGAACTTGCACCAAATTATGTAAACATAATAATGACCCTATAAACTCTCTGGCATGCTGTCATTTTCAAGAATTTTGAAGTAGTCTAAAGATGTGTCCCAGAGATGCATTTTTTTGAAATTTCTATTAAGCAGTTGGTTCAATATCAAATCTAAAAATATTATTGGTTCAAATCTAAAAATATTATTTTCTTGGTATATATAGCATCCACAGAACTAAACCTTCGTCAGTTTAGTTTTCAAGCACCTTTCTTTTAATTAGATTTTTGAGAACTTTTGCGGCTTTCAAACAATACAAATGTACAACTGACAATAAGTAAAACATTTTTGAGGTCTTGGATATATTTGGACAATGTGCCCCTCTCAAAGATTTTAAAGGTAAACACCATTGGTAATTGCTTGAATTATCATGAATGGGTACATTTTTGGGGGTTGTATTTTGTAGTAAACATTGTTCAACTGACTTGTCTGGAGTTTTACAATCATGGATGCTGAGAAAAGCAAGAAAAACGACATTTGTTTTCAACCGGCGTCAGGCAGTAGTTCTTATTATTGTTTCTGTTTTTGTTATTATATAAATATCAATTTTCAGAACAATTGGAGGATATTTAGCGCAATTCTTTTGCTGGATGCCTACAATCATTATTTACCTACAAATAAGTCAGATATTTCCTAATAATTTGGTAGTAATATGTTGCGATTTCGCAAATGGTGTATCCTATCTTTAAATCTCGAGTGGAAAACAAAAATCATACCTCTTCGTGACTGGTTCACTGGGTCTGATAAGGCAAACCAAGATACCAGGCCACTCTGAGCAATATTTGGCGGCTGCACTGCCCCACAAACCTGCCCCGACGAATACCTCGGTTGTAGTTGCAGACATGACTGACAAACGATGGGGTTATCACGTACAGCTAGTAGTATGACACTAAATTACATGAATAGAAAACACAAACAGAAAAGGTCAGGTAAATACAAAATGTAAACGGAAAATTTGTAGGTCGTCCTGATAAGAAAAGTATTAAGTTGATGTACGGGGTGTTCTGTACATGGGGTCATTTTTGACAATTTTGACAATTAACCATCATATATTTTTTCGGTTGCATGAAAATGCATGAGTATACCCACAGACTCTGTTTCTTGATTGACCGAGTGCTAGTCACATGATATTTTCCATTTTTACTATCTTTCTGTGCACGACCAAAAGTACTATACCCGTAGCAACCATGGTACTATACCATTAGCAACCAAAGTAGTACCCATGGTGCAGTATTTGTGTGTAAATGTATGCTGATGTGCGCGTAGAGCGTAGCGCATTGAGCGTAGCGCGTATTGTTCCAAAGAGCCAGCGCTACAGAGCTGGAATAAAATTAAAGTTCATTTTAACTGTATTTAGATTATAATTATAAAATATTAAAACCAAGCTGTATCTGTGAGTGAGGCATGAAGGTAGGAAACCTCCATGGCATGGGTGAGGGGTTATAAACTTATATATTGTAACGGGTGTGAAAATACTGGTACGACTACGAGTACTAAATGACTAAAGAGACTGGAGAGATCGTGCTGTGGCTTCAAAGAATAATAACAGTTTTCTTATCTGTTCAATGCTTCCAATACTACAAGCACACACTATGCCTAATGCGCATAAACCGAATGTGTATGTGTGTAACAATGAGACGGAGCGTCAATGTGTATTGCAATCGAACGTCAAGTAAGACGCGCTCCGTGTACTAGGTCTACCGGGCTAGAACCAGTCACGACCTGAACATCGATCTGAATCTCTGAACCCCGAGCACTGATTTGGCTCATCTTTTATAGCGGTTTGGGCGCGTACATAACGCGTGGAGCTAGCGTTTCATAACAAAATGTCCTTTGCAATACCCTGATTGGTCATAAACTACTCCTCCATGTATTATTCCAAATCACAATAATAGTCCAGGGAAAATAAGTTTTGACCTCACACAAATTGCAATAGAATATTTTTCACCACAGTGCACTTCTATAAGGTCCCTAGAATGACATACTAAAAATCTCAAAAAATCCAAGTGGTGGAAATAATATGAATAGTTTGCATAAATCGTTAATCCCTGCCGTGTAATATATCTATTCCTATATTTGGGTATAATTATTATTATTTTTTGGGGGAAAAGTTTATTTTGGTGATTCTACTTGCATTATCTTACTTCAATAACATTTTCTAAAGCATACAAGTGACTGACTACTTATTGTGGGGATTTCCTTGAACTCGTTCAAGTCTCCTATGTTAGGCAACCCTTTAACTACATTTTCGCCCAATTTATGGACACACCAATTTCCCCAGTTGTCGTTTGCTGGGCTAAATATCACAATGTTATCATTGTTCGTATGATTTTCCATAAGGTTTTAATATGTTAACTGTGCCAGTAAGCAACTTGGTGAATTTGAAGCTCACCAATACTGACTACTTGATGATATCTGGAGACAGTGTAAATGTGCACATGTTTATGGGTTCATGAAGTTGTCATTTTGGATAATTACTATGTTCACATAATTATTCAGTCACTTACAGTGTATATGCTTTAGAAAATGTTATTGAAGTAAGGATATGTAAGTAGAATCACCAAAATAAACTTTTCAAAAAAAAAAAAAAAATAATCTACCCAAATATATGAATAAATATATTACGCGGCAGGGATTAACGATTTATGCAAATTAGTCATATTTCCACCACTTGTATTTTTTGATATTTTTAGTATGTTATTCTAGAGAGCTTAGAAGTGCACTGTGGTGAAAAATATTCTATTGCAATTTGTGTGGGGTCAACAAAAGAAAATTAAGTATTTTCCCTGGACTATAATTCTACTCCTACCGTCTTGACCTAGATGAAATTGCTTAGATGAAATAAACTTGTATAAAGCCCTGTCCGCACTGGACTTAATTTGGGCAAACTAACCGAGCCAATGGTAACTTGCCCATTTTAAGTCCAGTGCGGACAGCCTGGGTAACTTTCCTCACAGGTAACTTACCCACGCCGCGCGGGAAGTTTAACCGAGCCAAAGGTGCCCAGGAAGATTGACCAGGAAGATTTAACCGAGCCAGAAAATCCAGTGCGGACGCGACGTCTCGGTTAAATCTTCCATCACCCATTATGTAAGAAAATAATGTTGAGAGCTAGCGTCGGGAACAGACGATCCGGTCGTCAAGTCGCGGTCATAGGTCACGCAGGGCGCCCTCTTTATTGTTTTGGAGCCAGCTTGGTTAGTTTACCCATCGTCTCGGCAATTCTACCCGCGTCAAATGAATCCAAGTGCGGACAGTGGGAAGATCAACCCATCGGAATGTTACCCGGCGTCATGGTCAAATTACCCAAAATGTTTATCCAGTACGAACACGGCTTAAGTCATTTCATTTAACAATAACTCTGCTATTATTTTATCATAGGCTCTATTGTTAATACGTGGCCAACTGTATTGACATGAATTTTGTCCATAGAAATAGGAAATGTAACTTGATACTTATTTCTTATCTTCCATAAGGCCTATCAATTACGTTTGGTAGAACGATTGTGTAAAATGACCTGTGACATCGCATAGCACCCCCGCTTATAGTGGTACGGTCGGCATGCACTATTTTTCAAAATCAAAGTGTCTGATGCAGCTTGCGGAATACACCTTGAAATTTCACTTTTCATTCAAATCGTATGTAAATCTTAGTACCACAATCTTATTCGTCGATGTGTACTTGCATCTCAGATGGCTTATCGAGTACTTTTGTGGCCTTTTTGAGGGTGAAATCGGATGTTTTGGGCAAACATTAGTCGGAGTAACTTGAACCCAAAAATCACCTTTTTCAACATGTAGACATGTCGGGTGATATCCAAGCAAGAGCCCTTTGGATCGCTGTACGGAATGTCTGCACATCGATCCCCCATGACCTCCCACACTTATCCCCCAAAAATGTCACGGAAAACGGCCACTTACAAAAATGCTGCTTGTCCCCAGTAGGCAAAGGATCAAGGAAGACACTAACAGTATCAGTGTGTTCTTACAACAAGTACCTTTCAAACAAGTGAGAAAATCAGGCCTCAAAATGTTGAGCAATGTTCGCCGATTCAAATGCACATAATTAATGAATTATAGCCATTGTTGAGCAAAGTCAACGGCTGTTTACTGTTACCTGTTTCGTGCACTGTGCAGTAGTGGTAGTGGATGGCTAATGACAAAGTAAAATATTACTTTGGTTGTAGCCATCTGAAATGTGTTTCAAATGAAAGAGCTAGGTGAATGAGGATGATTGGTGTTTGTTTGAGGAAAATCGGTCATACGGTTTGAAAGTTATATCGTTTTTAAACGACACCTGTTGGTGAATTCCGTTACCTGGCAACCGTATAAACAATCAGTTAAATGAAATTCAATTTTAATTGGTCTGTAATTAATTAATGAAAGTATCAAAATTAGCACAACTTCCTTTTTGTCAAAGAAAAATATTGATTAGTAAAGACAATATTGAAATAATGCATGCAAAGTTAATGAATGTTTAATTATGACAGAAGAAAAAGGGTTTTAAGACAAACACCGTTATTAAAACAAAGGAATTATGGGTAATTATTTTGAATATGGGTTCCAAGCAAAACGTGCAATAATCTTGGTTTTTATAACTCCATAAATGACAATCCAAAACTTTAATCCCACTGTTGTTTTCAGAAATATTTAGAAGAAAATGGCGTCTCTAACTCGTTAATCATTTAACAACAATATTTACTGAATTTAATTAATTATAATATTTTGAATACTGCTAATTAGTGTATTTCTATAATAACAAAATACTGAAGATGGTCTATCAGTGTATATGGTTGATTAATAAAACACCAATTATGCTAGTGTATGCTCGCTACAAGCTTAATATATTATTGTTTTAAGAAAATGAAGTGTGAATTAATGTTAATTAATATGTTAATTAACTTAATTAGTATTAAGGTCTTGTTATATTTTCTTTAAAACCTTTTTTAAATTGTTTAATTAACTTAACTGATATTAATATGGTTTTGTTACATTTTATAATTTTTTTTAAGTGTACCTAAACTACTAGATCAATTAAAAAAGTTAAGTCGCGGTCATAGGTCACGCAGGGCGCCCTCTTTATTGTTTTGGAGCCAGCTTGGTTAGTTTACCCATCGTCTCGGCAATTCTACCCGCGTCAAATGAATCCAAGTGCGGACAGTGGGAAGATCAACCCATCGGAATGTTACCCGGCGTCATGGTCAAATTACCCAAAATGTTTATCCAGTACGAACACGGCTTAAGTCATTTCATTTAACAATAACTCTGCTATTATTTTATCATAGGCTCTATTGTTAATACGTGGCCAACTGTATTGACATGAATTTTGTCCATAGAAATAGGAAATGTAACTTGATACTTATTTCTTATCTTCCATAAGGCCTATCTATTACGTTTGGTAGAACGATTGTGTTAAATGACCTGTGACATCGCATAGCACCCCCGCTTATAGTGGTACGGTCGGCATGCACTATTTTTCAAAATCAAAGTGTCTGATGCAGCTTGCGGAATACACCTTGAAATTTCACTTTTCATTCAAATCGTATGTAAATCTTAGTACCACAATCTTATTCGTCGATGTGTACTTGCATCTCAGATGGCTTATCGAGTACTTTTGTGGCCTTTTTGAGGGTGAAATCGGATGTTTTGGGCAAACATTAGTCGGAGTAACTTGAACCCAAAAATCACCTTTTTCAACATGTAGACATGTCGGGTGATATCCAAGCAAGAGCCCTTTGGATCGCTGTACGGAATGTCTGCACATCGATCCCCCATGACCTCCCACACTTATCCCCCAAAAATGTCACGGAAAACGGCCACTTACAAAAATGCTGCTTGTCCCCAGTAGGCAAAGGATCAAGGAAGACACTAACAGTATCAGTGTGTTCTTACAACAAGTACCTTTCAAACAAGTGAGAAAATCAGGCCTCAAAATGTTGAGCAATGTTCGCCGATTCAAATGCACATAATTAATGAATTATAGCCATTGTTGAGCAAAGTCAACGGCTGTTTACTGTTACCTGTTTCGTGCACTGTGCAGTAGTGGTAGTGGATGGCTAATGACAAAGTAAAATATTACTTTGGTTGTAGCCATCTGAAATGTGTTTCAAATGAAAGAGCTAGGTGAATGAGGATGATTGGTGTTTGTTTGAGGAAAATCGGTCATACGGTTTGAAAGTTATATCGTTTTTAAACGACACCTGTTGGTGAATTCCGTTACCTGGCAACCGTATAAACAATCAGTTAAATGAAATTCAATTTTAATTGGTCTGTAATTAATTAATGAAAGTATCAAAATTAGCACAACTTCCTTTTTGTCAAAGAAAAATATTGATTAGTAAAGACAATATTGAAATAATGCATGCAAAGTTAATGAATGTTTAATTATGACAGAAGAAAAAGGGTTTTAAGACAAACACCGTTATTAAAACAAAGGAATTATGGGTAATTATTTTGAATATGGGTTCCAAGCAAAACGTGCAATAATCTTGGTTTTTATAACTCCATAAATGACAATCCAAAACTTTAATCCCACTGTTGTTTTCAGAAATATTTAGAAGAAAATGGCGTCTCTAACTCGTTAATCATTTAACAACAATATTTACTGAATTTAATTAATTATAATATTTTGAATACTGCTAATTAGTGTATTTCTATAATAACAAAATACTGAAGATGGTCTATCAGTGTATATGGTTGATTAATAAAACACCAATTATGCTAGTGTATGCTCGCTACAAGCTTAATATATTATTGTTTTAAGAAAATGAAGTGTGAATTAATGTTAATTAATATGTTAATTAACTTAATTAGTATTAAGGTCTTGTTATATTTTCTTTAAAACCTTTTTTAAATTGTTTAATTAACTTAACTGATATTAATATGGTTTTGTTACATTTTATAATTTTTTTTAAGTGTACCTAAACTACTAGATCAATTAAAAAAGTTAATTACCTCTACCCCCCCCCCCTTTTTGGGGGGGATAAGTCACGCCCTTTCACTTAGTTTAGTGTTGCCATTACGAAAGCAAATACAATCACATGTATCTTTTTTAGCAACACAGAATTCAGCGTGGTCCCCATGAAATGCAATGATGTTTCCCCTTGGATGTTTTGCAAATTATAATACAGGTTATGATATATTAGTAATTATTTTTAGTAATTTACTAGAATGACTTTACGATTGTGAAAGGCAGCATGCACATGCAAAAGACTACCCACCGTGTGTGTGTGCGTGGTAAACTATGCAGCTGGCTATGTGCATACACACGTACGTACACGCATACATGTAGACACTACCACACTGAGGGCATACTTGTCATTCTATCCAATGGAGGACACTTGAGTGTGTGTGAATTACACCTATCAAAGTGAGGACACTACACTAAATTGCTGGTTGTCCATTGGTTTCATATTGATGTGCATTCTAAAGTCATCATTGCGATTGCAAATTCTAAATAGTCAAGTACTCTGACGCATCCGTACATGTATGTGAACTGACGAAACACCCTGCTTAGCTTTGATGAAGCTTCATTTTGTTCCGACAAAAGTCTTTGATGTTCCTCCAGCTTCGTGTCTGCAGTGCCACAAGACAGGATGTTTCGATGTCTCGTTTGCCAGGAAGCTTCTTCAGCAGAAAGAATTTCTGCAAACCCTTCGTAACGTCTCCCTTCTCCTCGGCAGTCCAGGGACGACGTTTCACTCGTCTCGAGTTGTTCAGAGATGCCAGACTTCCAGATGGAACACTGATAGGAGCCTGTCGAGTACCTAATGTCAAATAGGAAACAAGTCGATATCAAACACAGATATTTAGGCACTTTTAATTCAGACAGCCCGATAGCCAGATGAACAAACAAATGGACAGACAGACAATTGTTTTTTTAAAGACAGCCCGACTTAACCAGTTTGCGCCGGGATTATTTTAACATCGCCAAGCCCACGGGCGGGATTATTTTTTACGAAACTCGATCTGAAGCGGGTTCAGGCTGATAGTGCCGGGAAGCACACCCACGCATTTCCGGCCTTGCGCGCTGCTGACATACATTTCCGAACTTGAACTTGGCAGGTTTATGCGTCATTCGTTTTGAATTTTGGAAAATTTTTGCGTTTATATACGTCATCCGGCGCGAACTGGTTAAAATACAGACACATAAAAGCCTAAACTTACTGTTTTCACTGGGCACATCACAGGAATTGTCACTGCTGTTATCGCTGTCCTCGTCACTAGTGAAGCCTTCTGCAAGTCACAAAGAGCAGTTTTTGTTAGATTAATGCACACATACCCGACAGTTGGTTGTTGTCCTGCATGTAAATTCAGAAAAGTGGACTCAACTCTTGTCAAATTTCTGTGGTCTGTTTCTTTCTAATTTTTCTCTATTTCTCTTTCTTGTTCTGTAATGCAGGAGCAATAGCAAAAGAAATGCACACAAACACGTATACCATTTGTTATCATATATTGTGAACTGATAACAAAATGTTATTTCTTGCATTTCTTTCGCTGTTGAAGATGTATTAGTGAATAGTAATTACTGATCAAATATTTTTCAACAAAAGCAATAATTAATGTCTTTCTTTTGCTGTTGAGTAAATAATTTAAAACAACTGTGTCCTTACCACCAGTGACATGCAGTTCATCCAGGGATTTGCCCTGCTGGGAAGGCAAGTTTCCCCTCTCCAAGCTGAGAAAAAGTCTAGAAAGTTTGGTGACCCTCTGCACAGTATCTGGCAACTGGTAGTATTCACGATGGACACGCAAATCATGACCCATGAAGTTTGCAAGTGTTTCAAGTTGATGTTCCTTCAAGGCAAGAATTTGCGATGCGGTTGCCACGTGCTTACGAAGTTTTGTAGACCGGATGCTGGCAGCATTGTCAAGGCCCGCCATGTCTGCGTACAATCTTATACAGTCACATCCTCTTATATGACCTGTACCTCCATAAGAACATCGTGCAAACAAGTAGGTGTTGTCGTGGGCGACTCCAGCTTCATTTCTCTTCGCAATCAGAGCACTCAACCACGCCACCACCTCATTGCTGAGAAGCACAGGAACAGTTCGACCCCTCTTGCCAACTATTTCGACAACTCTGAACATCTTGCACAGATGCCGTTCAAGATCAGTCAGCAGGCATTCCCCGTTCACACTAGCTGTTGTGTGCTTCTGAAAGTCTTCTAGTTTCATTTTTGATACCTCCCCTTGCCTTCTGCGGTTGAACATAATAAGGTGGCACAGTGCGACTTCATTCAATCTCTTCCAAGCTGGTCCAATTTGTTCGCCCCGAGCATCCTGGACAAGTTCCACTTCTCTGTTGCCAGCTTCATGGAGGAACGCCGACATTTTCACAACATCAGCATTTGTCGGCAGAATTTGAGGTTGGTTGCGCTTTCCTTGGTACAGTGTTCTGTGTGCATGGGTGGATACACGGTCTCGCCAGGTCAGTTCGCACAACTGCAGAAATTCTTCAGCGTGTTGGGCTTTTTGCTTTTGGCCAGACTCTAGAGCATTTCCTTTAAGTATGAGTGCACACTTCTTGATGGAATGTCCAATCTTTAAAGCTAGAGACGGAACATCATACAACTGCTTGTCTTCATTAAAGCCAGCAATACCGTGAATAGCCTTGATGATATCATTCAGGTAGTGGGGGTGGACAAATAATTCAAGTGATGCATTTGGTTGGTGTGTATTCTTGCGGAGTTGTATGACAAGACGACCCAATTCCCGTATCTTGTTTCGGATGTAGCCATGTTGATCTACATCGTGCCCGAGTTTCGCGTATTCCCGCTTGGCTACTTCCACAATCAAAGTGTCATTCTTGGCCAGCAGAGTCACCTCATCTCTCTTCATCGGAATAAGAACCTGGTTCAACTGGAAAGACACACCGACAGGTGGAGGCTCTAACAAATCACTCTTGTGAGCAACACATCTACGCAGAGGAGTTGTGGTAGTGCTACCATGCGAGTGTGCAGGGAGTGCAGGTTTCAGTGGGCACTGGTGACGCCAGAGATCACTTCGCACATAATAGCCATAACAATATATGCACGGTCCGTATGCATGTGGAGATACCTTATGATTAGGCCTATATCCTACAATAAGTGCACCCCGGCCTTTCCGAAGGACTTGGCAATTGTGCCTATGATTACCAACATTGCGGATTTTCCACAGAAGTATCTTACGGGCACTTGGGTTGGTCTCAGACGCAATCTCTACAACTTCGCTCTCTTCTTTGTGACATGACTGGAGATGACGGGGCAACTTAGATTGAGGTACTTCACAGAAAAAGCAAAAGTGTTTCTTGTCCCATTTCCTGTGCCCACTTTCATTGCTGGTCTCCATGACCGTTATGTGACCGGTCTCAGTAGCCTCGGTTGATGATCTCTGTGACTCGGCACTTGAGGCTTCATATGGAGCAGTACAAACGGCAGGTCCTCTACCAGAATCAGCCTGTGGGCCATCATCCCAAATGGAACTGCTTTGTAGACTGTCTGAACCATTTAAGTGCGGATTCAAGAAACTCGGATGGGCCACCTGGCATAGAAATCAAATCAAAATCACATTTAATTTTAAACAAATAACAATTTCTTTAGGGAGGGGTGGGAGGGCGAGGGGAGGGGTGGGTGTGTGGGGGAGGGGTGGGTGTGTGTGGGGGGGGGGGGGGGGTGAAGGGGATGGTGCTTGCCAAAAACACTTTATTTACAAATTTGTTTCTGGCTTCTGGGCACCCACAGTGAATATTTGATAGGGTTCAGAAAACAAGTTCACTAATGAATCAAAATCTTACTACTTTCTATGTTGCCGGATGCAGAAAACGTTTATGATTTAGAACGAGTGGAAAAAAACCAAAACACCACTGTTATTTTCTTTCGGGGTAGACGCATATGCCTAATTGCCTCGGACTAGTTGACCCTCTAAAGGAGAGGGAGTTGGGAGTAGGGGTGGGAGGGGTGGGGTGTGGGGTGTGGTGTGGGGTGGGGTGGGGGGGGGGGGTGAAAGGGGGGGGGGGTGCTTGCAAAAAAAACACTTGATTTATAAATTTGTTTCTGGCTTCTGGGCACCCAGAGTGAATATTTGGGTTCTGAAAACAAGTTGAGTGTGTGTGAATTACCTCATATGGAGCAGTACAAACGGCAGGTCCTCTACCAGAATCAGCCTGTGGGCCATCATCCCAAATGGAACTGCTTTGTAGACTGTCTGAACCATTCAAGTGCGGATTCAAGAAACTCGGATGGGCCACCTGGCATAGAAATCAAATCAAAATCACATTTAATTTTAAACAAATAACAATTTCTTTGGGGAGGGGTGGGAGGGCGAGGGGAGGGGTGGGTGTGTGGGGGAGGGTTGGGTGTGTGGGGGGGGGGGGGGGGGGGGGGGGGGGGGAAGGGGGGGGGATGGTGCTTGCCAAAAACACTTTATTTACAAATTTGTTTCTGGCTTCTGGGCACCCACAGTGAATATTTGATAGGGTTCAGAAAACAAGTTCACTAATGAATCAAAATCTTACTACTTTCTATGTTGCCGGATGCAGAAAACGTTTATGATTTAGAACGAGTGGAAAAAACCCAAAACACCACTGTTATTTTCTTTCGGGGTAGACGCATATGCCTAATTGCCTCGGACTAGTTGCCCCTCTGAAGGAGAGGGAGTTGGGAGTAGGGGTGGGAGGGGTGGGGTGTGGGGTGGGGGGGGGGGGGGGGGTGAAAGGGGGGGGGGTGCTTGCAAAAAAAACACTCGATTTATAAATTTGTTTCTGGCTTCTGGGCACCCAGAGTGAATATTTGGGTTCTGAAAACAAGTTGAGTGTGTGTGAATTACCTCATATGGAGCAGTACAAACGGCAGGTTCTGTACCAGAATCAGCCTGTGGGCCATCATCCCAAATGGAACTGCTTTGTAGACTGTCTGAACCATTTAAGTGCGGATTCAAGAAACTCGGATGGGCCACCTGGCATAGAAATCAAATCAAAATCACATTTAATTTTAAACAAATAACAATTTCTTTGGGGAGGGGTGGGAGGGCGAGGGGAGGGGTGGGTGTGTGGGGGAGGGGTGGGTGTGTGGGGGGGGGGGGGGGGGGGAAGGGGGGGGATGGTGCTTGCCAAAAACACTTTATTTACAAATTTGTTTCTGGCTTCTGGGCACCCACAGTGAATATTTGATAGGGTTCAGAAAACAAGTTCACTAATGAATCAAAATCTTACTACTTTCTATGTTGCCGGATGCAGAAAACGTTTATGATTTAGAACGAGTGGAAAAAACCCAAAACACCACTGTTATTTTCTTTCGGGGTAGACGCATATGGGTATTTCCATAAATTCAGGTCTCACTGGAAAAATATCATTTTCAGTGACATGAGTGACTTCACCAGATCATAGCTAAGAAAGTCCAAGTCCCATGCTCACTTTTACTTTTAAATATTGTTGTGCAGGGGTGTATCTTCAATAATAAGATAACAAATATTTTTATTTTACAAACGGACTTGTATATTTTGATGGAATAAATGCCGACAATATCACTTTTTTGGGCAAAATGCTGTGACATTTTTACATCACTGTCAATTTGTTAGATCTGCAGTCCTATCGTATGGTAAAATGGATTACAGATGGTCATAAATGATAGATAACAAACCAATTTTGAAAACAATAAGCTGAAACCTAAAACTTAAATTTTGTTTAAAAATTTGAGCGAAATTCTGTAAATGGGTTCCTCGTGTAAGGTTTGGTGTCCCCAAAAATAGCTTACTAAGTGAACCTTTACTGTGAGTGTGGAATCCATATCAAGCAGCAGTGGCTCTATTTTTTAGTCATTTCTTGTAGCATTTACATGGTTTTAAAGTTTTAGACAGAATAGGTGGTGAAAATATATCAAATCTAAAAATTATGGTCATTCTTAATTTTTCCAGATGACCTTGGTGTCCCATCAAATATTACGTCGGGACATATTGATGATTCATTTTTTAGATGGTATCACATGTTATTTGCTGTTAATTCTACTTGATTTGTTTCTGAATTGTGGTTTCTTCACATACATGAATAAAAATTGACATCTTTGCATCAAATTAAAAAAAATTATAAAAATAAAGATTTGGTGTCCCACTTACACGAGGAACCGCCAGGAATCACTTTCCTGGCCAAAAATTAGGGATTAGTTCAAGTGTGATTAATTAAGTGGATTTTTGACTTGCAACATGATCAATCGTTATGAAAAGAACATAAAATTAGCAAAAAACATGTTTTAGGATGCCCAAATGTAAGATTTTTCATTTCGGTGTCCCACTTACGCGAGGAACCCTATTTTTTCCGCGTAAACCACCCTATTTGGAGCTAATCCACTGTAATTTTAGTTCAGAATGATTGTTTTATCACCATTTACATGGAACTTAGTCAATATGCAATTTTTAAAAAGTAATGTTCAACATAAAGTTGTTTTACTGATTTTATGATCAAAATACACATGTCACAGACTGTGTTCCTTATTTATGGAAATACCCATATGCCTAATTGCCTCGGACTAGTTGCCCCTCTGAAGGAGAAGGAGTTGGGAGTAGGGGTGGGAGGGGTGGGGTGTGGGGTGGGGGGGGGGGGGGGTGAAAGGGGGGGGGGGGGGTGCTTGCAAAAAAAACACTTGATTTATAAATTTGTTTCTGGCTTCTGGGCACCCAGAGTGAATATTTGGGTTCTGAAAACAAGTTGAGTGTGTGTGAATTACCTCATATGGAGCAGTACAAACGGCAGGTTCTGTACCAGAATCAGCCTGTGGGCCATCATCCCAAATGGAACTGCTTTGTAGACTGTCTGAACCATTTAAGTGCGGATTCAAGAAACTCGGATGGGCCACCTGGCATAGAAATCAAATCAAAATCACATTTAATTTTAAACAAATAACAATTTCTTTGTGTTATCTATAAAATATACTATCTATTTTAACACCATCACAAGCAACAACATTCGCCCTTGATGTGCAACTTAACTGACGACATACCGGTATTTATCCTCTTCATAAAAAGATATGTAATTCAAATGAGAATTTGTGTCATGTGCATTCATTATATGACTTCTAAGACTTCTAAGGCACTTAGGGAGACACTAAAATGTCTCCCTAAGTGCCACTGTCTCCTTATTACCTAAAAAATTACGCTAGTTTGTCTCCCCAAGTGCCTATTTGGAAGAATTACGCATTTCATTGGTATTCTTCCTAACCTGTCTGTTTTTAATTAATGCATTCTATGGTAATTTTCTCACCTGGTGCTCAAATAGGCAGCGTGTCACACCATCAGTGTATCGGACGCAGTACTTTCCTGATAAGAAAGCCACAAATTCAACTAATTAAACTTTAAAGAGATTACATGCAATTGGGAGTGGAATGTTGAAAAGTATTTGTTGTTTACAGATCATATATATTTTTGGTTCTGAAAGGGGGGGGGGGGGGAGGAATCAAGTTTAGGAAAAATGGCATTGTTTATTTACATGTGGTACATGTCATGGGGGGATGTAAGAGGGTATACAGCTGTCTTAATTTATGTGTAACAAATGGGATTCTACATTATGGATTACATTTCTTACCTACGGAACCCACAACCCTAATGTGGGTTCACGTTAACGTGAACCCACAAATTACGAGGGCATTCCATTTGTTTTCGTCATATGTCCTTTAGAGGCTCCGCACTTACCTTTGGTGAAGGAGATTATTACGGCAGGATACCATGATGAATCTGGAGGCCACAGTGCGATTACGTTCTCCCCTTCATGATGCTGGTGATTTGTCAAGGTTCCATCAAGACGACTACTTCGTTTCATGTTTGTTATGGTAGTTCTGTCAGCCACACCTAGACTACACAACAATACAACAACAATATACCATTAAACTGATAATAAGCCACTTTGGAGTTCCGACTGCGCATGTGCACAACAAGATTCAACAATTTTTCTCAAGGAGGTCAAGTGATACAAACACGGCAGACAAATGCACACAAGGCTATGGGGGACGCGGTAACCAAATCCGCATTTTTTACATTTTCTTGTGAAATCGAAAAAAATAAATAATATTTGTTCGAACAAAAGTTTGGCCACACAAAGCGGCTGAAAACACCAAAACGTAAACAAAAATATGTTACTTAGTAACTTTAAAACACGACGATCTCTTGAAATTTGCTGGTACCCCGCTATGCTTTTGCACGCAATCGATGAAATGTTTATATCGAAAGAAAAATCGTCAAGGGAAAATGTGCGCATGTGCAGTTGGAATACCAAATTGGCTTATACAATTAAATATTAATAATTGTGGCTACTTATTTGTTTTATTATTTATACAATAACTACAATTAACTATTTCTTGTTCGCACGGTGCTCAACAACTCATGCTTGCGTTGGCAAAATAAAGCAGTTAAATTTGGTTATAACTTCTATATTATTCTGAAATTAGGCATATTCACTTCCCATATCATCCTATAGACTAGAGTAAGAGATCGAGGCCATTTAACTAAAAATTACATTACAACGTAAATGAGCACGTCATATACCGTCATCTGGGGTGACTTTGATACTCAGTGTGACTTTGATAAATCACCCCGAATGTCAAAATTGAACAACAAAGTGTCCAAAACTCTGTGTAGTTGTGTTTTTATGATAGTATTTGTCTTTTCTGTCTTCGCAGATACTGATTGAGCTCTGATGTACCGTAACAATCATGCCACGGGTCTATAAACGGAAGGCTGGGTCGAGGGGCTATCAAACCATTAAAGTTATCAGAAAACCCAAATATTTGTATTGTTTGAATAGTTTTGTAGCTTGTGTTTTTTTAAAACGAATTAAAATTATCAAAGTCACCCCAATAAGAGGGTTAATTTGATAACATAGGCTTTATTCATTGGTTATCAATGTCACCCCGACAACGGGGTGACTTTGATATTTTGTTGTGGTTTTAAAAAAAATATGAAAACACAATCTGATGAAGAAATGATTTGGTCTATTGATAGCCAAGAGGCACATTGTTATTAGTTGAAAGAATCAAGGGTGAAAACCCCATTTATCCTACTCAAAAGATATCAGAAGTGCCAAAAACTATCAAAGTCACCCCAGATGACGGGTATGTCATACTCTGCTACATTCATACTCAGTCATACTCATAGTCATACATAGCGAGTAACATGCAAGCTTCCAAATACAATATCTCTACTTACCATTTATTCCAGCTCCATGGTACACCTAGCTAGCTGCAAATGACCACGTCTTCGCATAAACTACAATATGCACTTAGGCCAAAACAACGTTATAATAGTTAAGACATGTCTAAACGAGTATGTTGTCATGTATGTACACATGTAATTGTACATACATGTTTACATTTACGTCATTTTCACACGCGCAACCAACGGAGGGCGCTATGCCATTCAGAGTAATCCCGTTTGCGGTTTTTTTGACGGGGAAAAAAATGTGCATACTGCCTCACGTCAGGTCTTATGCGTCAACCGAGGACTCCTCCCAAACGCTTTGATATTTAACCAACAGTCAAAAACGGCCACGAAAGTGCCATTTTTCACAATATTTCATACCGAGGACGCGCTCGGTTTGCAAGGTGTCCTCAGTATGTGAGTGTGTACTTACATTAAAGCCCTCCATTTGCGGTATTGACATGTACATGTACACACGCAACGTCGCACATACGTCTGAAACCTTAATCACTCATGTTGCATTAGACTGTCTGGGTACCTGTCTATATAAATCGTGATAGTCTGGCCCGCGTACAGGCATTCCAACGCATTTCAATGCATTTCTCGATTAGAGGAGGCAAAAGCCAGACAAGCTGGTGTTCATACGACTACATTCCAAAGGCATGTGTTAGGAAGTTGGGACCAGCATGTACTTTGGTATCGATGCCATTGTGTAGCCAATGGATTAAGCTTTCGTTTGATGCGCGACTTTCTGTTGTCCAGTACATTCTGACATCGTGTTTTCGTCGGTGTTAGTTTTGTTCGATTATTTCAAAGCTTTTACTCTAATCGGATAAAATCTGGACAGTTATCAATGAAATAAGCATTTTAACAGCTTTATGTTGGTATCAAATTCAGATGTTTAGACCCCGATACGATTTTACTTCGAGCGTTAGAAAACGGATTATTCTGACTCGTGAAACCGACTGTGCGCGGTGTGATACCACGCACAGCCACACGCACAAGCGACCGTATATCGCTACTGCGCACCTACCTCTGCGCCGCTTCACTGGCGCTGTACACAATCCTCGTTTCAACGTGAAGAATTGCGACCCCACTCATAGCGATTACACAGGGCTATAGCGCGGGCGTTTGGTAGCAGTCTGTGTAAGAGCCTGTGTTTTCGTGTCATTGACATCGAGTGTTGTTTACCAGCGAAAACAAAAATCAGATTGATCAACGCGTTCTAAAGTTACGATTTTGCCGGAAATCCCACTTTTTTCAGAAGGTAAGCTCACTTTTATGTTGATTTGAAGGTATAGGGGGTATAGACGGAAGAAAACGGACCTCGGAAATGGAAAGAACGATGTCTAATTAGTCTAATAAAATCAACTTGTTAATTGAAGATGTGTCGCCCTAAGTCGCCGTGTAATCAAATACACAGAAAGGTGCTGCGGGGAGTCTCGTACTATGAGTCGTAGTAAATCTTGGGGCGATTTCTGGGTAGACTTTGCATGTGATATGGTGGCTTGTTTAACATTCGATTGTCGATATGTTGGTAATCAAGTGTTTAATTTAAAGTTTAACTAACTAATTAAGTATAATTTTATAATTAGTGAATATATATATATATATTTAAATGTAGTTTTATTTTTATAAAAAACAATAGAATTTATCTTTTTTTTTTTTCAATTTTTTTTTCATTTATTTTTTTTTTTTTTTTTGAATGATCAGACATCAAGATGTGGTGACACATCTCTGATGATCTGTGACCTTGCGACCCGCAGGGTAGGGGGAACCCCTGGCCAAATTTTTAATTTGAATTAAAACTTTGGTACTAATATCCTAAATTGGTGGCACGGATTTGCGGCTAGGCCCGCAGGCTAGTTTTTTTTAACAAAACTTAGTAGTTCGGTTTGATTCATTTAAAACTTTTTGGCCTGGTTTGTTGTATGCAGTTTACCATATTTTGCAATACTTCATTGCAACTTGCATCTAATTTTTGACATCTTTTTCATTTCAGATGGGTGTCAGCATAGATGTGTGGCGTCAGCGTATTGGGCGATTCAAGATGCCGAGTTCAAAAGCATCAAGATTATCTGCTGGCATTGAAGTTGTATTTCCTGGTAGCAAAATATCTATCGGCATTGGAATGACAACATATTTGGCAATTATCTTGTCAGTAGCTTTGGCTGTTACTTTCGTACCACCAATATTTGACCACTTCACAACATGTGGAGACGTTGAAAGCAATCCTGGTCCAGAAACACCGCTTTTACATGAGGATGTGCTGCAGAAATTGCAACAAGGCGAACCAGTGGCTGCTATTCCGGACGGCATACTCTTCAAACATGTGTTTCAACTGGACAACCTCCGCAAAGAGAATAGTTCACCTTGGAAAACGGTTATTATTTGGCTGAAGTGTCTCCTTCCAGATTTTCCATCAGTTGGAGATCATTGGCCAAGAAATATCCAGCACCAGTGGGAAAAAAACATTTTGGAAAAACGACGTAAGCACTTGAAAGCGACATCCCACCCAGAGAGATTGAGCGAATGGGAGGAAACTCCTTATACCCTTCCTACCGTTAAAGGACCAAAGGCAAAAACATCAACAAAGGAGATACCCATGACAAAATATGAAGCAGATTTGTTGACGGAGTCAAATGAACAATTAACTAATGAATGTGATGAACTCAAGCAAGAGGTTGAAGAACTTAAATTACGTCCCTCTCCACACAAGCAAATAGTTGACAAGCGACGAGAACAAAGTCATAAAAAGACTATTGCCAAAGAACGATCGAAAGCAAAAACTTTGAGCAAGGCAAAAACAAAATCAGAGAAAAAAATTGAAACCGTGACAACATCCAAAAGAAAACTAAGTACCGACTTCACCAATTTGACCGCCAAACAAAAGAGACTGGAGAACAATCAGGAAATAGAAAAGAATGCATATGTTTTTGGATTAGAAAACGAAAATGTCGAACTCGCACAAAAGGTTAAAACTTTGGAAGAAGAACTCAAACAGTGTAAAGAGGTGAATTCTGTATTGCTTGACGCTGCTATAGATTGGCGCAAAAAATTAGCGGAAGTAGAAAAAGAAGAACTCACACTAATGAAAAAAGGTTCTTTTACAAGCAACACACGAAAGTGTGTTTATGAGTTGCTGGGGTCTCATGTGGCCCAGGAAAAAATACCACATGTCATGGAGTCCGTGTTGAATATGGCACGAAAGAAAGCGGACCATGTTCCAAGTGCATCCTCAGTAAGGAACATGAACAAAGAAATGCTAGTTGTGGCACAAAGTCAATTGGAAAGCTTGATCGACTCTGGCTCAATTTCACTTCAAAGCGATGAAACACCCAAGTTTGGAGAGTGCTACGAAGCCTTTGTAGCGAATGATGACAATGAGAACTCATACATTTTAGGGATGCGCCATATGGCAGACAAAAGCTCTCAAACTACATTTGACACACTACAAGAAATATTACACGACATTACAGACACATGTACAACAATAAGTGACAAAGAAAATGTTGGGTACAAAATTATGACCAAAATAACATCAACCATGACTGACAGAGCCAAGACAGAGACGAAATTCCACAGTCTTCTTGCAACATTTAAGGAAGAATGCATGCCACTTTACTATAACAATTGGGATAAAATATCTGAGGCTTCACAAACCCAGCTGTCTAAATTATACCAATTTTTTTGTGGACTTCATCTCATGGTGGGCATGGCAGACACGGTAAATGCAGCAATGAAAGAATGGGAAGAGTTACAGAACACAAACCAAGAAACATTCACTGAAATTCAAAATTTGGATACCGATCTGGTACAAAAAGGTACGGAATCAAATATAGTGCGTTGTGTACGCCTAGTTTGTAAAACACTAGCAAAAGGAGCTGATCCCAAAAGCGGAAAACAGAGAGAATGGCGCACTCATTGTAATTCTATAAATAAACCACAATATATACCGATGCTTCAGGTTTTTAAAGGAAACAGATTTAATATTATTTTTCTGCTTGGTGGAAATGCCTTCTTTTTGTATGAGCACATACTGACATGTCTTGACCAGGTTGGAGAACCAAATAAACTTGTCCGTGTTTGCCTCAGTTTGGTCAAGGATAAATTAAACCGAGCCGGATGCAGAGCACTTGGTATACTTAGGAAATTCATCATGATGCCACTATGGAGATTAACAGAAACTAAAGGACACATACTAGAAATGAACAAACATTATACTGATTTAGTGGCATTTCTTACCAAGTGCTCTGCAGAGGACTCGGAATTGATTTTTGAACTTATACGGGGAGAGGTGACACCGTTTAGCAACAGTCTGGTTGAGGAGGACGAGGTGACGGCAAGTTTAACAAAACCAGACGATAGCGATGTCCTTGTAGTTTCACTACTCAAAACAATACTTGTCTCACTTAAATTGTATGTTGAAAAAACAATTGCAGAACATATACAGGGAGGTAAATACTGGGATGTAGGTGAACATGTTTGGAAGGCGACAGTCAGCGCACCCAGGCACAATAAAAACCCTGAGCGCGTATTTGGGTTGTTGGATTTTCTTGTTCACAATCGTCCTAATTCTTCTGCATTAGTTAATGAGGCTGTCCTTATGTATGTTTATAACCACACAAGTGACTATTTAAAACAAATGGACCAAGAAAAACTTGACAATCTTATCAAACATGTAAAAATTCGTACTAAAGAAATGGTCAAAGTGTATAAAGAGAGGGAAGAGAAGATTCTTACAAAACATTTAGAATTAAAAAGAGAAAGGGCCATGCGTGATGAAAGAAGGAAAAATGTACAGTTAAAGAAAAAAACTAAATTAACTGACAACATTGTAGATGAAGGACTATGGCAGTCAGAGGAAGAGGTGGACATGAAACTTGCCCAACCAAATGTAAATGAGGCAGACAAGAAGCGGGGCCTAGCATGGCAATTGCAATTCAGGCAGAATGTCTTGGGACAATACCACAAAGACAAAACTGTATTCACTTTGTCCAAAAAAGGTAAACAAAAAACATCAGATGAACTTAAGGAACAGCTTAAAATATTAATCAGAGCAGCATCTACAGTTAATACCTCAACCACAGTTTCTCGCTACGATCGAGAAAAAGAACACATTCCTCTTTTGGTCGGCAAACGTGTACTTCATAAATTTGAAAATGGTGATTATACTGGCACTGTAATTGCTCCTGTCCCTGGCTTCCCATCATGGTACAATATAAAGTATGATAACATGGATGATGATGACTTTATGTATTCATATCGTCTTGTTGATGATTACAAGGCAGGAAACCTTCAACTTTTATTTGAGTGATATACTTAATTTACAAACATGTAAATTCGTACATACAAAATTGACCATGCGTTGTTAGGGAAATATCACTATTGTTTATTTTTTTGATACTATAATATGTCCATAGCAACCACATAGCAACCTAATTATATTCAGTAATTATTCCTTTTCAAACTGTACAGAAACTTTAAATAGGTATATCAAAATGGTTTGGTTTTGCTTTTGAAAAATATTTTCGGGGAAATAGTGTGTTTCTACAATGGCCGCTATGAAACATTACCTCAAAATATGTAAACAAATCACTATGCTGTTGCTATGGTAACCATACATTGTATAATATTTTTAACACTTTCATTTGATAGGCAACATATGGTAACTAAGGTTATAACTTTTTGTTGCTAAGGAAACATCAATATTTTTCAAGTTATAAACATTTGTTTATTTCATAATTATTGTATTTTTCCGTTGCCATGGTAACGAACAGTCGACGACGCAACGTAACGAAATCAACTTGACTTGAATTGTCTTGACTTGGGATACCTGTGAATAAAACAGATAACTGATACCATGTTTTGTATAGATTCTACAAGTGTTTGAAGTTGTTTACTTATTTATGAATATATAATTAGGCACATTTGCTTGTAAACAAGGGTAACATTTGACCAAGTTTCTCCATTTGAAACTAATACGATTTGGCCCGAAGTTTCTTAAACTTGAAAAATACATATCTCCGCAACCCCTTGACCGATTTTAAAAAAAAAGGTGTCATATGAATCCTACAGCCCTAAGCTACAACATGGTAATTGAATTGAGCCAATTAAATACATTTGAAAAATTCATGTGCAGTTCTGAAATGCCGTCAATAGGGGACGGGGCATTGTCCGACCGTCTTTCCTCTTTTGTTTGTACTCTAACGTTTTCGGATGATCGCCATAGGATTTGCACACGAGTCTGAATCGGGGACCTTTGCGGATTAGGGGACCCCATTGTTCCCTTTGTCATACGTCCCCTATTTCAATCAAAAACAAACGCACGCACACCCATACCCACACATCGCCACGTTGTGTGTTGTGCGCACACACAGGCCGTCGTCCCTATAGTTGAGTACACACTACACACCGTCCAAAACATGTTTCTTTGACCTATACATACATCATACATACATTTATAAAAACGAACTTTCTCCATACTGAACAGGCACCTTTTTACCTTTGACGTTGCCTTTTCAACTCCAAATAAAATAGTGAAAGAAAAAGTTCCTAACCGCAGTTTCATAATCATACACAGGCCAAGCTTAAGGGCGCCGCCATTACTAAAACTATTCGCGCCTCGACTTTTGAGGGCGCTACACATTATTTTTGTCAAAACATTCGCTTCAGACGCATCGCGTCCAAAAGCGACAAATCTATTATTGTATTTGTTTTTTCATTTTTTTTTTTCAAGACCCATTTTTACTGTGTTTGTTTTTGTACCAACTTATATCTCACCGAAATTTCGCGACGAATTTCTCTCCACTGATGTTCACTCCGAACCGTTAAGGGTGTCTGACCCGAGTGCGCGGGATAGCCGGGCTAGGTAGCCCTTTCGCTGGACTCTGTTGCTAGATGGACCTTGCTGTCGGCCAAACTCGGATTCGCAGTTTGCTTACTATTGACGAATATGTTTCAATCAGCGGGTAGACCCAGCCTTGCATTTGACACCCCAAGCGACGAGGTGTGGTGGTCGACTTCAGATTACTCTTTAGTCGATGGGACCCTTCCACACAAATTGAAAGGTCCCAGTGATTCAGGTACATCACCCCCCTGCTACACCTGGCTGGGGCAGTAGAGGGAGCTTAACCCCTCACTGGTGCTAGGAATAACACTCCCCTCACCCAAGAAGTATAAATCCTCCTTATAAGCTAGAAGAGTTAAGTACTCAAATGGTGTTTAAAGCACACAAGAACATTTACATTCATTTCAAAAATAACCTAGCGAATGATTAGGCCATATAAAAAACAAAACTAGTTTCTAGTCCAGATGATTTTTGGTTATAGGGTCGTATCATATAATGATAATTAGACTCCACTAACTCTACAAAAAAAAATAAGAATTAGGATTGGTAGAAAAGTGCCGATGTGAATATGACTCAGATTGTTGTCACTTTTAATTTATTTAAAAACTTTTGTTGTAGCAAAAAATTGATCCACACGAGGATAAGAAACAATATATTCATTATTTGGCCTTATAAAAAGCTTACATGGATTAAAAATGTTACTGGTTCCCCCTTGTTTATTTCATCTGGTTTGTCGTCTAGAAGAAAACAGAAAAACCAATGTAGGTAATGTTAACGATCATTCAAATGACTGATCGTTGACAATTACTTACATTGTTGTTTTTTCTTATTATTTACAGTTATGATATTGGGTTTTCCTATAATCACGGCTTTAGCAACTGCTGCATTTTTTGAGAGACACCTTGTAGTTAGAGAAGTTATCAGTAAAGATACCAAACATTTTTGTTTTTAAGAGCCAAAGATTGCAAACTGCATGAACTCCTGGCTGGAAGACGTCCTAATGGCGGTATGCAGCGCTCCGTAGGCCGCCGATGCAGGCGCCCTCTAACGCCTAACGTGACCACGCCCTTAGCTTCGAATAGAACGTCTTGGCTAACTAACTTAATCGCTCGAAAAAATTCGCATGTGTGTGACGTTGTGTGTACAATCGCGTGACGTAACATGGTCAAGTTTCTGTTACGTCACGTAATTATGCACGCAACGTCACACGCGCATGCAAATGCGACACAATTATGCTTAATAATTTTCCGAGCGATTGTTGGTTAGCCAAGACGTCCTATTCGAAGGTCATGGCGTGGTCTACGTTTAGAGGATGCCCTCATAGGCAGCCTACGATACCGCGATTAGAATGCAAAGAATGTGTAATTTTCTTGTTTTTTTAAATGTTTTGTTTACATATAATTGTATTTTATACCTTTATATAACATTGTACTATGGATAAGCATTCAGCCATTGAGCTGATTTTTGAATTTGTTTGTGATTGTAAATTAGTGTATACACAAGAAATTTAGACAATTAAATAACTTTTCATGAAACTGAATTATTGTGTGTATTTTTTTATTATTAAGTGTGATTGAGGTCTGCAGTTAAAACTTCGTTTTTACAAACCTAATACTACTGGTTGGCACAAGTCCGGTATGTTGGAAATAAAGGTAACATTGTAAGGGTTTAGTGTTGCATTTTTGTTTTTAATTGGCTAATATTTGACTTTTTGGAAAACATTGAAATTGTAAGTGGGCTAGCCTTGCATTTTTATAAAAATGTGCAAACAAATTTGGAATTAATTAAAATAATTGAATTAATGTAAGGTGTTAGCCTTGTATTTTTATTAAAATTAACAAAATAATTACTTTTGGGAAAACATTTAAATTGCAAGGGGTTAGTTAATAGCCTTGGATTTTTATTAAAATTACACAAACCACAAGATAAACTGACTATGTGAATATGCACATTTACAAATAACGCAAACTCAGTTTTACTTGTGGTTTATTTGAGTATTATAAAATAAAACATCGTATCCTTATTGAGTGATCCCCACAATGTCGCTTCCCAGGTTGTATCGTACAATTGGGTGTGATCCCTGGCTAAACGGCATTCTGGTGTTTATGACTTCTGACTAATATGCCCTCGAACAAAGATACTGACCATTTGGAAGACCACCAACATAGGGCAAGATAGCTCAGTTGGTAGATCGACCGACCGGAATTCTAGAGGTCGCAGGTTCAACGCCTTGCCAATTTCTTTGTTCACTTTTAATTTTATTTAATTTTAAGAAAAAAAAATGTAAGGGGTTATATCCTTGCATTTTTATAAAATTGGCCTATTTTTTTATTTTTTAGATAAATTAAACATTGAAAGAGGTTAGCCTTGCATTTTTATAATTTTTTTTCCAAATTAACAATATAGAACATTTTTAAATTGTAAGGGGTTAGCCTTGACCTTCGCCATGACCTTTGAATATGTCGTCTTGGCTAACTCGCCTAATCGCTCGGGAAATTACGAGCGGAATTGTGTACATTTGCATGCGCGTGTGATGTTGCGTGCATAATCGAATGATGCTACATGCATAATCGCTAACTCATTGGTCAAGTTTCTGTTACATCACATAATTATGCAACGTCACACGCGCATGCAAATCGACACGATTGTGCTTAGAATTTTCCGAGAGATTATAAGGCCGATGTGAGTTAGGGTGGTCATAGCGCGTGGTCCACGGCGTACATCAGAGGGCGCCCGCATTGGCGGCCTACGCGCGCAGCATACAGCGCTGTTTTCTCAGTTGTTTATTTTGAACTCCAAGGAAGTAATCAATATGCAAACATGTCATATCTCCAGAACCGAAGGGGCCATGGAGCTCTATTATATACTAATTGAAAGCTGACGTTGTGAGCTTTTTTGGCTATATTAATTTTGATTTTTTGAATTTTTATTAAAAAAAAAATTTTTTTACCAAATAAATAGTCATAAATTACAAATAAAACAATTGACTGCATGTGATATCTAAACTCAATGAGAAATTTATTATTATCAAAAAAACACAAGATAAAACAAAATAAGGTCATTTTCTCCCATAGTTTATACCTAAAACGCCCCATTTGTTTCTAGAAGTAATTTGAAAGGTTAAACAAAAAATTGCTGGTATAATTGCATTGAAGAGCAATGTTCACATGTGGCGTCAGTGATGACAGCTAAAGTAATTTCAACTGTTTCCTACAATGTACAAATAAAGTCCAGCCTGAAGTCTGGTGTCGAGACAACAGTGGGTAAAACCGACTGTTCTCTCCTGGCACCAGACTACTTCATATTGAAAATTTGCAAAAATAGACTTCTACAAAAATTTGTTATTCACCTTTTTGTAAATTTAAATGCTTCAGATTTAACCGATGCCTCTTTTTCTTTCGTATGATGAGCAGCTTAACGTGTTACTGCATACATCGGCTGTTACCACAAAAAACGCACCTCCTATTTTTGTTTTACGCAGTTTCCCATCTTAAAAAGCAATAAAAACATATCAAAATGAATGTTCACAATGATAAAATAAAAAGCAATTAATGAAATTGTTAGTTAAATTGCATGTTAATAAAAGGTACTTAATACTGTGACAAATCTACTGATAGATGCGAGGGTGCATATCGGTACTCATGATGTTATGATCAATCATGACAACATCATGATAACCAATTCCCTGCAGAAGTATCTACGCCACCCTCACCCCAGTCCATAGCAGCTGGGATGCCATTATACCACACATTTGTTATGGGCTCATTAGTGAGGGGTTCTGGCAAAATGATACAGAACTGGGCAGAGGTTGAAATGAGGGTTTTCGTTAAGAAAAGAGAATACAATTCTCCTTACAATGTTGTATGTTGTGCTTCAATCGGACATTCCGTGAACAAGTTATGGATGTTTAAAGTTCACATTTATTAATATGTCGCTAAGGTATAATGTTATGAAAAAGAACTTTGAAATGTTGAGTTTTGTACATGATATATGGGAAAATGTTAATTATTTTCCCTATAAAAACTCTTTCATTCCACTATTTCCATACTATTTCTTAATCCAATATAGTTATTAGACATAGCAAGGATTACAAATATCAATAAATCTGAAGAAAAATAAAACACCCATTATGTATTATTTTGCAGTTTTCTCCACTATGCCCAGTGCCCAGTTCCGCCTCGCACATTAAAGCACATTGAGTTGCAAGTCTGGTTGTTTTCGTTTCCCTTGGGGGAACAAAAAATCCTCCAAACCACAAATTAATAAAAGAATAAGTTTCCAATGACTTAAAAACTTTATTTTAAGAGAGACAAAAAAAGAAAAATATAATACTTTTTGTTAACAAAAAATATAAAAAATCCCGAACTACGATGATTGTTGTAAAATCACTCCCCGGACGTAAAACTCTCCAAAATTAGCCCTATTATTAAGATTTCCAAGGCGCTAAACAAGATTGGGGGATGATAAATTCTCATTGGCACTGGTAGAAAAGAGAATTATTATCTCATCGGAAGTGTGAGATCGCACGGTTATTGGAAATGGTGCGTGTCTTATGCAAATCAGGGATTAGTGTGCAGTGGTCCACGAAGGGGTGCTGAGGAATGTCCTTTAAGGTGCGGGTATGTTATTTAAATACTAAGAATTGGAAGTGCTTAGTTTGGATTTATTATTTGATCGGCGAGCTTGTTCGCTTTTTCAAGAGCTCGATCGCCTTCGGGGGTCAGACGGGAAAGTTTTTAGAGCATCTTTTTTCTGAACCCAAATAAATCCCAGGTTGTGATTTCCGTTTTTCGCAATTAAATATTGATAAAATCCTAATTGTTTCCAATCCTACAACATTTTCATGAAATTTATTCAGGGATAGCAGCAAACGCTGTAAAAAGTAAAGATATTTGTTGGGATGATTGCCAATACCGCATCCATTAACGATTCGAAGTGTTAATTGTAAAGATAGTCAATAGGGCTTACCCATGTATATGTTAAATGTCCCGGTTTAGGAGTTAAAGAAGGAAATTTTCGAGTTTCTTTTACAGTTTATTTATATGTTCACAGTGATAGAGAAAAAATGCTCACAGAAATGTAAGGTTATAGTATCTTATTATGATGGTTTGTGGGGAATACGCTTCCAATCAAATCGGAAGTAAAAGTTTATATATTGAAGTGTACATCCCCACGTTATGCAGATTGTAATGTACAAATAACTGAATCGTTGCTATAGTCCAAGAAAATATTTAAGTTTGTAAAAGCGAATTGAGTTGAATAAAATGTCAAAACATATGATAATATTCAAACATTGTGTAGGTCATAAACATAAAGACAAGCTGAAAGTATAAGAATTGTATTGTATATAGCTATTTTTCAAGTGGTGAATCCCGGCGTGTGTGAGCGTAAACCAGCAAGAATAAAAACAGGTAAAAATGTAATATGTAAACATATATTGGTTGTTGCAAGTCTGTTGCAAGTACATGTACATGTATGGTTGGTTATCGTGGCTGAGATGAGATTGGTCAATACGTATAGGCTGGGTTCGGGCGGTCTGTTCTTGACTCGCGAAACTCGATTGTGTAAAACCCCGAATAATAGGTGGTGTGTGATCCTGTTCCGAGTGCAAGATTCTTGGGTCGCGTTTGAGCGCGACAACCGAGTTTCAGCGTGTCAAGAACAGACCGCCCGACGCGCGAACCAGTCTGAGTCACCGTTGGAGTAAATCGGATGTGCAGGGGCCGCATGTGCAGGGTTCACCAAGTTCATGTTGTTTTGTCTGGTACGTGACTTCATTTCCGGTCTGTATTTCCTCCAAAGCTCTATGAGCCAATTCCATTGAGCTGCTAAGAACAATAAATTGGCTTAGCACAACAATGCCCTGCTCAGTTAAAAAGGTTACAAGTTTAGACTCCATTGTTTTTGTCCGGGGCGCCTCCCAAATAAACCAGTTAAACATTCTACCTGAGTTTAAACCCTTTATAATTGTATGCATGTCTTGAGCTAAATCAATTAAGTAAAATAATGATAATAATGAAGACCCCCCCCCCCTTAAACACATTAAACACATTATGATAACTTTAGTGTTCAAGCGGCTTTGGCATTAAACCCAGTAAATGCGTTAACATCAAAATCAATTTTAACAAAATTTCGAAATCATTCGCAGAACAGTATTTTTAAAACTTGATGTAGAGCGTAGAGATATGGAACTCGACAATTTGTTTTCATTATGTTTTGTATTAATAGGCTCCCTTTAATAATAATCGTGGCTAGAGTTGTTTCATAAAGGGAGCTCTACATACAACACGAACTGAACACTAAACAAACCACGACCGGTGTACGTACAAGTCAGTGGTTCGAGTGGTCTTTCAATAAGGAAGTCACAATAAAATATTGTTCAAGGCACTTATCTGTCTTACCCGGTTTTTCCTTTAGCCTTGCTCTCTGGTTAAGATATTTCTCAAGAAAATTGGTAAACGTTAACAACAGCTGGATTCGAACCAGAGACCTTTCGATTAATAGCCCATCTCTCTATACAAACTAGGCTATTGGCGAGTTAGTTAAGGACAGGGGTTCTTTAGAGTTTGTTAATAATAGATCAGTTGTCATTGTTCTTTTCATGATTATATGTTTAGCATTACCCAGCTGCCGAGGAAAAAAAATGCGAACCGCTACACGTAAACGTGGTTTAAGTTCATGTATTGCCTTTTTGCCATGCAAACCTTTGAATCTCATCTGTCTTTCTTTCATTGGTCAGTTGTGAGTGTCAATCACGAAGCACGCGTTTGAACGTGTCATCGACGTCTATAAAACGTCAACTAATAAGATATGTTCATTTCACATTTCAGTGTCGGTGACTGAAAGCCACATAAACGTAACTTCCGTCTCATGAATATTAAACGAGTCAGTGGTGCGTGATTGACAGCGCACTAGGAGCCACGCGTTTGAACGTGTCATCGACGTCTATAAAATGTCAACCAATAAGATATGTTCATTTCACAGTGTCGGTGACTGAAAGTTGCATTTAACATCATGAATATTAAACGAGTCAGTGGTGCGTGATTGACAGCGCACTAGGAGCCACGCGTTTGAACGTGTCATCGACGTCTATAAAATGTCAACCAATAAGATGTGTTCATTTCACAGTGTCGGTGACTGAAAGTTGCATTTAACATCATGAATATTAAACGAGTCAGTGGTGCGTGATTGACAGCGCACTAGGGGCCAAGCGTTTGAACGTGTCATCGACGTCTATAAAATGTCAACCAATAAGATGTGTTCATTTCACAGTGTCGGTGACTTAAAGTTGCATTTAACATCATGAATATTAAACGAGTCAGTGGTGTGTGATTGACAGTGCGCTAGGGGCCAATTACAAACCGGGCAACGTTCCTCAGTCACTGCTTAGGAAATCACTGGCAAGTTTTTTAAGGCAGGAGCGCACGCTTTATTTCTCACAACGATCGCAACTCATCTTCGCCTTCGGCAGGACAGCCAGAGAGAGACCTGAACGCAAGAACGAGATTTACAAGGTAAGGTTCTGTGACAGATGGAAACAGGCTTTTCAAGTCTTGAGATGAAATTAATGTTTGTATTCCTTCTTGATTAGTGGTTCTTACAAAAGTATGTTTTAAACAAAACTCGTGAATAGAGCAAGTTGTGTCAGATTATATTTTGACTCTCTGCTCCGCTGTCCATGTAAATGGTTGTAAAAGGCCGTTCATGTACTTGGGGTCCCCTATACATGTATACCCTTGATACTGTGCTTGATGTTCAGGCTGTTCCACCATCCTTCTGACATGCTTTAATGAGCACACACAGCCTACCCCAGCATCCTACCAAGCATCGTTTAGCATCATGTCAGAATCTGCCGCGTATCCTGTTCCAGAATCTTCCACCTCATGTCCACTGAACTCGGCACCATCCATAACCCATACTGTTGTTAGCGCAAGCATCCCATCCTATTGATTTGTTTCACCACTCCATGCAAACCCTTAGGGCATAAGTCTTATTTAAAAGGGTTGGAGCAAACGTCAAATGTATTGTATTCCTTCTTTGCATCCACATACTCCCCTTGCTTTCTCCCCATTTTGTCATCATCTTTGTTACTTTCTTTTTAGGGACAGCTGCTCGCTTTGATAAAACATAATGATATCACAACATCAACAACAAACAAACAAACAAATTATAGCCTTTACGCTGACAACAGCCTCAAAGCGCTGTAAAAATACATTAAAATAAACAAATAAAGAGACTTGTTGTGAGTTAAGGTGTTTGTTTTTTTGTATTATTTTCAGGTGACATTCAACTTCAGTCACTAAGATTTCTTCCCGGCGGCTGAGCTCTGATTAAGAACACCACGTCAAGGTAGGCCTTACTGTATTAAAAACAAATAACGTTATATTTTTTAACAAAACCATTGACGTATCTTGGGAGGAGCTATAGCTAAACAATCAGCGAGACAAATTCTTAAATATTACCGTATTTACAGAGTTTTTCAGTCAGGATATTATATCTTTCCCAGTTATTTGAACACTAGTATCATACATTCTTATAACGACACTTTACTTTCGTCCCCGAACATTGCCTAGCTCAATTCTCAATTTAAAAAATAGTTATCAACGAATTCCATTCTAGATCAAGTATTATTGCAATTTGTATACTTTTCTGATTCCTCCTTAAATTGTGAAATTCGTTTCACGGGGCTTTGGAAATTAAATAAAAAAATAACTAATGTTGGTGTTTTTTTGTCGTTTGTTTTAAGACTCTTGGTCATTTATATACAAAAATTAACCATAACGTTTGATAGTAAACAGAACAAAATGTAACGACAACAGCGTCTAAATCTATTAAAATAAAAACAAAGCAAAATACCCAAAACCACACATTAATTTACAACGAATCGCAATGCTCTAATTAAAATTATACTGCAACTTTAATCAAATCCCTTTGTAATTTTTGAAATTGAGAATCAAGAGTTGAGCTCGACGATGTTTGTGGACGAAATTAAAGTGCAAATATAATGAATTTCTGGAGAAGAGGAGTGGTGGGGTTTGGCCCTACTTTATAGCTTGATTCAAAACCCGTACGACACTCTTCCTCAAAAAAGTTGTTCCGTCAAATTTGTTTTGCCGCTTTATACAAACCGACCAAAACGAACATCTGAAGTTATTTTGTATGCGCTCTACCCGAGAACCTTTTAATTCAATTTTTGTTTGCTTCTTTTTCTGTTTAATAATTAGTCCCTTTTGTGATTTATATTGTCTACTTTTGGTATTTTATACAGAATGAAGATCTTGGTGGCAACCGTTCTTTCAATCGCCCTCTTTCTGGGTAACTCTGTCAAGCTCCGAGCTTCCGTCACTGGGCCGGTTGCCACGGACGGTGATGTTCCAGCGTCTCGGGCGTGTCCGATGTGCTGCCAGGGACCTACTGCCGCACATGGTATACCAGGTTTAAATGGGCAGATCGGACCGATGGGACCCTACGGCCAGCCGGGGTCAAAGGGCGACGCAGGTCAGCCGGGTCAAATTGGCGATATCGGGCCAATCGGTCCAATGGGTGAGCGGGGAGCACTTGGGAACGCTGGGCCTAAAGGTGACGATGGGATAGGCCAGCCCGGCAAGATAGGTCCGAAAGGTCTGCAGGGTGTCGTTGGAAGTCCTGGTCAGACTGGTGTCAAAGGTCAGAAGGGTGAGCCAGGGGAGACACCAGACGACTCCAACCAGCGGGTAGCATTCACCGCGGTGAGGACGAGCGCCTCTGATACCTCTACGAGTCACGACACCCGTTTGCCCTTCCAGCAGACCGAGACGCTTCTGCCGGGTACCAGCTTCGATCTCGGGACCGGCACGTTCACGTGTACTGTGCCGGGCACCTACGTGTTTACGTTTTCTGTGAACAAAGATTCTTCCAGCCTCAGCCTGAACGTTCATCTCCGGAAGAACGACGAATATGTTGTCACTGGCTTTAGCTATGATTCAAGTCACAGTGAGCAGGTGTCTGGGAGCGCGGTGCTGGTTCTGCAGCGAGGAGACACGGTGGGGCTTACCATGAACGGTAGGGTGTATAGTGAATCCACCTATCACTACACCTCATTCAGTGGCTTCCTCCTTTACCCCGAATAAATAATAAATAATTGCTGAAACAGTAGTCGTATTAAAAAGAAATAATATTCAATGTCATAATAATTAATATTTGTTAAGCATCTTAGTCTTCATAAAAAGTTTCAAAACACCTTACCAACCGACATAAAAACTACATGAAAAACAATTTAATCAAAAGTAATATTTGTATAGAACTTGTTTTATAGGTTGCGTATGTTTTTATTCCACACTCGACACTTGTCGCAATAGCTGAGATACATTTGGTGTTTAATTCTAAACCTTGTTTCAATACGATTTAATGCAGTTAATTAGTTGTACAATGTACTATCGACGTACTAATAAATATCTTACTTATTTGAAGGAAAACAAATGATTCTAGGCATCCAGCAAAATGAATACGGTAGATATCGTGTAATTGTTCGGAATTGTTTAAACAAATTCACAATCGCCCGCTGACGAATGCGACAAAACATAATAATAACTGCCCGACTTTGGTTAACCCTAACTCCCTACACAACAAAGAAAGTTGGAGGATTTTGAAGGAATTGTATTGTTCAATAACAATGGTGAGGGAGTTAGGGTTAAAAAAAGAATGCCGTTTTTCTTGCTTTTCTCGGCATCCATGATTGTAAAACTTCGGACAGGTCAATTAAACGATATTTACTATAAAATACAACCGAACCCCCCAAATCCACCCATTCATAATAATTTAAGCAATTACCAATGGTGTATCCTAGTCCTTTAAATGTCCGCCATAATATCGTTACTGAATAAACATATTTACCCATTCTATGTTATTTCCTTTTTTTTTTTTTTTTTAATATACAATTTACTGTTTTTAATATTCATTTTTAATAAAATGTTCAGATATACTGATACCAGTGCAGCGTAACTGGAGGTCCAAGGTTCAAACCCAGCTAAAGTCAATGTATGAATACAAAATATAATATTTTGTTTCAATTCCCAATTTGTAAGCATTTAATAGCATCTGTATCAATAAAAAAGTAAGGTAGAATATTAGCATTTGCTCTATTTGGTATAAATTAAATGGCTATACTGTACGTGCACATGATAAACTCTATTGTTATAAACCATTCGGCTGTGCAATTAACTGCAAGTATAAAGCGTTTGATACTTTGTTAGTTAGCAATTCTAGGATTCCTAGGATATTAAGTATGAGCATCATGACCTCTCAGTTTTCGGTTTCCACTTCACTCTAAACTTCTCTCTCGGCATGTCATAGTCCCACTCTCCCTTCAGTATCATGTTAGCTGCCATGTGGCTGATCTCATCCGAGGACTTGGCCCCGACCTCGTTACCGCCAACGAGCACGCCAAGCCCAGGGCCGACCATGTCGCAGTAGAGTAGCCGCGTAGGTGTGGTGGTAGTCACGCAAGTATCGGTGTGAATGGAAAGTGGCTTCAGATCTGCAACGGTAATAAAAAGTGTCGCATCTTTTTCGGTTTAATATCCAGAGACAATCACGGCAACTTGATGAAAGGGCGACGAAAACATAGGACGAACATTTGTGACGCGGTATGTCAAAATCAGGCATTTTGGGGCAAGAAGTCAATTTTGAGTTTCTGCAATATTAGTAAAATGCACCCCTTGCTCTTTTAAATGCCACCATGCGTTTTTTGTATTGAATATTCAAAAGTAAAGATATACAGTTTTGAAATCACATTGTCTGAAATGTAAAAAATGAGAAAGAGACCTTTCAAGTTGGAGTTTTGTATTACACAAAATGCTTTGTCAATTAAGTTTTAATTGAAACTTTTACATAACAGTTGAAACATATTAATAGCACCACAAAAAAATGTAAATTCCCCAAATCACTGAAAATCACCCCACATTATTTTGTAGCTGTTTCTCCTTTCGTAGCACAGCCCAATTCCGCCTGGTTTTGACATACCATGTCACATTTTTGAATGGATGTTTCGTTCTATTTCAATATGCTGCACTTCACTGGATATACTTGTAACAAATTTGTGATTGACTTTTGTTTTATCCCACCGTTTTGTAAAACCTGCCGATAGTAATTATTGACTAGTTTTGTGAAAAAGCTCACAGGACGTGTCGCAGCTGCCTTGCGGCGAAATGGCTGCATCGAGCTGTATACTCCCCACGGAGCCGAGATGGTATTTGAAATGTTTCGTGTGCACAATGAGCAGGGGTAATAATATTGTAGTGACACGCGCCAGTATTGTTGGATACGTGCGCTTTACAAATATTTGTATTGTTATCTATAGTTTTTAAACAGTAATAAGATCGATGGAGTCCCGCGGATCACCTACCAGGAATTATGCCTTGTAGGCACTGCAGGAGTCTATCTGACGTTGGTTGATCACCGTGACCAAAGTACCAGGCCTTCATTTGCTCCTTAGTTGTCATATCTTTCTCACCCACTTTACCGTGACCTATTTTCAGGTACCACTTACCTACAAAACATTTGGGGAAAGAAAACAAAATTTAGCTACATGTATTCAATAGGAATAGTATGGTGGTTTCATTGGGACTAAACAAATGATCAGCGCAGACGCCAAGCACAAGTTCTCCTCTCGCTTGGTTGCAGCAAGTGAGTTGGGGGAGACTTGGGTTTGAGTCACCAAACATTGAGTCTGAGTCAGAGTCCCAGTCACCACTGTCGAGTCTTGAGTGCGAGTCCTGAATCAAACAGGTAGAGTCCGAGTCTGAGTCATAAGTCAAATGGTTGGGTCTGAGCAATATTTATTGGTACTTGTATTTGCCAGAGATTCAGTAAGAATTCAAAATCCAAATTCAGTAAGAATCAAAGCTCTTTATTACTAAATTGGAAATTCATAGCTATTTTCCCATTCATAGCTATTTTATAGCTATTCCCATTTTGAAATCTATAGGTTGGTTGCGCACAAACATTACCGTTGTGACTTTGAATTTACAAGGCGGGATTCAGACCTATACACGTCATGCATATCATTTGCATATCTCAGGAGGGAATCTAAGGAGGTACGCAAGATTCGCTGCTCGTTGTAATACTGGACACCATTTGAAGTCTAGGAACCAGACTAGGCTAGACATGGGAGGATTGTGTTTACTCATAAAGATGTCAAAATCCAGCTAGATTATCTAATGGCCTGTTCTCTTAATGATTATACATTCATTAGTCACATATACATGGTAATATTACCGTTTGGGTACGCCGGAATCGGTGGCAAAATGTAGCAGTCTTGTCCCAAGTCCGTTTCTCCCTCATGAACGTCTAAGGAAGGCATGCCCTGGAGCCTGTCCCTGTCATCTTCTATCAACTACAGAAGCACCACGACTTGAGGCTTGGCCGTTATATCAAGTTGCAACCCAGCGGGTAGTAGGTCTCCCACAGCAGTTGAGGCCCCAGTGCGGAGCAAGACTTTCTTAGCATTGATGGTCCTGTCGGCTTCGGTGGCTAGTGTAAATACGATGTGATAGATCGTCAACGAGGTCGTCCAATATTCTGCATCCTTGGCGCTGAGCCAAGGTCTGCTGGGCAAAAAGGAGCTTCTGTGGGCTCAGATGATGACACTGATCCCTGTCTGGTTGGCACCATCGAGTAGCTTACGGCCGAGGGAACCATCGTGTGCAGTCAGCCACAACACCCCAACATCCCTGTAAAAATGTATCCCTACAGAGAAAATGATAGGTAACCAACTATTTAAGGTGTCATGTGATTAATGGCTGTTGACCGGTTCCCAGCCATTTTCCACTCGATAATAATAGCAAGTACTTAGTGAAATATTCCAAATACCATCTCAGCTCCCGGGGGAGCATACAGCTCGATGCTGCCATTTCGGCGCAAAGAAGCTATTCCAATGACCATCTCTGCCCTCACAGGTACCCATTTACGCCTGGGTGGGGAGAAGCAGAGGCACACGCACAACCCCAGGTTGGACTCGAACCCACAACCTGCAGAATTACCAGCAGACCACAAATGAAATGCTCCCGGCCACGATGCCACTCCACAGCCCTAAATAAGTGATCTTTTACAATTGAAAACTTTGATATGAGAGTTTTTTTACGGAGCTCTGGAAGTGCCATCCGACTTGTTTACATCCTGACATATTTTATCTCAGGATGACGACATAATAGGGGCAAAATGACGACATCCTTTAATATTTGTTCGCGTAATAGCGACATCCTGAGATAATATATCGCGAGATGACGACATGCTGAAAGTAGGATGACGACATCCCGAGATAACATATCGCGGGATGACGACATGCTAAAAGTAGGATGACGACATCCCGAGATAATATATCGCGGGATGACGACATCCTGAGATAATATATCGCGGGATGACGACATGTTGAAAATAGGATGACGACATCCTGAGATAATATATCGCGGTATGACGACATGTTGAAAGTAGGATGACGACATCCTGAGATAATATATCGCGGGATGACGACATCCTGAGAGTAGGATGACGACATCCTGAGATAATATATCGCGGGATGACGACATGCTGAGAGTAGGATGACGACATCCTGAGATAATATATCCCGGGATGACAACATGCTGCTGAAACCATGTAGGATCCTGATTAGATCAGCAATACGAAAGCTTAAAGGGACCATCTGCGTTTCCGCGTTTCAGAATGAAAAACCATGTAAAGACGGACACTTGGTGCAATGCTCGCAGTCAGCATACGATAGGCCGGGTAGCAGCGCGGCGAGTCTCTGCCTCGATTTTTGTCATACCCCTTGCGAGGTTTTATGTTAATGAGGTTTCCCTTTGAGGGGCGGAGTGGTTTGACAACAAATTTCAAAAATTATTTTGTCCCATTTATCACAGAAAATAAACACAACCACACACATAATGTTGTTGTAAACATTATACTTTATTGATTTAAGCAAACAAAATCCGTATTACATGTTTCCTTTAATCAATCCGTATGGTAGGCTTTGTCTATTTCCGTGACGCTTTTGCTTTGGCCTTGACGCTTTGACTTTGGTCGTGACAGTTGTGGACCACCGTAGTATTTCGTTAAAAGACGTCTTCTTGAGAGATATGATTTAATATCGTGGAAAGACGTCTTTTCAAGATACGATTATCATGGAAAGGCGTCTTTCTGAGATACGATATTAGGAAAGATATATTTTTATATCAGTATTCCGTCTTTTTGAGATAAATTATCTCAGAAACGCGGAAACGCGGATGGTCACTTTAAGCTTCCGTATTGCTGATCTAATCAGGATCCTACATAGTTTCAGCAGCATGTCGTCATCCCAGGATATATTATCCCAGGATGTTGTCATCCTACTTTCAACATGTCATCATCCCGCGATATATTATCCCAGGATGTTGTCATCCTACTTTTAGCATGTCGTCATCCCGGGATATATTATCCCAGGATGTCGTCATCCTACTTTCAACATGTCGTCATCCTGCGATATATTATCTCAGGATGTCGTCATGCTATTTTCAACATGTCGTCATCCTATTTTCAACATGTCGTCATCCCGCGATATATTATCTCAGGATGTCGTCATCCTACTTTCAGCATGTCGTCATCATGCGATATATTATCTCAGGATGTCGCCATTACGCGAACAAATATCAAAGGATATCAGGATGTCGTCCTGAGATAAAATATGTCAAGATGTAAACAAGTCGGATGGCACTTCCATATTTTTTCGTATTTTTCAGATGAATAACATTTTTGACTAACAAATAGTCACTTTTCTCACTTCCAGAAACTTGTTTTAACCTCAAATTGATTCTGGACTTTTCAATGTTTCCTCTTTATTAAAAAAAAAAAGAAGATAATCCTATCCCCATTTTTCCTCAAAAGTACGGAGCTCTGGAAGTGCCGTCCGACTTGTTTACATCCTGACATATTTTATCTCAGGATGACGACATAATAAAGGTAAAATGACGACATCCTTTGATATTTGTTCGCGTAATGGCGACATCCTAAGATAATATATCGCGGGATGACGACATCCTGAAAGTACGATGACGACATCCTGAGATAATATATCGCGTGATGACGACATGTTGAAAGTAGGATGACGACATCCTGATATAAGATATCGCGGGATGACGACATGTTGAAAGTAGGATGGCGACATCCTGAGATAATATATCTTGGGATGACGATATGTTGAAAGTATGATGACGACATCCTGAGATAATATCTCAGGATGTCGTCATTACGCGAACAAATATCAAAGGATGTCGTCATTTTGCCCTTATTATGTCGTCATCCCGCGATATCTTATATCAAGATGTTGTCATCCTACTTTCAAGATGTCGTCATCACGCGATATATTTTCTCAGGATGTCGTCATCGTACTTTCAGGATGTCGTCATCCCGCGATATATTATCTCAGGATGTCGCCATTACGCGAACAAATATCCAAGGATGTCGTCATTTTGCCTCTATTATGTCGTCATCCTGAGATAAAATATGTCAGGATGTAAACAAGTCGGATGGCACTTCCAGAGCTCCGTACAAAAGCTCTTGCAGAAAGGGCAAAACAGACTTTCGGCATGCGCAAGTCTACAATCCGTAACCTCTTCCCGCATCTTGTAGACGTCAATGGTTCACAGGTTCACAGTACGCGTGAAATATTCGCACATGCATTCACACGTGCGTGCATTTCTCTCTCACCTGTCAATCGTTCAATATCACTGAACCTTTGAGCTGCTCGTCTGCCAAGTTCTCCCGATTCAAAACTTCTGCTGATTCCACTAAATACTCGTCCCTCATCAAATACAGACCGGCTTTCATAATTCTTAAAAAAATAACCAGAAGATATAATTGCAATTATTCATCCAGTGTTGTAGTACTAGAAATCGCACCAAATTATGTAAACATAATGACCCTATAAACTCTCTGGCATGCTGTCATTTTGAAGAATTTTGAAGTAGTCTAATGATGTGTCCCAGAGATGCATTTTTTTTGAAATTTCTATTAAGCAGTTGGTTCAATATCAAATCTAAAAATATTATTGGTTCAAATCTAAAAATATTATTTTCTTGGTATATATAGCATCCACAGAACTAAACCGTTGTCAGTTTAGTTTTCAAGCACCTTTCTTTTCATTAGATTTTTGAGAACTTTTGCGGCTTTCAAACAATAAAAATGTACAACTGACAATAAGTAAAACATTTTTGAGGTCTTGGATATATTTGGACAATGTGCCCCTCCCAAAGATTTTAAAGGTAAACACCATTGGTAATTGCTTGAATTATCATGAATGGGTAAATTTTTTGGGGTTGTATTTTGTAGTAAACATTGTTCAACTGACTTGTCTGGAGTTTTACAATCATGGATGCTGAGAAAAGCAAGAAAAACGACATTTGTTTTCAACCGTCGTCAGGCAGTAGTTCTTATATTGTTCCTGTTTATTTTTATTATATAAAATTCAATTTTTCAGAACAATTAGAGGATATCTAGCGCAATCTATTTGCTAGATGCCTACAATCATTATTTACCTAAAAATAAGTAAGATATTTCCTAATATAATTCGGTAGTAAAATGTTGCGATTTCGCAAATGGTGTATCCTACCTTTAAATCACGAGTGGGAAACAAAAATCATACCTCTTCGTGACTGGTTCGCTGGGTCCGTTAAAGCAAACTGAGATACCAGGCCGCTCTGAGCAATATTTGTCGGCTGCACTGCCCCATAAACCTGCCCCGACGACACAAATACGTCAAATACCTCGGTTGGAGTTGCAGACATGACTGACAAACGATGGGGTTATCACGTACAGCTAGTAGTATGACAATAAATTACATGAAAGGAAAACTGAAAAGGTCAGGTAAACACAAAATGTCAACGGAAAAGTCGTAGATCGTCCTGATAAGGAAAGTATTCAGTTGATACGTACGGGGTGTTCTGTACATAGGGTCATTTTTGACAATTTGTCTTGTTTCTGAATACAATTTATTTAACCATCATATATATGAAAATGCATGAGTATACCCACAGACTCTGTGTCTTGATTGACCGAGAGCTAGTCACATGGTATTTTCTATTTTTACTATCTTTCTGTGCACGACCAAAAGTACTAGACCCGTAGCAACCATGGTACTATACCATTAGCAACCAAAGTAGTACCCATGGCGCGGTATTTGTGTGTAAATGTATGCTGATGTGCGTGTTGAGCGTATAGCATATTGTTTCAAAGAGCCAGCACTACAGAGCTGGATTAAAATTGAAGTTCATTTTAACTGTATTTAGATTATAATTATAAAATATTAAAACCAAGCTGTATCTGTGAGTGAGGCATGAAGGTAGGAAACCTCCATGACATGGGCGAGGTGTTATAAACTTATATATTGTAACGGGCGTGAAAATACTGGTACGACTACGAGTATTAAATGACTAAAGAGACTGGAGAGATCGTGCTGTGGCTTCAAAGAATAATAACAGTTTTCTTATCTGTTCGATGCTTCCAATACTACAAGCACACACTATGCCTAATGCGCATAAACCGAATGTATATGTGTGTAACAATGAGACGGAGCGTCAATGTGTATTGCAATCGAACGTCGAGTAAGACGCGCTCCGTGTACTAGGTCTACCGGGCTAGAACCAGTCACGACCTGAACATCGATCTGAATCTCTGAACCAGCAGAACCCCGAGCACTGATTTGGCTCGTCTTTTATAGCGGTTTGGGCGCGTACATAAAGCGTGGAGCTAGCACCTCATAACAAAATGTCCTTTGCAATACCCTGATTGGTCATAAACCACTCCTCCATGTATTTTTCAAAATCACAATAATAGTCCAGGGAAAATAAGTTTTGACCTCACACAAATTGCAATAGAATATTTTTCACCACAGTGCACTTCTATAAGGTCCCTAGAATGACATACTAAAAATCGACAAAAATCCAAGTGGTGGAAATATGTCTAATTTGCATAAATCGCTAATCCCTGCCGTGTAATATATTTATTCCCATATTTGGGTATATATTTTATTTTTATTTTTTGAAAAGTTTATTTTGGTGATTCTACTTACATATCCTTACTTGAATAACATTTGCTAAAGCATGTAAGTGACTGAATAATTATGAGAACATAGTAATTATCCAAAATGACAACTTCGTGACCCTATAAATGTGCGCACATTACACTGTCTCCAGATATCATCATGTAGTCAGTATTGGTGAGCTTCAAATTCACCAAGTTGCTTACTGGCACAGTTAACATATTAAAACCTTATGAAAAATCATATGAACAATAATAACATTGTGATATTTAGCCCAGAAAACAAAAAATGGGGGAAAATGGTGCGTCTATAAATTGGGCTAAAAAGTAGTTAAAGGGTTGTCTAACATGGAATACTTGAACAAGTTCAAGGAAATTACCAAAACATTTTAACGTAGATATGATTATTGTAAGCAACAAAAATCTTAAATTTGGGGGGTTCCCTTGAACTTGTTCAAGTCTCTCACCTTAGTCAACCCTTCACCTACTTGTTAGCCTAATTTAGGGACACATCATTTTTTCCAAGTTTTTGTTTGCTGGGCTATTAAATATCACAATGTTATAATTGTCCATATGATTTTACATAAGTTTTTAATATGATAACTGTGCCAGTAAGCAACTTGGTGAATTTGAAGCTCACCAATACTGACTACATGATGATATCTGGATACAGTGTAATGTGCGCACATTTATAGGGTCACAAAGTTGTCATTTTGGATAATTACTATGTTCTTAGACCGAGTTACTGGCCTCTAGTTATCGCTTTTTTAACATTTGGGCATTATCTTGCGCTACTAGAGGCCGAGCCAGAAGATATTTGAAATCCTATAAATTCTAGAAAGTGGTTCAAAATGTCGCCATAATCCACACAAATACGTAACAAAATACCTCTTAATCGTCTAAATAACCTTCCATATGTGTCCAAGCTGAGTTAACGAACTTCTAAGGTATTCACGATCAATTCTTGACCTGCAAATCAAGGAAATTCGACGCCAGTTTTCCAGCGCGTACTGAACTTTTGCATGGCCGCCATTTTTATGATTGCCTGTGACGTCACTGCCAAAGTGCATGCCGACCGTACCACTATACGCGGGGGTGCTCTCCAATGTCACAGGTCGGAGTATCGCGTTGCAGGGGCGATACAATGACCTGTGACATCGCAGAGCACCCCGCGTATATAGTGGTACGGTCGGCACGCACTTTGGCACTTTGGCAGAATACCCACAATGCTCGTTTTGCTCATCATAAAAATGGCGGCCATGCAAAAGTTCAGTACGCGCTGGAAAACTGGCGTCGAATTTCCTTGATTTGCAGGTCAAGAATTGATCGTGAATACCTTAGAAGTTCGTTAACTCAGCTTGGACACATATGGAAGGTTATTTAGACGATTAAGAGGTATTTTGTTACGTATTTGTGTGGATTATGGCGACATTTTGAACCACTTTCTAGAGCTTATAGGATTTCAAATATCTTCTGGCTCGGCCTCTAGTAGCGCAAGATAATGCCCAAATGTTAAAAAAGCGATAACTAGAGGCCAGTAACTCGGTCTACTATGTTCTCATAATTATTCAGTCACTTTGCTTTAGCAAATGTTATTCAAGTAAGTACATTTTGTGGCCGTTTTGAGGGTGTAATCTGATGTTTTGGGCAAACATTGTCATTAGTCCGAGTAACTTGGACCCCAAAAATCACCTTTTTCAACATGTGGACATGTCGGGTGATATCCAAGCAAGAGCCCTTTGGATCGCTGTACGGAATGTCTGCACATCAATCCCCCATGACCTCCCACACTTATCCCCCAAAATGTCACGGAAAACGGCCACTTACAAAAATGCTGCTTGTCCCCAGTAGGCACTAAGGTTCGAGGAAGACACTAACACAGTATCAGTGTGTTCTTACCTTTCAAAAAAGTGAGAAAATCAGGCCTCAAAATGTGGAGCAATGTTCGCCGATTCAAATGCACATAATTATACTAGTTATAGCCATTGTTGAGCAAAGTCAACGGCTGTTACCTGTTTCGTGCACTGTGCTGTAGTGGATGGCGTTGAGTACACACTACACACCGTCCAAAACATGTTTCTTTGACCTATACATACATCAAAGATACACGTCTTTTATAAAAACGAACTTTCTCCATACTGAACAGGCACCTTTTTACCTTTGACGTTGCCTTTTCAACTCCAAATGAAATAGTGAAAGAAAAAGTTCCTAACCGCAGATTCATAATCATATACACAGGCCAAACTTAAGGGCGCCGCCATTACTAAAACTATTCGCGCCTCGACTTTTGAGGGCGCTACACATTATTTTTGTCAAAACATTGGCTTCAGACGCATCGCGTCCAAAAGCGACAAATCTATTAATATATTTTGTTTTTCTATTTTTTTTTCAAGACCCATTTTTACTGTGTTTGTTTTTGTACCAACTTGTATCTCATCGAAATTTCGCGACGATTTTCTCTCCACTGATGTTCACTCCGAACCGATTTTTGGTTATAGGGTCGTATCATATAATAATAATTAGACTCCACTAACTCTACAAAAAAAATAAGAATTAAGATTGGTAGAAAAGTGCCCATGTGAATATGACTCAGATTTTTGTCACTTTTAATTTATTAACAAACTTTTGTTGTAGCAACAAATTGATCCACACGAGGATAAGAAACAATATATTCATGATTTGGCCTTATAAAAAGCTTACATGGATTAAAGATTGTACTGGTCCCCCCTTGTTTATTTCATCTGGTTTGTCGTCTAGAAGAAAACAGAAAAACCAATGTAGGTAATTTTAACGATCATTCAAAATGACTGATCGTTGAAAATTACTTACATTGTTGTTTTTTTCTTATTATGTACGGTTATGATATTGGGTGTTCCTATAATCACGGCTTTAGCAACTGCTGCGTTTTTTGAGAGACACCTTGTAGTTAGAGAAGTAATCAGTAAAGAAACCAAACATTTTTGTTTTTTATGAGCCAAAGATTGCAAATTGCATGAAGTTCTGGCTGCAAGACGTCCTAATGGCGGTATGCAGCGCTCCGTAGGCCGCCGATGCAGGCGCCCTCTAACGCCTAACGTGACCATGCCCTTGGCTTCGAATAGAACGTCTTGGCTAACTAACTTAATCGCTCGCAAAAATCGCATGTGTGTGTGACGTTGTGTGTACAATCTCGTGACGTAACATGGTCAAGTTTCTGTTACGTCACGTAATTATGCACGCAACGTCACACGCGCATGCAATTGCGACACAATTATGCTTAATAATTTTCCGAGCGATTGTTGGTTAGCCAAGACGTCCTATTCGAAGGTCATGGCGTGGTCTACGTTTAGAGGATGCCCTCATAGGCAGCCTACGATACCGCGATTAGAATGCAAAGAATGTGTAATTGTTTTTTTTTTTTTTATATTTTTGTTTACATATAATTGTATGTTATACCTTTATATAACATTGTACTATGGATAAGCATTCAGCCATTGAGCTGATTTTTTAATTTGTTTGTGATTGTAAATTAGTGTATACACAAGAAATGAGACAATTAAAGAACCTTTAATGAAACTGAATTATTGTGTGTATCTTTTTATTATTAGGTGTGGTTGAGGTCTGCAGTTAAAACTCCGTTTTTACAAACCTAATACTACCGGTTGGCACAAGTCCGGTATATTGGAAATAGAGGCAATGTTAACATTATAAGGGTGTAGTGTTGCATTTTTGTTTTTAATTGGCTAATATTTGACTTTTTGGAAAACATTTAGCTAGCCTTGCATTTTTATTAAAATGCGCAAAAATGCGATTTTTTTTAAAATTAATTGAATTAATTGAATTAATGTAAGGTGTTAGCCTTGTATTTTTATTAAAATTAACAAAATAATTACTTTTGGGAAAACATTTAAATTGCAAGGGGTTAGTTAATAGCCTTGGATTTTTATTAAAATTACACAAATAAACCACAAGAGAAACTGACTATGTGAATATGCACATTTACAAATAATGCAAACTCAGTTTTACTTGTGGTTTATTTGAGTATTATAAAATAAAACGTCGTATCCTTATTGAGTGATCCCCACAATGTCGCTTCCCAGGTTGTATCGTAAAATTGGGTGTGATCCCTGGCTAAACGGCATTCTGGTGTTTATGACTTCTGACTAATATGCCCTCGAACAAAGATACTGACCATTTGGAAAACCACCAACATAGGGCAAGATAGCTTAGTTGGTAGATCGCCCGACCGGAATTCTAGAGATCGCAGGTTCAACGCCTTGCCAATTTCTTTGTTCACTTTTAATTGTATTTAAATTGACCACAAATGTCGTGACTTGTCTTTAAGAAAAAAAATGTAAGGGGTCATAGCCTTGCATTTTTATAAAATTGGCCTATTTTTTTATTTTTTAGATAAATTAAACATTGAAAGGGGTTAGCCTTGCATTTTTATTAAATTGTTTCCAAATTAACAATATAGAACATTTTTAAATTGTGAGTGGTCAGCCTTGACCTTCGCCATGACCTTTGAATATGTCGTCTTGGCTAACTCGCATAATCGCTCGGGAAATTACGAGCGGAATTTGCATGCGCGTGCATGTGATGTTGCGTGCATAATCGAATGATGCTACATGCATAATCGCTAACTCATTGGTCAAGTTTCTGTTGCATCACATAATTATGCAACGTCACATGCACATGCAAATCGACACGATTGTGCTCAGAATTGTTCGAGAGATTATAAGGCCGATGTGAGTGAGGGTGGTCATAGCGCGTGGTCCACGGTGTGCATCAGAGGGCGCCCGCATTGGCGGCCTACGCGCGCAGCATACAGCGCTGTTTTCTCAGTTGTTTATTTTGAACTCCAAGGAAGTAATCAATATGCAAACATGTCATATCTCCAGAACCAAAGGGGCCATGGAGCTCTATTATATACTAATTGAAAGCTGACGTTGTGAGCTTTGCATTCATGTATATAACTATTTTTGGCGACATAATATTAATTTTTATAAAAATTGACTATATTAATTTTGACTTTTTGAATTTTTATTAAAAAAATTGTTTTATTTTGTTTACCAAATAAATGGTCATAAATTATAAATAAAACAATGTGATATCTAAAATCAATGAGAAATTTATTATTATCAGAAAAACACAAGATAAAACAAAATAAGGTCATTTTCTCCCAGAGGTTATAACGCCCCTTTTGTTTCTAGAAGTAATTTGAAAGGTTAAACAACAAATTGCTGGTAAAATTGCATTTTAGAGCAATGTTCACATGTGGCGTCAGTGATGACAGCTAAAGTAATTTTAACTGTTTCCTATAATGTACAAATAAAGTCCAGCATGAAGTCTGGTGTCCAGACAACAGTGGGTAATACCGACTGCTCTCTCCTGGCACCAGACTACTTCATATTGAAAATTTGCAAAAATAGACTTCTATCTTTTGTAAATTTGAATGCTTCAGATTTAACCGATGCCTCTTCTTCTTTCGTATGATGAGCAGCTTAACGTGTTACTGCATACATCGGCTGTTACCACAAAAAACGCACCTCCTATTTTTTTTCACCCAGTTTCCCATCTTTAAAAGCAATAAAAACATATCAAAATGAATGTTCACAATGATAAAATAAAAAAACAATTAATGAAATTGTTAGTTAAATTGCATGTTAATAAAAGGTACTAGATACTGTGACAAATCTACTGATAGATGCGAAGGTGCATATCGGTACTCATGATGTTATGATCAATCATGACAACATCATGATAACCAATTCCCTGCAGAAGTATCTACCCCATCCTCACCCCCAGTCCATAGCAGCTGGGATGCCATTATACCACACATTTGTTATGGGCTCATTAGTGAGGGGTTCTGGCAAAATAAGACAGAACTGGGCAGAGGTTGAAATGAGGGTTTTCGTTAAGAAAGAGAATACAATTCTCCTTAAAATGCTGTATGTTGTGCTTCAATCGGACAATCGAACAAGTTATGGATGTTTAAAGTTCACATTTATCAATATGTCGCTAAGGTACAATGTTAAGAAAAAGAACTTTGAAATGTTGAGTTTTGTACATGATATATGGGAAAATGTTAATTGTTTTCCCTATAAAAACTTTTTCAGTCCACTATTTCCATACTATTTCTTAATCAAATGTAGTTATTAGACATAGCAAGGATTACAAATATCAATAAATCTGAAGAAAAATAAAACACCCATTATTTATTATTTTGCAATTTTCTCCACTGTGCCCTGTGCCCAGTTCTGCCTCGCACAATAAAGCACATTGAGTTGCAAGTCTGGTTGTTTTTGTTTTTCTTTGGGGAACAAAACAATCCTCCAAACCACAAATTAATAAAAGAAAAAGTTTCCAATGACTTAAAAACTTTATTTTAAGAGAGACAAAGAAAGAAAAATATAATACTTTTTGTTAAAAAAAAAATTAAAAAAATCCCGAACTACGATGATTGTTGTAAAATCACTCCCCGGACGTAAAACTCTCCAAAATTAGCCCTATTATTAAGATTTCCAAGGCGCTAAACAAGATTGGGGGATGATACATTCTCATTGGCACTGGTAGAAAAGAGAATTATTATCTCATCGGAAGTGTGAGATCGCACGGTTATTGGAAATGGTGAGTGTCTTATGCAAATCAGGGATTAGTGTGCCGTGGTCCACGAAGGGTGCTGAGGAATATCCTTTAAGGTGCGTGTATGTTATTTAAATACTAAGAATTGAAAGTGCTTAGTTTGAATTTATTATTTGATCTTGGAGCTTGTTCGCTTTTTCAAGCGCTCGATCGCCTTCGGGGGGTCAGACGGGAAATTTTTTGGGCATCTTTTTTCTGAACCCAAATCCCAGGTTTTGATCTCCGTTTTTTGCCTGTCTCAATTAAATATTGAGAAATTCCTAATTGTTTCCAACCCTACAACATTTTCATGACATTTATTCAGGGATAGCAGCAAACGCTGTAAAAAGAAAAGATATTTGTTGGGATGATTGCCAATACCGCATCCGTTAACGATTCGAAGTGTTCATTGTAAAGATAGTCAATAGGGCTTACCCATGTTTATGTTAAATGTCCCGGTTTAGGAGTTAAAGAAGGAAATTTCCGAGTTTCTTTTACAGTTTATTTATTATGTTCACACTGATAGAGAAAAAATGCTCACAGTAATGTAAGGTTATAGTATCTTATCATGATGGTTTGTGGTGAATACGCTTCCAATCAAATCGGAAGTAAAAGTTTATATATTGAAGTGTACATCCCCACGTTATGCAGATTGTAATGTACAAATAACTGAATCGTTGCTAGTCAAAGAAAATATTTAAGTTTGTAAAAGCGAATTGAGTTGAATAAAATGTCAAAACATGTGATAATATTCAAACATTGTGTAGATCATACACATATAGACAAGCTGAAAGTATAAGAATTGTATTGTATATAGCTATTTTCCAAGTGGTGAATCCCAGCGTTTGTGACCGTAAACCAGCAAGAATAAAACATGTAAAAATGTAATATGTAAACATATTTTGGTTGTTGCAAGTCTGTTGCAAGTACATGTACATGTATGGTTGGTTATCGTGGCTGAGATGAGATTGGTCAATATGTATAGGCTGGGTTCGGGAGGTCGATCTGTTCTTGACTCGCGAAACTCGATTGTGTAAAACCCCGAATAATAGGTGGTGTGTGATCCTGTTCCGAGTGCAAGATTCTTGGGTCGCGTTTGAGCGCGACAACCGAGTTTTGCGTGTCAAGAACAGACCGCCCGACGCGACGAACCAGTCTGAGTCACCGTTGGAGTAAATCGGATGTGCAGGGGCCGCATGTGCAGGGTTCACCAAGTTCATGTTGTTTTGTCAGGTACGTGACTTCATTTCCGGTCTGTATTTCCTCCAAAGCTCTAGGAGCCATTTCCATTGAGCTGCTAAGAACAATAAATTGGCTTAGCACAACAATGCCCTGCTCAGTTAAAAAGTTTAGACTCCATTGTTTTTTTTCCGGGGCGCCTCCCAAATAAACCAGTTAAACATTCTACCTGAGTTTAAACCATTTATAATTGTATGCATGTCTTGAGCTAAATCAATTAAGTAAAATAATAATAGTAATGAAGACCCCCCCCCCCCTTAAACACATTAAACACATTATGATAACTTTAGTGTTCAAGCGGCTTTGGCATTAAACCCAGTACATGCGTTAACATCAAAATCAATTTCAAAACATTCGCAGAACAGTATTTTTAAAACTTGATGTAGAGCGTAGAGATATGGAACTCGACAATTTGTTTTCATGATGTTTTGTATTAATAGGTTCCCTTTAATAATAATCGTGGCTAGAGTTGTTTCATAAAGGGAGCTCTACATACAACACGAACTGAACACTGAACAAATAACGACCGGTATACGTACAAGTCAGTGGTTCGAGTGGTCTTTCAATAAGGAAGTCACAATAAAATAATGTTCAAGGCACTTATCTATCTTACCCGGTTTTTCCTTTAGCCTTGCTCTCTGGTTAAGATATTTCTCAAGAAAATTGGTAAACGTTAACAACAGCTGGATTCGAACCAGAGACCTTTCGATTAATAGCCCATCTCTCTATACAAACTAAGCTATTGGCGAGTTAGTTAAGGACAGGGGTTCTTTAGAGTTTGTTAATAATAGATCAGTTGTCATTGTTCTTTTCATGATTACATGTTTACGCATTACCCAGCTGCCGAGGAAAAAAATTGCGAACCGCTACACGTAAACGTGGTTTAAGTTCATGTATTGCCTTTTTGCCATGCAAACCTTTGAATCTCATCTGTCTTCCTTTCATTGTTCAGTTGTGAGTGTCAATCACGAAGCACGCGTTTGAACGTGTCATCAACATCTATAAAACGTCAACTAATAAGATGTGTTCATTTCACATTTCAGTGTCGGTGACTGAAAGCCACATAAACCTAACTTCCGTCTCATGAATATTAAACGAGTCAGTGGTGCGTGATTGACAGCGCACTAGGGGCCACGCGTTTGAACGTGTCATCGACGTCTATAAAATGTCAACCAATAAGATGTGTTCATTTCACAGTGTCGGTGACTGAAAGTTGCATTTAACATCATGAATATTAAACGAGTCAGTGGTGCGTGATTGACAGCGCACTAGGGGCCACGCGTTTCAACGTGTCATCGACGTCTATAAAATGTCAACCAATAAGATGTGTTCATTTCACAGTGTCGGTGACTGAAAGTTGCATTTAACATCATGAATATTAAACGAGTCAGTGGTGCGTGATTGACAGCGCACTAGGGGCCACGCGTTTGAACGTGTCATCGACGTCTATAAAATGTCAAACAATAAGATGTGTTCATTTCACAGTGTCGGTGACTGAAAGTTGCATTTAACATCATGAATATTAAACGAGTCAGTGGTGCGTGATTGACAGCGCACTAGGGGCCACGCGTTTGAACGTGTCATCGACGTCTATAAAATGTCAACCAATAAGATGTGTTCATTTCACAGTGTCGGTGACTTAAAGTTGCATTTAACATCATGAATATTAAACGAGTCAGTGGTGTGTGATTGACAGTGCGCTAGGGGCCAATTACAAACCGGGCAACGTTCCTCAGTCACTGCTTAGGAAATCACTGGCAAGTTTTTTAAGGCAGGAGCGCACGCTTTATTTCTCACAACGATCGCAACTCATCTTCGCCTTCGGCAGGACAGCCAGAGAGAGACCTGAACGCAAGAACGAGATTTACAAGGTAAGGTTCTGTGACAGATGGAAACAGGCTTTTCAAGTCTTGAGATGAAATTAATGTTTGTATTCCTTCTTGATTAGTGGTTCTTACAAAAGTATGTTTTAACAAAACTCGTGAATAGAGTAAGTTGTGTCAGATTATATTTTGACTCTCTACTCCGCTGTCCATGTAAATGGTTGTAAAAGGCCGTTCATGTACTTGGGGTCCCCATGATACATGTATACCCTTGATACTGTGCTTGATGTTCAGGCTGTTCCACCATCCTTCTGACATGCTTTAATGAGCACACACAGCCTACCCCAGCATCCTACCAAGCATCGTTTAGCATCATGTCAGAATCTGCCGCGTATCCTGTTCCAGAATCTTCCACCTCATGTCCACTGAACTCGGCACCATCCATAACCCATACTGTTGTTAGCGCAAGCATCCCATCCTATTGATTTGTTTCACCACTCCATGCAAACCCTTAGGGCATAAGTCTTATTTAAAAGGGTTGGAGCAAACGTCAAATGTATTGTATTCCTTCTTTGCATCCACAGACTCCCCTTGCTATCTCCCCATTTTGTCATCATCTTTGTTACTTTCTTTTTAGGGACAGCTGCTCGCTTTGATAAAACATAATGATATCACAACATCAACAACAAACAAACAAACAAATTATAGCCTTTACGCTGACAACAGCCTCAAAGCGCTGTAAAAATACATTAAAATAAACAAATAAAGAGACTTGTTGTGAGTTAAGGTGTTTGTTTTTTTGTATTATTTTCAGGTGACATTCAACTTCAGTCACTAAGATTTCTTCCCGGCGGCTGAGCTCTGATTAAGAACACCACGTCAAGGTAGGCCTTACTGTATTAAAAACAAATAACGTTATATTTTTTAACAAAACCATTGACGTATCTTGGGAGGAGCTATAGCTAAACAATCAGCGAGACAAATTCTTAAATATTACCGTATTTACAGAGTTTTTCAGTCAGGATATTATATCTTTCCCAGTTATTTGAACACTAGTATCATACATTCTTATAACGACACTTTACTTTCGTCCCCGAACATTGCCTAGCTCAATTCTCAATTTAAAAAATAGTTATCAACGAATTCCATTCTAGATCAAGTATTATTGCAATTTGTATACTTTTCTGATTCCTCCTAAAATTGTGAAATTCGTTTCACGGGGCTTTGGAAATTAAATAAAAAAATAACTAATGTTGGTGTTTTTTTGTCGTTTGTTTTAAGACTCTTGGTCATTTATATACAAAAATTAACCATAACGTTTGATAGTAAACAGAACAAAATGTAACGACAACAGCGTCTAAATCTATTAAAATAAAAACAAAGCAAAATACCCAAAACCACACATTAATTTACAACGAATCGCAATGCTCTAATTAAAATTATACTGCAACTTTAATCAAATCCCTTTGTAATTTTTGAAATTGAGAATCAAGAGTTGAGCTCGACGATGTTTGCGGACGAAATTAAAGTGCAAATATAATGAATTTCTGGAGAAGAGGAGTGGTGGGGTTTGGCCCTACTTTATAGCTTGATTCAAAACCCGTACGACACTCTTCCTCAAAAAAGTTGTTCCGTCAAATTTGTTTTGCCGCTTTATACAAACCGACCAAAACGAACATCTGAAGTTATTTTGTATGCGCTCTACCCGAGAACCTTTTAATTCAATTTTTGTTTGCTTCTTTTTCTGTTTAATAATTAGTCCCTTTTGTGATTTATATTGTCTACTTTTGGTATTTTATACAGAATGAAGATCTTGGTGGCAACCGTTCTTTCAATCGCCCTCCTTCTGGGTAACTCTGTCAAGCTCCGAGCTTCCGTCACTGGGCCGGTTGCCACAGACGGTGATGTTCCAGCGTCTCGGGCGTGTCCGATGTGCTGCCAGGGACCTACTGCCGCACATGGTATACCAGGTTTAAATGGGCAGATCGGACCGATGGGACCCTACGGCCAGCCGGGGTCAAAGGGCGACGCAGGTCAGCCGGGTCAAATTGGCGATATCGGGCCAATCGGTCCAATGGGTGAGCGGGGAGCACTTGGGAACGCTGGGCCTAAAGGTGACGATGGGATAGGTCAGCCCGGCAAGATAGGTCCGAAAGGTCTGCAGGGTGTAGTCGGAAGTCCTGGTCAGACTGGTGTCAAAGGTCAGAAGGGTGAGCCAGGGGAGACACCAGACGACTCCAACCTGCGGGTAGCATTCACCGCGGTGAGGACGAGCGACTCTGATACCTCTAGGAGTCACGACACCCGTTTGCCCTTCCAGCAGACCGAGACGCTTCTGCCGGGTACCAGCTTCGATCTCGGGACCGGCACGTTCACGTGTACTGTGCCGGGCACCTACGTGTTTACGTTTTCTGTGAACAAATATCCTTCCAGCAGCAGCCTGAACGTTCATCTCCGGAAGAACGACGACTATGTTGTCACTGGCCTTAGCACTGATCCAAGTTACTATGAGCAGGTGTCTGGGAGCGCGGTGCTGGTTCTGCAGCGAGGAGACACGGTGGGGCTTACCATGTACGGTAGGGCGCATAGTGCTTCCCCCTATCACCGCACCTCATTCAGTGGCTTCCTCCTTTACCCCGAATAAATAATAAATAATTGCTGAAACAGTAGTCGTATTAAAAAGAAATAATATTCAATGTCATAATAATCAATATTTGTTAAGCGTCTTATTTAATCTCCATAAAAAGTTTCAAAACACTTTACAAACCGACATAAAAACTACATGAAAAACAATTTAATCAAAAGTATAGAACTTGTTTTATAGGTTGCGTATGTTTTTATTTCACACTGGACACTTGTCGCAATAGCTGAAATACATACGGTGTTTTAATTCTAAACCTTGTTTCAATACGATTTAATGCAGTTAATTAGTTGTACAATGTACTATCGACGTACTAATAAATATCTTACTTATTTGAAAGAAAACAAATGATTCTAGGCATCCAGCAAAATGAATACGGTAGATATCGTGTAATTGTTCAGAATTGTTTAAACAAATTCACAATCGCCCTCTGGCGAATGCGACTAAACATAATAATAACTGCCCGACTTTGGTTGAAAAAGAATGCCGTTTTTCTTGCTTTTCTCGGCATCCATGATTGTAAAACTTCGGAGAGGTCAGTTAAAACGATATTTACTATAAAATACAACCGAACCCCCCAAATCCGCCCATTGATAATAATTTAAGCAATTACCAATGGTGTATCCTAGTCCTTTAAATGTTCATACATGTCCGCCATATAAACATATCGTTACCGAATAAACATATTTACCCATTCTATGTTGTTTCAAATTTTTTTTTAAATATACAATTTACTGTTTTTAATATTCATTTTTAATAAAATGTTCAGATATACTGATACCAGTGCAGCGTAACTGGAGGTCCAAGGTTCAAACCCAGCTAAAGTCAATGTATGAATACAAAATAGAATATTTTGTTTCAATTCCCAATTTGTAAGCATTTAATAGCATCTGTATAAATAAAAAAGTAAGGTAGAATATTAGCATTTGCTCTATTTGGTATAAATTAAATGGCTATACTGTACGTGCACATGATAAACTCTATTGTTATAAACCATTCGGCTGTGCAATTAACTGCAAGTATAAAGCGTTTGATACTTTGTTAGTTAGCAATTCTAGGATTCCTAGGATATTAAGTATGAGCATCATGACCTCTCAGTTTTCACTTCACTCGAAACTTCTCTCTCGGCATGTCCTAGTCCCACTCTCCCTTCAGTATCATGTTAGCTGCCATGTGGCTGATCTCATCCGAGCACCTGACCCCGACCCTGTTACAGCCACTGAGCACGCCAAGCCCAGGGCCGACCATGTCGCAGTAGATTAGCCGCGTAGGTGTGGTGGTAGTCACGCAAGTATCGGTGTGAATGGAAAGTGGCTTCAGATCTGCAACGGTAATAAAAAGTGTTGCATCTTTTTCGGTTTAATATCCAGAGACAATCACGGCAACTTGATGAAAGGGCGACGAAAACATAGGACGAACATTTGTGACGCGGTATGTCAAAATCAGGCATTTTGAGTTTCTGCAATATTAGTAAAATGCACCCCTTGCTCTTTTAAATGCCACCTTGCGTTTTTTGTATTGAATATTCCAAAGTAAAGATATAAAGTTTTGAAATCACATTGTCTGAAATGTAAAAAATGAGAAAGAGACCTTTCAAGTTGGAGTTTTGTATTACACAAAATGCTTTGTCAATGAAGTTTTAATTGAAACTTTTACATAACAGTTGAAACATATTAATAGCACCACAAAAAAATGTAAATTCCCCAAATCACTGAAAATCACCCCACATTATTTTGTAGCTGTTTCTCCTTTCGTAGCACAGCCCAATTCCGCCTGGTTTTGACATACCATGTCACATTTTTGAATGGATGCTTCGTTCTATTTCAATATGCTGCACTTCACTGGATATACTTGTAACAAATTTGTGATTGACTTTTGTTTTATCCCACCGTTTTGTAAAACCTGCCGATAGTAATTATTGACTAGTTTTGTGGTGACGGCGCTCAATATAACGGGGCACTACGATTCCTCGCATTAAATTACACCTACGACGCGCCAATGTGTTTTGTGAAAAAGCTCACAGGACGTGTCGCAGCTGCCTTGCGGCGAAATGGCTGCATCAAGCTGTATACTCCCCACGGAGCCGAGATGGTATTTGGAATGTTTCGTGTGCACAATGAGCAGGGGTAATAATATTGTAGTGAGACGCGCCAGTATTGTTGGATACGTGCGCTTTACAAATATTTTTATTGTTATCTATAGTTTTTAAACAGTAATAAGATCGATGGAGTCCAACGGATCACCTACCAGGAATTATGCTTTGTAGGCACTGCAGGAGTCTATCTGACGTTGGTTGATCACCGTGACCAAAGTACCAGGCCTTCATTTGCTCCTTAGTTGTCATATCTTTCTCACCCACTTTACCGTGACCTATTTTCAGGTACCACTTACCTACAAAACATTTCGGGAAAGAAAACAAAATTTAGCTACATGTATTCAATAGGAATAGTATGGTGGTTTCATTGGGACTAACAAATGATCAGCGCGGACGCCAAGCACAAGTTCTCCTCTCGCTTGGTTGCAGCAAGTGAGTTAGGGGAGACTTGGGTTTGAGTCACCAAACATTGAGTCTGAGTCAGAGTCCCAGTCACCACTGTCGAGTCTTGAGTGCGAGTCCTGAATCAAACAGGTAGAGTCCGAGTCTGAGTCATAAGTCAAATGGTTGGGTCTGAGCAATATTTATTGGTATTTGCCAGAGATTCAGTAAGAATTCAAAATCCAAATTCAGTAAGAATCAAATATCTATATTACTAAAATTGGAAATTCATAGCTATTTTCCCATTCATAGCTATTTTATAGCTATTCCTATTTTGCAATCTATAGGTTGGTTGCGCACAAACATTACCGTTGTGACTTTGAATTTACAAGGCGGGATTCAGACCTATACACGTCATGCATATCATTTGCATATCTCAGGAGGGAATCTCAGGAGGTACGCAAGATTCGCTGCTCGTAATACTGGACACCATTTGAAGTCTAGGAACCAGACTAGGCTAGACATTGGAGGAGTGTGTTTACTCATAAAGATGTCAAAATCCAGCTGGATTATCTAATGGCCTGTTCTCTTAATGATTATACATTCATTAGTCACATATACATGGTAATATTTACCGTTTGGGTACGCCGGAATCGGTGGCAAAATGTAGCAGTCTTGTCCCAAGTCCGTTTCTCCCTCATGAACGTCTAAGGAAGGCATGCCCTGGAGCCTGTCCCTGTCATCTTCTATCAACTACAGAAGCACCACGACTTGAGGCTTGGCCGTTATATCAAGTTGCAACCCAGCGGGTAGTAGGTCTCCCACAGCAGTTGAGGCCCCAGTGCGGAGCAAGACTTTCTTAGCATTGATGGTCCTGTCGGCTTCGGTGGCTAGTGTAAATACGATGTGATAGATCGTCAACGAGGTCGTCCAATATTCTGCATCCTTGGCGCTGAGCCAAGGTCTGCTGGGCAAAAAGGAGCTTCTGCGGGCTCAGATGATGACACTGATCCCTGTCTGGTTGGCACCATCGAGTAGCTTACGGCCGAGGGAACCATCGTGTGCAGTCAGCCACAACACCCCAACGTCCCTTTAAAAATGTATCCCTACAGAGAAAATGATAGGTAACCAACTATTTAAGGTGTCATGTGATTAATGGCTGTTGACCGGTTCCCAGCCATTTTCCACTCGATAATAATAGCAAGTACTTAGTGAAATATTCCAAATACCATCTCAGCTCCCGGGGGAGCATACAGCTCGATGCTGCCATTTCGGCGCAAAGAAGCTATTCCAATGACCATCTCTGCCCTCACAGGTACCCATTTACGCCTGGGTGGGGAGAAGCAGAGGCACACGCACAACCCCAGGTTGGACTCGAACCCACAACCTGCAGAATTACCAGCAGACCACAAATGAAATGCTCCCGGCCACGACGCCACTCCACAGCCCTAAATAAGTGGTCTTCTACAATTGAAAACTTTGATATGAGAGTTTTTTTTACGGAGCTCTGGAAGTGCCATCCGACTTGTTTACATCCTGACATATTTTATCTCAGGATGACGACATAATAGAGGCAAAATGACGACATCCTTTAATATTTGTTTGCGTAATGGCGAGATCCTGAGATAATATATATCGCGTGATGACGACATGCTGAAAGTAGGATGACGACATCCCGAGATAATATATCGCGTGATGACGACATGCTAAAAGTAGGATGACGACATCCCGAGATAATATATCGCGGGATGACGACATCCTGAGATAATATATCGCGGGATGACGACATGCTAAAAGAAGGGTGACGACATCCTGAGATAACATATCGCGGGATGACGACATGTTGAAAGTAGGATGACGACATCCTGAGATAATATATCGCGGGATGACGACATCCTGAGAGTAGGATGACGACATCCTGAAATAATATATCCCGGGATGACAACATGCTGCTGAAACTATGTAGGATCCTGATTAGATCAGCAATACGGAAGCTTAAAGTGACCATCCGCGTTTCCGCGTTTCAGAATGAAAAACCATGTAAAGACGGACACTTGGTGCAATGCTCGCAGTCAGCATACGATAGGCCGGGTAGCAGCGCGGCGAGTCTCTGCCTCGATTTTTGTCATACCCCTTGCGAGGTTTTATGTTAATGAGGCTTCCCTTTGAGGGGCGGAGTGGTTTGACAACAAATTCCAAAAATTATTTTGTCCCATTTATCACAGAAAATAAACACAACCACACACATAATGTTGTTGTAAACATTATACTTTATTGATTTAAGCAAACAAAATCCGTATTACATGTTTCCTTTAATCAATCCGTATGGTAGGCTTTGTCTATTTACGTGACGCTTTTGCTTTGGCCTTGACGCTTTGACTTTGGTCGTGACAGTTGTGGACCACCGTAGTATTTCGTTAAAAGACGTCTTCTTGAGAGATATGATTTAATATCCTGGAAAGACGTCTTTCCAAGATACGATTATCATGGAAAGGCGTCTTTTTGTGATACGATTATCATAGAAAGACGTCTTTCTGAGATACGATATTAGGAAAGATATATTTCCGAGATACGACATCACGGAAAGACATATTTTTATATCAGTATTCCGTCTTTTTGAGATAAATTATCTCAGAAACGCGGAAACGCGGATGGTCACTTTAAGCTTCCGTATTGCTGATCTAATCAGGATCCTACATAGTTTCAGCAGCATGTCGTCATCCCAGGATATATTATCCCAGGATGTCGTCATCCTACTTTCAACATGTCGTCATCCCGCGATATATTATCCCAGGATGTTGTCATCCTACTTTTAGCATGTCGTCATCCCGGGATATATTATCCCAGGATGTCGTCATCCTACTTTCAACATGTCGTCATCCTGCGATATATTATCTCAGGATGTCGTCATGCTATTTTCAACATGTCGTCATCCTATTTTCAACATGTCGTCATCCCGCGATATATTATCTCAGGATGTCGTCATCCTACTTTCAACATGTCGTCATCCTGCGATATATTATCTCAGGATGTCGTCATCCTATTTTCAACATGTCGTCATCCTGCGATATATTATCTCAGGATGTCGTCATCCTACTTTCAGCATGTCGTCATCATGCGATATATTATTTCAGGATGTCGTCATCCTATTTTCAACATGTTGTCATCCCGCGATATATTATCTCAGGATGTCGTCATCCTACTTTCAGCATGTCGTCATCATGCGATATATTATCTCAGGATGTCGTCATCCTACTTTCAGCATGTCGTCATCATGCGATATATTATCTCAGGATGTCGCCATTACGCGAACAAATATCAAAGGATATCAGGATGTCGTCCTGAGATAAAATATGTCAGGATGTAAACAAGTCGGATGGCACTTCCATATTTTTCCGTATTTTTCAGATGAATAACATTTTTGACTAACAAATAGTCACTTTTCTCACTTCCAGAAACTTGTTTTAACCTCAAATTGATTCTGGACTTTTCAATGTTTCCTCTTTATAAAAAAAAAAATAAGATAATCCTATCCCCATTTTTCCTCAAAAGTACGGAGCTCTGGAAGTGCCATCCGACTTGTTTACATCCTGACATATTTTATCTCAGGATGACGACATAATAAAGGTAAAATGACGACATCCTTTGATATTTGTTCGCGTAATGGCGACATCCTGAGATAATATATCGCGGGATGACGACATCCTGAAAGTACGATGACGACATCCTGAGATAATATATCGCGTGATGACGACATGTTGAAAGTAGGATGACGACATCCTGATATAAGATATCGCGGGATGACAACATGTTGAAAGTATGATGACGACATCTTGAGATAATATATCGCTGGATGACGACATGCTGAAAGTGGGATGACGACATCCTGAGATAATATCTCAGGATGTCGTCATTACGCGAACAAATATCAAAGGATGTCGTCATTTTGCCCTTATTATGTCGTCATCCCACGATATCTTATATCAAGATGTTATGCCTTGTTATTACCAGGAATTATGCCTTGTAGGCACTGCAGGAGTCTATCTGACGTTGGTTGATCACCGTGACCAAAGTACCAGGCCTTCATTTGCTCCTTAGTTGTCATATCTTTCTCACCCACTTTACCGTGACCTATTTTCAGGTACCACTTACCTACAAAACATTTGGGGAAAGAAAACAAAATTTAGCTGCATGTATTCAATAGGAATAGTATGGTGGTTTCATTGGGACTAACAAATGATCAGCGCGGACGCCAAGCACAAGTTCTCCTCTCGCTTGGTTGCAGCAAGTGAGTTAGGGGAGACTTGGGTTTGAGTCACCAAACATTGAGTCTGAGTCAGAGTCCCAGTCACCACTGTCGAGTCTTGAGTGCGAGTCCTGAATCAAACAGGTAGAGTCCGAGTCTGAGTCATAAGTCAAATGGTTGGGTCTGAGCAATATTTATTGGTATTTGCCAGAGATTCAGTAAGAATTCAAAATCCAAATTCAGTAAGAATCAAATATCTATATTACTAAAATTGGAAATTCATAGCTATTTTCGTATTCATAGCTATTTTATAGCTATTCCTATTTTGCAATCTATAGGTTGGTTGCGCACAAACATTACCGTTGTGACTTTGAATTTACAAGGCGAGATTCAGACCTATACACGTCATGCATATCATTTGCATATCTCAGGAGGGAATTTCAGGAGGTACGCAAGATTCGCTGCTCGTAATACTGGACACCATTTGAAGTCTAGGAACCAGACTAGGCTAGACATTGGAGGAGTGTGTTTACTCATAAAGATGTCAAAATCCAGCTGGATTACTAATGGCCTGTTCTCTTAATGATTATACATTCATTAGTCACATATACATGGTAATATTTACCGTTTGGGTACGCCGGAATCGGTGGCAAAATGTAGCAGTCTTGTCCCAAGTCCGTTTCTCCCTGAACGTGAACGTCTAAGGAAGGCATGCCCTGGAGCCTGTCCCTGTCAACTTCTATCAACTACAGAAGCACCACGACTTGAGGCTTGGCCGTTATATCAAGTTGCAACCCAGCGGGTAGTAGGTCTCCCACAGCAGTTGAGGCCCCAGTGCGGAGCAAGACTTTCTTAGCATTGATGGTCCTGTCGGCTTCGGTGGCTAGTGTAAATACGATGTGATAGATCGTCAACGAGGTCGTCCAATATTCTGCATCCTTGGCGCTGAGCCAAGGTCTGCTGGGCAAAAAGGAGCTTCTGCGGGCTCAGATGATGACACTGATCCCTGTCTGGTTGGCACCATCGAGTAGCTTACGGCCGAGGGAACCATCGTGTGCAGTCAGCCACAACACCCCAACGTCCCCTTAAAAATGTATCCCTACAGAGAAAATGATAGGTAACCAACTATTTAAGGTGTCATGTGATTAATGGCTGTTGACCGGTTCCCAGCCATTTTCCACTCGATAATAATAGCAAGTACTTAGTGAAATATTCCAAATACCATCTCAGCTCCCGGGGGAGCATACAGCTCGATGCTGCCATTTCGGCGCAAAGAAGCTATTCCAATGACCATCTCTGCCCTCACAGATACCCATTTACGCCTGGGTGGGGAGAAGCAGAGGCACACCCACAACCCCAGGTTGGACTCGAACCCACAACCTGCAGAATTACCAGCAGACCACAAATGAAATGCTCCGGGCCACGATGCCACTCCACAGCCCTAAATAAGTGGTCTTCTACAATTGAAAACTTTGATATGAGAGTTTTTTTACGGAGCTCTGGAAGTGCCATCCGACTTGTTTACATCCTGACATATTTTATCTCAGGATGACGACATAATAGAGGCAAAATGACGACATACTTTAATATTTGTTCGCGTAATAGCGACATCCTGAGATAATATATCGCGAGATGACGACATGCTGAAAGTAGGATGACGACATCCCGAGATAACATATCGCGGGATGACGACAGGCTAAAAGTAGGATGACGACATCCCGAGATAATATATCGCGGGATGACGACATCCTGAGATAATATATCGCGGGATGACGACATGTTGAAAATAGGATGACGACATCCTGAGATAATATATCGCGGTATGACGACATGTTGAAAGTAGGATGACGACATCCTGAGATAATATATCGCGGGATGACGGCATCCTGAGAGTAGGATGACGACATCCTGAGATAATATATCGCGGGATGACGACATGCTGAGAGTAGGATGACGACATCCTGAGATAATATATCCCGGGATGACGACATGCTGCTGAAACCATGTAGGATCCTGATTAGATCAGCAATACGAAAGCTTAAAGGGACCATCCGCGTTTCCGCGTTTCAGAATGAAAAATCATGTAAAGACGGACACTTGGTGCAATGCTCGCAGTCAGCATACGATAGGCCGGGTAGCAGCGCGGCGAGTCTCTGCCTCGATTTTTGTCATACCCCTTGCGAGGTTTTATGTTAATGAGGCTTCCCTTTGAGGGGCGGAGTGGTTTGACAACAAATTCCAAAAATTATTTTGTCCCATTTATCACAGAAAATAAACACAACCACACACATAATGTTGTTGTAAACATTATACTTTATTGATTTAAGCAAACAAAATCCGTATTACATGTTTCCTTTAATCAATCCGTATGGTAGGCTTTGTCTATTTCCGTGACGCTTTTGCTTTGGCCTTGACGCTTTGACTTTGGTCGTGACAGTTGTGGACCACCGTAGTATTTCGTTAAAAGACGTCTTCTTGAGAGATATGATTTAATATCCTGGAAAGACGTCTTTCCAAGATACGATTATCATGGAAAGGCGTCTTTTTGTGATACGATTATCATAGAAAGACGTCTTTCTGAGATACGATATTAGGAAAGATATATTTCCGAGATACGACATCACGGAAAGACATATTTTTATATCAGTATTCCGTCTTTTTGAGATAAATTATCTCAGAAACGCGGAAACGCGGATGGTCACTTTAAGCTTCCGTATTGCTGATCTAATGAGGATCCTACATAGTTTCAGCAGCATGTCGTCATCCCAGGATATATTATCCCAGGATGTCGTCATCCTACTTTCAACATGTCGTCATCCCGCGATATATTATCCCAGGATGTTGTCATCCTACTTTTAGCATGTCGTCATCCCGGGATATATTATCCCAGGATGTCGTCATCCTACTTTCAACATGTCGTCATCCTGCGATATATTATCTCAGGATGTCGTCATGCTATTTTCAACATGTCGTCATCCTATTTTCAACATGTCGTCATCCCGCGATATATTATCTCAGGATGTCGTCATCCTACTTTCAACATGTCGTCATCCTGCGATATATTATCTCAGGATGTCGTCATCCTATTTTCAACATGTCGTCATCCTGCGATATATTATCTCAGGATGTCGTCATCCTACTTTCAGCATGTCGTCATCATGCGATATATTATTTCAGGATGTCGTCATCCTATTTTCAACATGTTGTCATCCCGCGATATATTATCTCAGGATGTCGTCATCCTACTTTCAGCATGTCGTCATCATGCGATATATTATCTCAGGATGTCGTCATCCTACTTTCAGCATGTCGTCATCATGCGATATATTATCTCAGGATGTCGCCATTACGCGAACAAATATCAAAGGATATCAGGATGTCGTCCTGAGATAAAATATGTCAGGATGTAAACAAGTCGGATGGCACTTCCATATTTTTCCGTATTTTTCAGATGAATAACATTTTTGACTAACAAATAGTCACTTTTCTCACTTCCAGAAACTTGTTTTAACCTCAAATTGATTCTGGACTTTTCAATGTTTCCTCTTTATAAAAAAAAAAATAAGATAATCCTATCCCCATTTTTCCTCAAAAGTACGGAGCTCTGGAAGTGCCATCCGACTTGTTTACATCCTGACATATTTTATCTCAGGATGACGACATAATAAAGGTAAAATGACGACATCCTTTGATATTTGTTCGCGTAATGGCGACATCCTGAGATAATATATCGCGGGATGACGACATCCTGAAAGTACGATGACGACATCCTGAGATAATATATCGCGTGATGACGACATGTTGAAAGTAGGATGACGACATCCTGATATAAGATATCGCGGGATGACAACATGTTGAAAGTATGATGACGACATCTTGAGATAATATATCGCTGGATGACGACATGCTGAAAGTGGGATGACGACATCCTGAGATAATATCTCAGGATGTCGTCATTACGCGAACAAATATCAAAGGATGTCGTCATTTTGCCCTTATTATGTCGTCATCCCACGATATCTTATATCAAGATGTTATGCCTTGTTATTACCAGGAATTATGCCTTGTAGGCACTGCAGGAGTCTATCTGACGTTGGTTGATCACCGTGACCAAAGTACCAGGCCTTCATTTGCTCCTTAGTTGTCATATCTTTCTCACCCACTTTACCGTGACCTATTTTCAGGTACCACTTACCTACAAAACATTTGGGGAAAGAAAACAAAATTTAGCTGCATGTATTCAATAGGAATAGTATGGTGGTTTCATTGGGACTAACAAATGATCAGCGCGGACGCCAAGCACAAGTTCTCCTCTCGCTTGGTTGCAGCAAGTGAGTTAGGGGAGACTTGGGTTTGAGTCACCAAACATTGAGTCTGAGTCAGAGTCCCAGTCACCACTGTCGAGTCTTGAGTGCGAGTCCTGAATCAAACAGGTAGAGTCCGAGTCTGAGTCATAAGTCAAATGGTTGGGTCTGAGCAATATTTATTGGTATTTGCCAGAGATTCAGTAAGAATTCAAAATCCAAATTCAGTAAGAATCAAATATCTATATTACTAAAATTGGAAATTCATAGCTATTTTCTTATTCATAGCTATTTTATAGCTATTCCTATTTTGCAATCTATAGGTTGGTTGCGCACAAACATTACCGTTGTGACTTTGAATTTACAAGGCGAGATTCAGACCTATACACGTCATGCATATCATTTGCATATCTCAGGAGGGAATTTCAGGAGGTACGCAAGATTCGCTGCTCGTAATACTGGACACCATTTGAAGTCTAGGAACCAGACTAGGCTAGACATTGGAGGAGTGTGTTTACTCATAAAGATGTCAAAATCCAGCTGGATTACTAATGGCCTGTTCTCTTAATGATTATACATTCATTAGTCACATATACATGGTAATATTTACCGTTTGGGTACGCCGGAATCGGTGGCAAAATGTAGCAGTCTTGTCCCAAGTCCGTTTCTCCCTGAACGTGAACGTCTAAGGAAGGCATGCCCTGGAGCCTGTCCCTGTCAACTTCTATCAACTACAGAAGCACCACGACTTGAGGCTTGGCCGTTATATCAAGTTGCAACCCAGCGGGTAGTAGGTCTCCCGCAGCAGTTGAGGCCCCAGTGCGGAGCAAGACTTTCTTAGCATTGATGGTCCTGTCGGCTTCGGTGGCTAGTGTAAATACGATGTGATAGATCGTCAACGAGGTCGTCCAATATTCTGCATCCTTGGCGCTGAGCCAAGGTCTGCTGGGCAAAAAGGAGCTTCTGCGGGCTCAGATGATGACACTGATCCCTGTCTGGTTGGCACCATCGAGTAGCTTACGGCCGAGGGAACCATCGTGTGCAGTCAGCCACAACACCCCAACGTCCCCTTAAAAATGTATCCCTACAGAGAAAATGATAGGTAACCAACTATTTAAGGTGTCATGTGATTAATGGCTGTTGACCGGTTCCCAGCCATTTTCCACTCGATAATAATAGCAAGTACTTAGTGAAATATTCCAAATACCATCTCAGCTCCCGGGGGAGCATACAGCTCGATGCTGCCATTTCGGCGCAAAGAAGCTATTCCAATGACCATCTCTGCCCTCACAGGTACCCATTTACGCCTGGGTGGGGAGAAGCAGAGGCACACCCACAACCCCAGGTTGGACTCGAACCCACAACCTGCAGAATTACCAGCAGACCACAAATGAAATGCTCCGGGCCACGATGCCACTCCACAGCCCTAAATAAGTGGTCTTCTACAATTGAAAACTTTGATATGAGAGTTTTTTTACGGAGCTCTGGAAGTGCCATCCGACTTGTTTACATCCTGACATATTTTATCTCAGGATGACGACATAATAGAGGCAAAATGACGACATACTTTAATATTTGTTCGCGTAATAGCGACATCCTGAGATAATATATCGCGAGATGACGACATGCTGAAAGTAGGATGACGACATCCCGAGATAACATATCGCGGGATGACGACAGGCTAAAAGTAGGATGACGACATCCCGAGATAATATATCGCGGGATGACGACATCCTGAGATAATATATCGCGGGATGACGACATGTTGAAAATAGGATGACGACATCCTGAGATAATATATCGCGGTATGACGACATGTTGAAAGTAGGATGACGACATCCTGAGATAATATATCGCGGGATGACGGCATCCTGAGAGTAGGATGACGACATCCTGAGATAATATATCGCGGGATGACGACATGCTGAGAGTAGGATGACGACATCCTGAGATAATATATCCCGGGATGACGACATGCTGCTGAAACCATGTAGGATCCTGATTAGATCAGCAATACGAAAGCTTAAAGGGACCATCCGCGTTTCCGCGTTTCAGAATGAAAAATCATGTAAAGACGGACACTTGGTGCAATGCTCGCAGTCAGCATACGATAGGCCGGGTAGCAGCGCGGCGAGTCTCTGCCTCGATTTTTGTCATACCCCTTGCGAGGTTTTATGTTAATGAGGCTTCCCTTTGAGGGGCGGAGTGGTTTGACAACAAATTTCAAAAATTATTTTGTCCCATTTATCACAGAAAATAAACACAACCACACACATAATGTTGTTGTAAACATTATACTTTATTGATTTAAGCAAACAAAATCCGTATTACATGTGTCCTTTAATCAATCCGTATGGTAGGCTTTGTCTATTTCCGTGACGCTTTTGCTTTGGCCTTGACGCTTTGACTTTGGTCGTGACAGTTGTGGACCACCGTAGTATTTCGTTAAAAGACGTCTTCTTGAGAGATATGATTTAATATCCTGGAAAGACGTCTTTCCAAGATACGATTATCATGGAAAGGCGTCTTTTTGTGATACGATTATCATAGAAAGACGTCTTTCTGAGATACGATATTAGGAAAGATATATTTCCGAGATACGACATCACGGAAAGACATATTTTTATATCAGTATTCCGTCTTTTTGAGATAAATTATCTCAGAAACGCGGAAACGCGGATGGTCACTTTAAGCTTCCGTATTGCTGATCTAATCAGGATCCTACATAGTTTCAGCAGCATGTCGTCATCCCAGGATATATTATCCCAGGATGTCGTCATCCTACTTTCAACATGTCGTCATCCCGCGATATATTATCCCAGGATGTTGTCATCCTACTTTTAGCATGTCGTCATCCCGGGATATATTATCCCAGGATGTCGTCATCCTACTTTCAACATGTCGTCATCCTGCGATATATTATCTCAGGATGTCGTCATGCTATTTTCAACATGTCGTCATCCTATTTTCAACATGTCGTCATCCCGCGATATATTATCTCAGGATGTCGTCATCCTACTTTCAACATGTTGTCATCCCGCGATATATTATCTCAGGATGTCGTCATCCTACTTTCAGCATGTCGTCATCATGCGATATATTATCTCAGGATGTCGCCATTACGCGAACAAATATCAAAGGATATCAGGATGTCGTCCTGAGATAAAATATGTCAGGATGTAAACAAGTCGGATGGCACTTCCATATTTTTCCGTATTTTTCAGATGAATAACATTTTTGACTAACAAATAGTCACTTTTCTCACTTCCAGAAACTTGTTTTAACCTCAAATTGATTCTGGACTTTTCAATGTTTCCTCTTTATAAAAAAAAAAAGAAGATAATCCTATCCCCATTTTTCCTCAAAAGTACGGAGCTCTGGAAGTGCCATCCGACTTGTTTACATCCTGACATATTTTATCTCAGGATGACGACATAATAAAGGTAAAATGACGACATCCTTTGATATTTGTTCGCGTAATGGCGACATCCTAAGATAATATATCGCGGGATGACGACATCCTGAAAGTACGATGACGACATCCTGAGATAATATATCGCATGATGACGACATGTTGAAAGTAGGATGACGACATCCTGATATAAGATATCGCGGGATGACGACATGTTGAAAGTAGGATGGCGACATCCTGAGATAATATATCTTGGGATGACGATATGTTGAAAGTATGATGACGACATCTTGAGATAATATATCACTGGATGACGACATGCTGAAAGTGGGATGACGACATCCTGAGATAATATCTGAGGATGTCGTCATTACGCGAACAAATATCAAAGGATGTCGTCATTTTGCCCTTATTATGTCGTCATCCCGCGATATCTTATATCAAGATGTTGTCATCCTACTTTCAAGATGTTGTCATCCTACTTTCAAGATGTCGTCATCACGCGATATATTTTCTCAGGATGTCGTCATCGTACTTTCAGGATGTCGTCATCACGCGATATATTATCTCAGGATGTCGCCATTACGCGAACAAATATCAAAGGATGTCGTCATTTTGCCTCTATTATGTCGTCATCCTGAGATAAAATATGTCAGGATGTAAACAAGTCGGATGGCACTTCCAGAGCTCCGTACAAAAGCTCTTGCAGAAAGGGCAAAACAGACTTTCGGCATGCGGAAGTCTACAATCCATAACCTCTTCCCGCATCTTGTAGACGTCAATGGTTCACAGGTTCACAGTACGCGTGAAATATTCGCACATGCATTCACACGTGCGTGCATTTCTCTCTCACCTGTCAATCGTTCGATATCACTGAACCTTTGAGCTGCTCGTCTGCCAAGTTCTCCTGATTCAAAACTTCTGCTGATTCCACTAAATACTCGTCCCTCATCAAATACAGACCGGCTTTCATAAATCTTAAAAAAATTACCAGAAGATATAATTGCAATTATTCATCCAGTGTTGTAGTACTAGAACTCGCACCAAATTATGTAAACATAAAGTTTTCCAGCGCGTACTGAACTTTTGCATGGCCGCCATTTTTATGATTGCCTGTGACGTCACTGCCAAAGTGCATGCCGGGGGTGCTCTCCAATGTCACAGGTCGGAGTATCGCGTTGCAGGGGCGATACAATGACCTGTGACATCGCAGAGCACCCCGCGTATATAGTGGTACGGTCGGCACGCACTTTGGCACTTTGGCAGAATACCCACAATGCTCGTTTTGCTCATCATAAAAATGGCGGCCATGCAAAAGTTCAGTACGCGCTGGAAAACTGGCGTCGAATTTCCTTGATTTGCAGGTCAAGAATTGATCGTGAATACCTTAGAAGTTCGTTAACTCAGCTTGGACACATATGGAAGGTTATTTAGACGATTAAGAGGTATTTTGTTACGTATTTGTGTGGATTATGGCGACATTTTGAACCACTTTCTAGAGCTTATAGGATTTCAAATATCTTCTGGCTCGGCCTCTAGTAGCGCAAGATAATGCCCAAATGTTAAAAAAGCGATAACTAGAGGCCAGTAACTCGGTCTACTATGTTCTCGTAATTATTCAGTCACTTTGCTTTAGCAAATGTTATTCAAGTAAGTACATTTTGTGGCCGTTTTGAGGGTGTAATCTGATGTTTTGGGCAAACATTAGTCCGAGTAACTTGGACCCCAAAAATCACCTTTTTCAACATGTGGACATGTCGGGTGATATCCAAGCAAGAGCCCTTTGGATCGCTGTACGGAATGTCTGCACATCAATCCCCCATGACCTCCCACACTTATCCCCCAAAATGTCACGGAAAACGGCCACTTACAAAAATGCTGCTTGTCCCCAGTAGGCACTAAGGTTCGAGGAAGACACTAACAGTATCAGTGTGTTCTTACCTTTCAAAAAAGTGAGAAAATCAGGCCTCAAAATGTGGAGCAATGTTCGCCGATTCAAATGCACATAATTATAGCCATTGTTGAGCAAAGTCAACGGCTGTTACCTGTTTCGTGCACTGTGCTGTACTGTAGTGCTAGTGGGTGGCTAAAAATACTAGTTGAGTACACACTACACACCGTCCAAAACATGTTTCTTTGACCTATACATACATCAAAGATACACGTCTTTTATAAAAACGAACTTTCTCCATACTGAACAGGCACCTTTTTACCTTTGACGTTGCCTTTTCAACTCCAAATGAAATAGTGAAAGAAAAAGTTCCTAACCGCAGTTTCATAATCATATACACAGGCCAAGCTTAAGGGCGCCGCCATTACTAAAACTATTCGCGCCTCGACTTTTGAGGGCGCTACACATTATTTTTGTCAAAACATTGGCTTCAGACGCATCGCGTCCAAAAGCGACAAATCTATTATTTATTATTTTTTTTTTTTCTATTTTTTTTTTCAAGACTCATTTTTACTGTGTTTGTTTTTGTACCAAGTTGTATCTCACCGAAATTTCGCGACGATTTTCTCTCCACTGATGTTCACTCCGAACCGTTGAGGGTGTCTGACCCTAGTGCGCGGGATAGCCAGGCTACGTTATGCTGCGTTCCAATCGCGTCGTGTTTATCGTGTTCACGAGTTCACGAGTCGTATAATGGCGTTCCTAATCGCCTGGTAACTCGTGTTCACCAGTGGTGAACTCGAGGTGGAATTTTTTTCTCCATGTTCACGACTTCATAAACGAATAAATACTCGCGCATGCGTGTTGGTTCACGTACGAGTTCTTGCGCGATAAAGAATGTCATTACCGCACGACTAACTCGACTGTGCGCGTGCGTCTTGGTGAGTAGCGTTTGGAATGCAACCCACTCGTGAACCGTGGTGCGCTGGATAGCCGAGCTAGATAGCCCCCTCGCTGGAAGAGCAATGGAGAGACAAATGCTACATATCTCAATTAGAGACAGGATTAAATGCACAGAAATACGAAAGAAAACTGGAAGAAGAGACATCATAAGGACAATAAAACAAGCTAAATGAAGATGGGCTGGACACACTGCCCGAAGAAATGACAATAGATGGACAATAAGAATAATGGATTGGCAACCAAGGACATGGAAAAGGAAAATAGGTAGACAGAGAAGAAGATGGAGAGATGACATCAGGGTATATGCAGGAACAACATGGACCAGAACTGCAAGAAATAGAAATGAATGGCATTTTCATGAGGAGGGCTACATCCTACACTGGATGAACACAGCCTAAATGATGATGATGATGAAACAATGTCAATTTAGTTAAAACAGAACAGCACACCAGGTGCCCTGATTTCTCAGGATGCTCGAGACCATTCGTGACTGTCAAATATGGTCATTCGTTAAATGAAGTAGTTTTTTGTCTGCACGTCTATATCAGTTTATCTTAAATGTATGCACAAATATTAATAGTTGTGGTAATTAATATGATTAACTTGACTCATTAACACAGTCAAAGTTACAAGAGCAATGTACTCTAATTTTGATAAAGTATTCGACAAAAGTTTGTTTTCGAAAAAGGCCAAGACTATTTTTGCATTCTAGACTCAACTTTAAAAATGTGTATTTGCTTTAATGTGGCATAAAACATTAAGGTAAATGTTTAATCAACAAAATGTAATTATTCCTCTGAAAAGACATCATTTATTTGTCATTTATATCCATAAGTTGTGTGGCGAAACAGGGTACAGGTATATGCCGACTTGTAATGAAGTCTAGTTTGTTAATAATTAATGCGCGCGGTCACTGCAACCAATCAGCAGCGCGTATTGCACCCGACCTGGGGCCTGCTGAAATGTGGTTGTGTTGGCCTGATTGTCAGTTGTACGGAAGACAGCGTATGTGCGGAGAGTCATACGTGGAGTTCGTTGTTCGCAATCTAATGATCTCAGTAGCGCTGAACTGACGGCAGAAGCTGCACACCGTTGAGACCGGTAGGTGGAATTGTACTGGGGTATAACTAGTAATTATTGTGTCGAGATTGGTATTACAGCAAGTGGGAGTAAGGTTTGTAATCCGAGGTTTTGTTGGCTAGTGGGACATTGATTTGTGTGGGTTGCCAGTCGTTGTTACTGCGAGGCGATCCTGTAATCATTGAGCTAGCTTGAGGGTTACCCAAACTTGTGCGAGGGTTACCAAACTCGTGAAGGATTACTGTTCCCTGCTCTGAGCTCTTGTGAGGGTTACCCAAACTTGTGTGAGGATTACCAAACTCGTGAAGGATTTGGCCTACTGTTCCATATGCGGAGTTCTCGTGAGGGTTACCCAAACTTGTGTGAGGGTTACCAAGCTCGTGAAGGATTAGGCCTACTGTTTCCTATGCGGAGTTCTCGTGAGGGTTACCCAAACTTGTGCGAGGGTTACCTCAACTTGTGGAAGGTTACTATTTCCTAGGCTGAGCTCACTTGAGGGTTACACAAGGTTGTGTAAGGGTTATTATTGTTATTATTGTTATTATTGTTATTATTAAGTACCCCAAAGTACAATTCATGTGACCATGTTGGATTTATTTGTGCATAGGTAATCAGCCTACCTCGTTGTTAATTACCCTACTTATTTTGTCGTCATTTATATTGTCACATAAGGATAAGGATTATAATTGTATTAACTGTTACAGGTGTGAGGGTTATCACACGTGAGGATTATATTGTATGAGCCCAGTGAAGATTATATTGTATAAGCACAGTGAGGATTATCACAAGTTATAAGTTTAGTTAAGTGGTGCAGTTGACCACTAAGGTTTATTAGTATAAGTTAGCCTAGCCCGTGGTGCAGTTGACCACGTGAGGACCATTGTATTTAAGGATCATTGTATTTAAGTATTATAATTGAAGCTTGGATCAAGAGAATAAGACCAATTATTGTTCGTCTTCGGAATACTTGTCACTGTGAGGTTTATTTGTATTGTGAGGTTTATTAGGACCAAATAATTAGTGTTCTGTTATATTACATAAAGTTAATCACTCAATCACAAAACGGTGGTATATTTCCACCAAACGAGCCGCCCCTAGGTTAAGTCCGCCGTTCGTTAATTGTCCCCCCTTGCGTCTGGGTAGCCGCTCATCCTTGCGCGAGGCTAATAAATATATTTGTTGGATAATAGGAGTTGGTTGGAGTCCTGGGATATTAAGACCAGTCCCCATCTAGGTCCTCCGCCGGTTCCGCCACAAATGGTGTCAGAAGTGGGATCTTTTGTGATTGATTAGTGTAATTCAAGAACTTGTAATAAAGACATTGTATTCGTGTTGTTGTCGGCAGTGAACCTCGCTGAGGTACACTGCGAGGATTATCAGTGACGAGTTGGTCACTTGCCCAGTGTAGAGAGTTGGTTGAGACCGAGTTTCCTAGTCAGGAGGAAACATCAGTATGAGTGAGGACGGGGGTGTCACCTCAGCTGAGGCTGGCACGGGTTCTGTCCTGGATGAACTGAGCCGCTCTAGAATGGAGGTTCAGTGGTTAAGATGGGAGAAAGCTCGTCTTTCTTCGGAGTTAGAGGCTGTCAAGAAGGGGGAACAGCCAAAAATGGTCGATGAGGGTACCCCTGAAAGAAGGGATACACCTCTGGTGAAGGTAGACTCGGAGATTAGCTGGAAGTTGCCGGAGGATACCTCAGGGTATGCCTCATTGAAGGCACGAGAGCGTTCCAGTGTTCGCACGTCACCTGATCTGGGTTCATGGGGAGAAAGGCATGCTGGGAGTACACCTGTGAGGTCTATTCTTGCGCATAGTCCTCGTGTCAATCCCTTCAGGAACCACGAGGATGATTGTGCTAACAATGAGCGAGATTTACACAGTGAGTTACTGAGTTTCGCAACTCGTCCTACTGTGGGGAAATCCAACGAGGTAGTTGGTGAGGGGGACTCGCCTGGAGTGGGCCCACGGCCACTAAAAAGGGAGTCGAGGATGGAGGGTAATGAGGAGTGCGGTAAACCTCATGGTGGTGGGCCTCGCAGGCCTACAATTACCCCCGACCGATACAGTGGTAAGGTTCTCTGGAACGATTATTACCGCCACTTTGAAGCATGTATGAAAGTGAATCAGTGGAGTGAGGAGCAAGCAACCGATTTTTTGGCTGCTAGTCTCCAGGGAGAGGCCCTCCGAATTCTCGGTGATGGGTCGAAGAAGTTCACTTATAGTGAACTTGTCAAGGTGTTGTTGAAGAGATTCGGTCCTGGTCGACAGGCCGAAAATTATTTGGTGGAGTTAAGGCACCGACGTCAGGGGCCTAAGGAAACTCTACAGGAGTTGGGACAGGCAATCCGTGATTTAACGTTGAAGGCCTACCCTGAAATTCCCGAAGAGGCACGAGAGCGCCTGGGAAAGAACCATTTTGTTGATGCGGTGATGAGCCAAGTAGTTAGGGAAGGCGTATATCGCGATCGCCCAAAGACATTGGACGAAGCTATACGTGCTGCCCTTGAGACCGACAACTTTGAGAGAGTTGAATGTGAGCGAAGGGCTGAAGGTAAACCTGTGAAGTTTACAAGGGCAGTCGACTCTGACACAGAGAGGCGTCTTCTTAAGTTAGAAGAGGGTGCTGGTCAACAGTCGAAGAAAATGGACCAAGTGGTTGAGCTGCTGACCGAGCTTACCAAGCGAGGTCCAGGTCCAGCTGAGAAGGCGAGGGTTCCTCAGAGGCAGTCACCCCAGCCTGGAAGGAAAGCGCCTGGTGGGTTGAAGTGTTTCAGGTGTGGAGAGGTCGGTCATTTCGCCCGGGAATGTGCCAAACCTCATAGGGAGAGATGGCCGCAGGGAAACGCCAGCCAGCCGACCGGTGGACCCGCGGGCAGGCTGGACATTTCCGAGGGTCTAAGCGAGGACAAGAGTCGCAAGCAGACAGCGCCGACAAGAGGCGAGAATCAGAAGGCAGAGAGCCAGTAGGCACTCGGCCAAGCCTTGATACTCGGCCTAGGTACGGGCTGTTTGTTAGTGGTGTTGTCAGGGGAGAAAGGTGTAGGTTCCTGGTAGATTCAGGGTCGACTGACACACTATTTGCACTGCGGCGCGTGAGGGCGCAAGATTAGATACTGTCAGTGTTAAGTCTGGTTTCGTCATGGCCGGACGTTCACGTCTTCCCGGCCGGACCGATAGCCAGCCTCGGGCCGTGTTTTACACCGCGGCATGGCAGCAACCTAGGATTTAAGAGGGGTCATTTCTGGGAAGGTTTTGCCATCCCAGTAAAAGTCAATCGCGCTTGTGTTTGTGAGTTTGGACATTTGTGCTAGTGTGAAGACCCTTTCTTGAATTGTATGGAGAAATGAGGTAGGATCAAACCACTTTTTAATTTATTTTGTTGGTGCAGCTCAAAACTGAAGGAGCCCCCCTTGAAAAAGGGCGTGTCGATTTGGTTTAGGGAGCCGTGCTCTGAGACAATTGTATTCTTATAGAAGTGCAGGTATTCTTGTTTTTACCTCACGTTTTGCGTTTGCTTCGGCAGACGGTTTAGAAAATGTCTCCAGGGTGCGCCAGCATATAGGTTTGAATGCTTGCTATGCTTAGCGGTATAGAGTCTTCGTACTGAAGACAACATTTTGCACGGTTGGGAGTGGCTCCACTGATGCGTGGCAATGGAATGTGAGAGTGCCACAATGGTCTATACAAAGGACTGGCCTATTTGTTTAACAATTAGGGCCAGGAATGCAGGTTTTAATATCGTGTCCAAATGAAGTTATGTTATTCAGGCTACTTAATGTTTGCATATACGTTTTTAGCAATGAATTTTCAACAACAAAAAAGATGAAGACATTGATCACCAGTAGAGGTATATCTCTTATCGCATTTAAAAATTCACTTTTGTATTGAATTCATATAATGCATATTTACGTAGAATTCGCCGTGCGATTGAATCAGGTGTATAGTATATCGCAGTTAGTTACATAACATGCACAACGGTGTAGGGGCAGCCCTATAGCACGCACACATGTTTGGGCAGCCGTCTTTAGTTGTCTTTGTCCCCAAAATGAGTGTTCCCGATCATTTCGCTTATTTAGTTTCTGGTTTTCGGTTGAACGGGTCTGTTTCTCCGCATTCAAATGTCGTATAGTACTCTTAGTGTAATCAGTGGTCTTCGTTGATTGCTCTATTTCGGGGGTGTTTTTTCTACAGATCTGATTTGCTGGTTTAATTGAGACCTTTATAAACCTTTACTCGGCTAATTTTAGGTTGAGTTGGAAGTCTGTGTTGAAATAATATATTTCCGCTGCATATCTGTAGGAAAGCCCGTATAATCTAAATGTTGGGTCTTCGGTGCTAATTCACACCATGGGAATGAAATATCGTAGAGCCTGGTGGGTGCTCTTGCATCGTATATGGCCAGTCAGAATTCAGCGTTGTCTTTATAATGAGGTACGCAGCGAAGTCTTAAGCGGGTTGACGGCTCACAGCCGCAAAATGCGAGGTTTTGTGTGCACGAAGGAGTGACCCGCAGTATAGTAATATTCATTTTGGCAGTGGTGTTGGGCCAACATGGTGACTCCGACTGTTTCGGGATATTAAAAAAAAAAAAAAATAGATTCATAAAGTGTCTATTTTACAATGACAAAATTCAAGTGAATTATAACGCATACTTGTACCTGTTTTTATATTACTTTGCTTTATGCTCACGTTTTGCATGTGATGTTTGTTTTCGATAGTCAGAGTGCCACATGTTCTGGTTGGGCGCCTTTGCTTTGCTCTGGTATGGGGCAGGGGTTCTGACATGTGATTTGCCTTTGAGTTTAGTATAGCAACGCAGGTTTGGTCGGGGTGTTAGACCGTTTTAACCTTTTAGGTCAGTACACTTTTAATGAGGCATTTATGTGTTTTTTGCGCGGCCTTATTTTTGTTAGCCTGCTTCCGGAATAGACGACATTTCGAGTGTTCCTAATTATTTTAAGGTAACTAACAAAAAAAGAACCTCACATTTTGAAGATAGGTAACTAAATCACATATCTTGTCACCAAACCGGCACAGTATTCAGCACAACTTTGTTTAGTAAGAAAAAAGGGTATTTCTTACCGACCATAAAATCAGACAAGTCGTAGTTCTGTCCCTGTTTTAAAAAAATAAAACAATTGTTGATGAAAACTTGAAAAGTCTCTCTAAACAATAAGACGATATTAGTATTTTGTAGCCCTTTTGTTGCGAACAATCCTCGTTAAAAAAAACCCAAAAAAAACAAAAAAACCAACAAACAACCGTATTGAAATTGAAGCTTTTGGTATTATTAATATTAGAGTCCAAGAACACTGCCGGTTATGTCAGCATGTCTTTACTTGCTATAAGTGCCTCCTTCGACGGTGGCAGATGCATTTCATTATAAATGTAAAATTAAACCCATGTGTAAAATGTGTTTGTATATAATAATGCGATGCAACCGTTTGCAATATTTTGGGAGAAAACCAATTACAAATGTAAAATCAAACCCATGTGTACAATATGATTGTATATAATAATGCCATGCAACTGTTTTCAATTTTTTGGGAGAAAGTCAATTTAAGCGCTATTTAAGCAGAAACTTATTCAAGCCTTGCTCATAGAGGTTTAACCCGGGACAAACAACCAAGGGGCTTGGCTTGTTTCAGGTCATTCCGCACAATACTATTGTGACCTAAGACACGGAAAAGCCGGCATGCGTAATCGCCATGGTTCGTCCCAGGACAGTGCTAAGATCCCGTATTTTGCATAAGTATAGGGGATCAGGCCCGCTCTGGGCAAACCTTATACGTTCCAATTACAAAGAAGTTCTCTATTGAAGTCAACTACATGTATTATTATTGTGGGCAATTAACTTCTTTGAGGACCAAGGCTGTTTTGATTATTTGATCGATCGAGATTTTGGCCACTGTCGTTTGGTCACCGCTTTTATATATAATACAACCCCTTTTATATCCAATACAACCCCGATAATGTATGGCTGTCATTGCCTTGCTTTTCATTTCCAATCTTGTTTCGGTCGGAGATGAAATCTCACTATACGAGAGTGGTTTTTCAAGTTCAACTTCTGAGGTCAAAGGCCATCTGTGGTCAAGTTTTTAATTGGGCCGGAGTTTAAAAACTGTTTTCATTTGAAAACTTGGAGTCCAGATTTCAATAAAGTGGCCGATGTTTGTCTGATTGTGGAACGTTGACTAGCTTCCTTGTCGATTGTAAATTTGTGGATGTCAACGGCTGCTAGATGGTTAGCTGCTTTGTTGACATGTATTGCTGCTTTATAGACAAGATGTCTTCCTGCAGGATGTTGTTATCTGCAGGTATGCTGATCATCCTGTACATGATACAGTCACGTAGAATGAACATCACGGTAGAATGAACTTGCTTAGGCAGATCATTAAGGTAGACGACGAACAGGGCCGGACCCAAGACGGTTCAGAACTATAATGCATTCTTGTTGGCAGCATTCGTGTTTTAGGACGGGCCTAAACAAACAAAAGGGGCCTTGTTATTCAAACAAAACGGAGAGTGGACCCTCAAATGAATTGTAGCGCCTTGAGCAGCGTGTGAACTTAGGCGGTCGGCAGCCTCGCGGCACGTTTCTTCGTGCTCGCTGGCTTATGAGTGCAGTCTTTTGAACGCCTTACGCGTGGAAATGACGCGCATTGTTGTTTAGCATCAGGTATGATGAAATGGTACAGCTATGATGAAATGGTACAGCCAGTACCCTTTTTATCACAATAGAACAGCCCCAAAGACAAGCCCTCATGCTGGACGGCTCGTTGCGTCTGTTTTTGTAGGGGGACAATGATCTCATGAATATTCTTATAATGCACAAAACCAAAACAATCTGTGATTGGACAGCGCCCTCTTGTGTTTTAAATTGGACAATAGATTTCCGGTTTTAGGCATACTGAACAGCCATGTTTGGTGGCTCGTATAATGCAAGAAGGCGCGACCGACTGTCGGTCGAGTTGTACTAAAATGCACAATTTTACGCTAGACTAGCGTGGTTAAGATCCGTCGGAGGACGGGCCTCCGCATAAGAGTGAAACAGTGCATGGATGGGCCCTGTGTGTTCAATTGTAATCTAACATGGTTAAGATAATAGGTTTTGCAGCGGACGGGCCCTGCGTTTTGGATTTTAATCTAGTGTAGTTAAGATCAAAGGATGAGAGATAGTTATAAGTTACGCAGCAGACGCGCCCTGTGTGCTGAATTTAAATCTTACATATTGTTAAGATCAGACGATCAGACGATAAGAGAGAATATAAGTTATGCAGTGGTCAGGTTCTGTGTGTTGAACTTAAATCTAGCAATGGTTAAGATCTAAGCATAAGAGAGAATAGAAGCAACGCAGTGAATGGGCCATGCGTGTCGGAACGTAATTCTAACATTGTTAAGATTACAGAATAAGAGGTAACAAATGTTGCGCAGTGGATGGGCCCTGTGTGTTAAATTTAAATCTAACAATGTTAAGATCATAGGTTAAGATAGAATATAAGTTCCGCAGTGCACGGGCCCGGTGGGTTGAATTTAAATATAACAATGTTAAGATCATAAGAGAGAATATAAATTCCGCAGTGGGTAGGCCCTGCATCTTGAATTTAAAACCAACATTGTTAGGATCAGAGGATATGAGAGAACAAAAGTTACGCAGGGGACGGGCCCTGCGTGATGAATGTTTATCTTACATGGATATCATCAGAGGATAAGAGTACATAAAAGTGACGCAGTGGACAGGCCCTGTGTGCTGAATTTTTAATATAACATGTTTATTTTTAGATCAGAGGTGGGGCCTCCGCGTGAGAGGCAATAGAAATTCCGCGTGGACGGGCCCTGCGTGTTAAATTTGAATGTATCTGATTAAGATCAGAGGACGGGCTTCTGCATTTGAGACATAAGGAGTTCCGCCGTGGAAGGGCCCTGCGTTTTCAATTTGAATTTATCTGATTAAGATCAGAGGACGGGCCTCTGCATTTGAGACCAAACAAAAAAGTTCCGCAGTGGATTAGGCCCTGCGTCTTAAAGGTGGTATACACTATTGGTAAATGCTTGAATTATCATGAACGGGCGAATTTGGAAGGTTGTATTTTATAGTAAATATCTTTAAACTGGCCTGTCCGAAGTTTACAGTCATTAATGCCGAGAAAAGCACGAAAAACAGCGTTTGTTTTCAACCGGCGTCGAGCTGTTATTCTTATGTTAGTTGTGTTTTTTCGCGATCAATTTGCTGGACGCCTAGATCTTTATTTACTTTCAGATGAGTAAGATATTTCTTAACAATGCGGTAGTAAATGTTGTGTTTTTCTCTCTCCATATCTGCAAATGGTGTATCCTACATTTACATTTTAATGTAGCTGATTAATTCAGAGGACGGGCCTCTGCATGAGAGACAAAAGTAGTTCTGCAGTGAATAGGCCCTGCGTGTTAAATTCGTATGTATCGGATTAAGATCAGAGGACGGGCCTCTGCATGAGAGACAAAAGTAGTTCCGCAGTGGATAGGCCTTGTGTGTTAAATTCGACCGTGTATCGGATTAAGATCAGAGGACGGGCCTATACATGAGAGACAAAAGTAGTTCTGCAGTGAATAGGCCCTGCGTGTTAAATTCGTATGTATCGGATTAAGATCAGAGGACGGGCCTCTGCATGAGAGACAAAAGTAGTTCCGCAGTGGTTAGGCCTTAAATTCGACCGTGTATCGGATTAAGATCAGAGGACGGGCCTATACATGAGAGACAAAAGATGTTCCGCAATAGATAGGCCACGCGTGTTAAATTTGAATGTAACTAATTAATTATTCTGAAATTATTCTCATGTAGGGACATGAGAGACAAAATAAGTCTCACAGTGGATATGCCCTGCGTGTTAAATTTTGAATTTAACTGATTAAGATCAGAGGACGGGCCTCTGCATGAGAGACAAAAGTGTTCCGCTGTGGATAGGCCTTGTGTGTTAAATTCGACCGTGTATCGGATTAAGATCAGAGGACGGGCCTCTACATGAGAGACAAAAGAAGTTCCGCAATAGATAGGCCACGCGTGTTAAATTTGAATGTAACTAATTAATTATTCTGAAATTATTCTCATGTAGGGACATGAGAGACAAAATTTGTCTCGCAGTGGATATGCCTTGCGTGTTAAATTTTGAATTTAACTGATTAAGATCAGAGGACGGGCCTCTGCATTTGAGACAAATAGAAGTACCTCAGCGGATAGGCACTGCGTGTTAAATTTTGAATTTAACTGATATGATCAGAGGACGGGCCTCTGTATTTGAGACAAATGGAAGTTCCGCAGTGGATAGGCCCTGCGTGTTAAATTTGAATTTAACTGATTAACCCTAACCCCCTAGGGCAGGCTTTACTCTGGGCCGGCTAAAGAACTGAGTACTACAGAATATTACTTAAAATTTTGTAGCTCGGTTCCTTTCTCTACAGTCTCTCCGTGACTGATGATTGGGTGCGTACTGTCAAATTACAGATACTGCCAACCACAAAATACTAATAGTGGTAATACAGGTCAGTAATTCTTACCTGGCAAAAAATGCAGTAGTTCAGCCTTGACCCATTGCCGTGTCCCATGTGACAATCTTTGCTGTAGAGGTTAGAACACTCCACGCAGTATACATGGGCCATGAACACTCAGCAAGCAGAGGGCTAGGGACCCAATGCTTAGTACTACGAGTGTAATTAGGGGTGTACATGTACCAAATACTAAAAATTACTATAGGCATTGTACACAGGTAGGTGAGAGTTCTGCATACTACTTTTTACTGCTAGTCAAAAGCAGCATTAGGTAGGGTTTAGCGTTAAGATCAGAGGACTGGCCTCTGCATTTGAGGCAAATAGAAGTTCCGCAGTGGATAGGCCCTGCGTGTTAAATTTGAATGTATCTGATTAAGATCACAGTATGGGCAGTTCCGCTGTGGACGCGGGCCCCGCGTGTTAAATTTTAAATTTAACCGATTAAGATCAGAGGATGGGCCTCTGCGTGAGAGGCAATAGAAGTTCCGCAGTGGATAGGCCCTGCGGGTTACATTTGAATGTAACTAATTAAGCTCAGAGGACGGGCCTCTGCATGAGTGACATAAACAAGTTTCGGCCAATCCTTGTCTATTTTTTATTTTTGTGGTCATCTTTACTCCACTTCTTAAAAGTCTTATTTTGGGATCGGAACTTTTGCCTAAAGACCTCAAAAGAATTATAAAAAAGGAATAGCGGCACGTGAAGTAGTTGCCATAATAACCAGATTGGCCTAAATTGTTTTTAATCGAAATGTTCTTTTGTTTTTCCTTTCCGTTTCCTAAATGACGTTTAATGATTGATCGAAGTTATATTTTTCTTCACAGACCCTATGAACCATTTCGATGGTGAAAAGCTATGTTGTTGTTTCCACGGTCGCCGCTGAACTTGGCGAAAATTGCGTGTCGACTGGTCTGCAACGGTCCATCGGTGCAGCCGTTCTGCAACACTGCCCGTTTCCAACGCATAGATGAATCCAATCGAACATGCTTGGACATTCAGGGGCCAGTAGCCCTGTATTCCTGTAGTAAATTAACGTCTCATGAGTGGTCTTCAGTCCTCAGAATGAAACAACCTTTTCTTTGTATTGTTATCTGTTTGTGTGTGAAAAAGTGCCTGAGTAAAGTGGTAATGGCAATAATTACAATAAAATAGATATTAACTGTACACAGTTGCGGTAGGCTTTGACCCACAAGGGGAAATTTGAGGAAACGGGGCGCTTTATGCATGCAATTCGGCGTCGAGAAAAGTCCCACACGCAGCACTTCTGTTTGTTGTTGTCCTGCGCATATTTGCGGACTTGTGAAGCTCATCTGCAAAATTAATTTATTAACTAAATGAACAGCGTTAAAGGTAGGGGGCGGTCTTGTAGGTTCATTCAGGACGCATTTCCCAGTTCCGCGCTATTTTTCTTCCCGTGCTCGTTTGGCGTCTGCAAGTCTATCGAGATGTTCCCGAAAGCGAGGGCGGAGTTATAAGCGAGGAGTGACGACACGAGACCCCATAATAATACACCCGTCATTGACGCTCCTTGGCACCGCGGAGCATGGAAAATGTACATGTACGTTTAAGATATCTTGAAGGTCGCAATTGCGCCGGATGGTTCGAACTGTCGCTCATTAGTAGTATTCCGCGCCCTAATAACTCTTGGCTTTTGATGCCGCGGTATGTTGGGCTATCCGCCCTCTGCCCACCTACAGTGTCAAACTGCAACGCGCTACTCGCAAATGTCGGATATTCTAACTCTGGTGCCGGTCCTTCAGAACCTGCCTCCGCCGATCCGGGCCCAATTTCTTGGCTCTGCTAACCACAGAATTCCGCGCTTACGGTTACCATTTTCCGCTAACCGCGCTAGCAGAAAAATTTTGCGCTAACCCTGTAAGCACAGAATCCTTAGTTACGGGATGTACGCATGCTCAGAGACCAAAATTCCTCGCTAACGAGTGAAATACATTTACCGTAAGCACCAAATTCTCTGCTATAGTAAGCAGGGATTTTTCGCTAACGGTAAGCAGAGCCAAGAAATTGGGCCCCGGTTAGCATCGATAGTCTAAATGGCTACGCGCGTCCCCGTCTACAAGGGGCGACTTTCAAATACAAGTTGGTTTTCATTGCACGCATTTCACCGCGTCTGTCGAATAATACGCTATAGCATTTACGGCAAACGCCATCAGATAGGCGTATAGTTCCCGGCTTTACCGGTTGGATGGCGGCGTCGCGTTGTGCGTGTGGCGTCGTGCGGGTGGCGTCGTGCGAGTGGTGTTGTGCGGACGGCGTCATGTAGGCGGCGTCGTGCGTGTGACGCGTTGCGACGCGGTACGGGCGACGCGGTACGGGTGAGGTACGGGTGAGGTATGGGTGAGGTATGGGTGGTATTTGGGGCGAGATATATTGGGAATGGGTGAGGCTTCGTGGTCCCGGTTCGGAGCGAAGAATCTCCCCATATCTAAAACTCAAGTATAGATTCTGGGGCCCGAACAAAGCAGCAGTGCAAATAGAGTACTATTTGCACTGCGGCGCGTGAGGGCGCAAGATTAGATACTGTCAGTGTTAAGTCCGGTTGAGGCAAGGATGAACGGTGAGGTGAAGCCGGTACGGTAGGTACAAGTAAAACATGTGTACTTCTATACATCTGGGCCTAGACTCGAGTGGACAGCAGCTGTTACTTACACTTTTTTTTTTTTTTTTTGTTCCCCCCTCTTTCACCACCCTACACTGTTAAAAATATATGTTAATTAACGGTTCATTCTATTGTCAATTGGCATTACAGAAGTTACTGTTTTTTAACAGTGCTTTCTACTGTTGTTTTATCTCTGTTTATTAACAGAGATTCTACTGTATTGGGTTCTGTACACCTACAGTGATTCCCCTGTTTTGCAACAGTGATTAACCCGTTGTTGTTTTGTTAATATAACAGCAAGTTTTATCCAAAAACAAACGCTCCTGTTGAAGTACAGTTTTCTGTTACGCGTATTGCGGCAATTTACATCGATGAATGAAGTGGGAATGGGAACCAGACCTATTATAAGTAACTAGTTATTACACATTACACAATACTACATGTATTACGTATACAGATATATAGTACAAATGCTACGATAACCTACTAAACACTTTAACCACGGTCGTGAGTTACTTTTATATTCAGCTTTTCCCGCAATGATGAAGTCACGCTTTCAAATGAATAATTTTAATATTTCAACGCGGAAGGAGATGGGATGCAATTCTTCAGCTTTATTTGCTAAAAATCAAAATTGTATCAGTGAATTGCTTTAATAATTACACAAAGTGGTCAAAAAAGTGTGTTTTGTGGTATAACAACACGGTTTAGCATGACTTTTGTGAACACTAGTTTCCTCACTTCTGGTCGGTCAGTTCCTGCGTGGTGAGATTCGTGTAGGAGAACACTGGATTCTCTGTAAATAAATACTTCGTTGTCGTTGCTGTAGATTTACAGCAAATTGTGTTGTTATAAAACAGTAATGTTGATGTGTCTTAACATAACGGAAGAAAATGCTTGTTCAAAAGATGATGTTTCTTGTTCCAGTACAAAACTTTAATTTAACAGCGAACATTCTGTAACCAAACAGAGAAATTCAGTAAAATGTGCATAGACAGTACTAGTTTTGCTTATACGCAAAGAAATTCCAACAGCAATATCTACTGTTATATATTGACATTTTCAACAGAAAAACACTGTGAAGTTATACAATTTTTTACAGTGTACCGCCTTGCCTCCCCACGTTGGTTTGTTCGGGCTCCGGTTTCTTCTCTTGAATCTCCCCATATCTAAAACTCAAGTATAGATTCTGGGGCCCGAACAAAGCAGCAGTGCAAATAGAGTACTAATTAGTTGTCGGGTCTACCATAGAATTGCCAGAGAACAGAGGCCTGTTCTGGAAGCTGAAGTGTCCAGCATTCAGCAGGTTGATGGGAGTCCACTGGCTGTGATGGGCGTTGCCTGGGTGGACATACAATTGGGGAAAGCAGTTTACCCAGTTCGGGTAATTTTTGCTGATGTCAAGTATGACGGCATATTAGGCATGGATTTCTTGTTACCTACTGGAGGTAACTTGGATTTCCGTCGCCTTGAGTTGAGGCTAAACGGAGAGCAGGTGAAGTGCACAAGTGGTGCAGGAGAGCCGTTTGTGGGAAGAGTTATGGTGGCCGAGACCACTGAGATTCCGGCAGGCCATGAGGCTGTTGTGCCTGGTGTGGTAGCAACCACGTGTGAGGCATCGGGACAGCCGGCGATCATAGAGCCCGTGGAAGGTGGCGGCGAGTTGGCTAAGCGAGGGTTACTTCTAGCCCGGTCGCTGGTAGAGCCGCAAGCCGGGTCTCTCCCACTGCGGATATTCAATCCGAATGAGGAGAGACGGATTGTTCGAAGGGGGACGACAGTGGGCACGATTGCTGCCGCTGAGGTAGAATATGTGGTGGTGCCTTGTCAAAGTAGGGGGTGTGAGGTTTATGAAGACCTGCCGACTCACCTGCATGATTTATATGACCGAAGTAAGGTCAACCTCGGTGAGGAGTATCATACAGAGGTGAAGTCTTGTTTGGTGGACTTTCAGGATGTATTTTCTTCTGGTGAGGGTGACATAGGGCGGACTGATGTGGTGAAGCACCACATCAGTACAGGTGATGCGAGGCCTGTAAAGGAGAGGCCTCGGCGCCATCCCCTGTGTAACCAGGAGGAAATAATGAGACAGGTTGGAGATTTGCAGAAACGAGGGGTTATCGAGCCGTCCGATAGTCCCTGGGCTGCAAATGTAGTGCTAGTCCGGAAGAAGGACGGCACTAAGCGATTTTGTGTCGACTACCGAGGTCTGAATAGGGTAACAATCAAAGATGCTTACCCTGTCCCTCGTATCGACGAGACACTTGATGCGTTGGGGGGTGCAGAGTGGTTTTCCACTCTGGATTTAGCGTCCGGGTATTGGCAGGTTGCCCTCGATGAGGACGCCAGCCAGAAATCAACCTTTGTAGTAAGGAACGGTTTATACAGGTGGCGCTGCATGCCTTTTGGCCTTTGCAACGCCCCTGCAACGTTCGAAAGGTTAATGGAGAGGGTGATGGCAGGTCTTCAGTGGGACATCCTGCTGATATACCTGGATGATGTCATTGTGTTTGGCAAGACCGTGAGGGAGGAGATTGAGCGACTGCGAGTCGTTCTCTTTAGGTTGAGGCAAGCTGGTTTGAAGTTGAAGCCTAGCAAGTGCTTCTTGTTTCAGAGATCAGTTGGTTATTTGGGACATATTGTGTCGTCTGAAGGTGTGGCTACCGATCCTGAAAAGGTTCGGGCCGTGGCCGATTGGCCAACACCTAAGTGTGTAAAGGAAGTTCGAAGCTTTTTAGGCCTCGCTTCCTATTACCGGAAGTTTATCAGGGGATTTGCCGAGGTGGCGTCGCCTCTGCATGCGCTGACTGAAAAGTCACGGAAGTTCCTCTGGTCAGATGCTTGTCAGCAAGCGTTTGAGGAACTGAAACGGAGGCTGCAGACCTCACCTATATTGGCGTATCCCATTCCAGACAGTGACTACATCTTAGATACAGATGCTAGTGGAGATGGGATTGGGGCAGTTTTGTCTCAGATCCATGATGGGGAGGAGAAGGTCCTCGCCTTTGCGAGCCGTAAACTCAGCAAGGCAGAGAGGAACTATTGTGTTACTCGGAGGGAACTTCTGGCGGCGGTGGTCTACCTTAAGAAGTTTAGACAGTACCTGTATGGTCAGAAGGTACTGCTCCGAACCGATCATGCTGCTCTTAGGTGGTTGCTTAATTTTAAGGACCCCGAGGGTCAGCTTGCCCGGTGGCTAGAAGTATTTAGCGAGTACGATGTGACCATTCAACACAGGCCTGGGCGTAAGCATGGAAATGCTGATGGGTTGTCCCGGAAGGCCTGTAAGCAATGTGGTCGTGCTGACGCTGATGAAGCGTCAGGGACCGTTGAGACATCGAGTGATGCCAAAGAGACCAAGACCGATGGGGTTGGTGAGGGTTACCATGAGGTTGACTCTGACATGCCGATTTCTGAGGCAAGGGTGAGGGGTATTTTTGCCCAACCACACTTGCCTAGAGATGGGGTCAGAGAGGCTCAACTTGGTGATCCAAATATCGGTTGGATATTTAGGACAAAAGAGGAGTCGGGCAGTCGTCCCAGTTGGGAGACTGTGTCAGCCGCTTCCTCGGCGCACAAGACCCTCTGGTCCTTATGGGATCAGCTAGAGGTGCGTGACGGTGTCCTGTACAGAACTTGGGAATCCGATGATGGAAAGTCCGTGCGGTTGCGACTGGTACTTCCTGACAAATTGAAAAAGGTTGTACAGCAGGAGCTACATGGTGGTCGGACTAGTGGCCACCTAGGGGTCACGAAGACTTTGGCCAAAGTTAAGTTGCGGTACTATTGGCCGGGGATGACCGCGGATGTGAGGTCGTTCATTAGATGTTGCGAGCTATGTGGGAGAAGGAAATCTCCTGCGAAAAGGAGAGTTTCCCCGCTCCAACAGTATTTGGTGGGCGAGCCCATGGAAAGAGTGGCTGTGGACTTGCTGGGGCCACTCCCTCGGAGTGACAATGGCAACGTCTGGATCATGGTAGTCGGTGACTACTGCTCCAAATGGATGGAGGCGTATGCTCTGCCTGATGCTAAGGCAGAGACGGTGGCAAACAAGTTTGTCAGTGAGTTTGTCTGCCGGTTTGGAATTCCCTTGGAATTGCATTCCGATCAGGGGACAAACTTTGAGTCAGCCGTGTTTGGCCAAATGTGTAAGGTCCTGGGTATTTCCAAGACAAGGACCACAGCGTACAACCCGAAGTCCGATGGGATGGTTGAACGCTTTAACAAGACATTGGTCAACATGGTGGCTGTAATGATTGAGCCAAGGAGGAGACAGCGTGACTGGGATGAGTGCCTGCCGTATGCATGTTTTGCTTACCGGTGCACTCCCCAAGAGTCAACTGGCGAGTCTCCAAACATGATGATGCTTGGACGGGAGACGAGGCTCCCCGTTGATTTGCTGGTTGAGTGTCCTACAGTAGAGGACACCACAGTAACGGATTTCGCTCAGAGGTTGCGGCAGAATCTGCAAGAGGCTCATGGCCGGGCCAGAGAGTGCTTGAGGCAGAAGGCCAGGAACCAGAAGCGAAATTATGACCGCAAGGTACATGGCGAAGGCCTGAGGCAAGGCCAGTTCGCCTGGCTGTACAATAAGTCCAGGAAAAAGGGGAGGTCCCAGAAGCTAGAGCTTCGATGGGAAGGACCATACCAGGTGGTCAAGAGACTCTCCGATGTGACTTACAGGATTCAGCTGAAGCCTGGGAGTAAGGCTTGGGTAGTCCATGGGGACAGGCTGAAGCCATACGCTGGTGAAGCGTTGAAGGCGTGGACGTATCAGCCAGAAATGGTGGAGGAACCAATGGCTGAGGAGCCGGTGTTTGAGGTTGCTGAGTCCACGCCTAGTCCCGAGGACCGAATAAGTGATGAGCCTCTCGAGGCTCAAAATGTCGTTCCTAGTAGTAGTGGGGAAGGGGAGGCCATGGTAGATAGCCCTAGGGTAACCCAAAGAAGGTATCCCCAGAGGGAACATAGACTTCCCGCTAGGTACAGATAGTAGGTTAGTCACCTAAGGGGGTGTGTTGCTAACCAAACCGTTCTGTTGTTTGTTTTATTTACAGACCAAAGATGACTGTGAAGTGCTACCAGTGTCAACAGGTCTTCAGCACCAAGCAGGGCCTCTGGCGTCACCGGAAGTTGACACACGGCCCCCCTCTGTATTTTTGCTGCGGGCACTGTGAATACAGAGACAAACGTCGAGACAACTTGACCCGACATTACCGGTGTTGTCATCCCGACAGTACGGCGAACTAGTCCACGAGGAGGTCATCCACAACAAGTTCCGGAAACCGGTCGACGCCAACTGCTACCATGTGCCGACTTAGAGCAAGGGAAAATCATGGACTCTTGATCAAACCCAATGACTCCGAAGTTGTTTGTAGAATATTTGTGATTTTTGAATAATTGTGCGCGATTTTAAAGTACGTATGTTTCCTGCCAGATTTTTGTTGAAAAGTTCATATACTGTTTTATTTAACCACTTTGTATAATTTGAAGTCGTTCTGAAGAAGTTATATATATTTTATATAAAAAAGGACTTCATGTAATTTCATGTTAACTTCATGTGCAGTAGAGTTCCTCACCACAGTGAGGGTTATAAGAAATGTATAAATTCTACAGCACTGTATAAATTACGTGTGAGTGTAGGTAAACCTCACGTGTGCAGGATTTCAGGTAAACCTCACGCGGTTTTATTTGAAAAATTAGGTTAACTTTATCATTATCATTGTATAGAGATGTTGTCACCTGTTTCTTAATTTGTTTATTAAGCTGTTTAGTCCGAGACGGACTAAGCTTAGCTGGGGCCTGTGTGGCGAAACAGGGTACAGGTATATGCCGACTTGTAATGAAGTCTAGTTTGTTAATAATTAATGCGCGCGGTCACTGCAACCAATCAGCAGCGCGTATTGCACCCGACCTGGGGCCTGCTGAAATGTGGTTGTGTTGGCCTGATTGTCAGTTGTACGGAAGACAGCGTATGTGCGGAGAGTCATACGTGGAGTTCGTTGTTCGCAATCTAATGATCTCAGTAGCGCTGAACTGACGGCAGAAGCTGCACACCGTTGAGACCGGTAGGTGGAATTGTACTGGGGTATAACTAGTAATTATTGTGTCGAGATTGGTATTACAGCAAGTGGGAGTAAGGTTTGTAATCCGAGGTTTTGTTGGCTAGTGGGACATTGATTTGTGTGGGTTGCCAGTCGTTGTTACTGCGAGGCGATCCTGTAATCATTGAGCTAGCTTGAGGGTTACCCAAACTTGTGCGAGGGTTACCAAACTCGTGAAGGATTACTGTTCCCTGCTCTGAGCTCTTGTGAGGGTTACCCAAACTTGTGTGAGGGTTACCAAACTCGTGAAGGATTTGGCCTACTGTTCCATATGCGGAGTTCTCGTGAGGGTTACCCAAACTTGTGTGAGGGTTACCAAGCTCGTGAAGGATTAGGCCTACTGTTTCCTATGCGGAGTTCTCGTGAGGGTTACCCAAACTTGTGCGAGGGTTACCTCAACTTGTGGAAGGTTACTATTTCCTAGGCTGAGCTCACTTGAGGGTTACACAAGGTTGTGTAAGGGTTATTATTGTTATTATTGTTATTATTGTTATTATTAAGTACCCCAAAGTACAATTCATGTGACCATGTTGGATTTATTTGTGCATAGGTAATCAGCCTACCTCGTTGTTAATTACCCTACTTATTTTGTCGTCATTTATATTGTCACATAAGGATAAGGATTATAATTGTATTAACTGTTACAGGTGTGAGGGTTATCACACGTGAGGATTATATTGTATGAGCCCAGTGAAGATTATATTGTATAAGCACAGTGAGGATTATCACAAGTTATAAGTTTAGTTAAGTGGTGCAGTTGACCACTAAGGTTTATTAGTATAAGTTAGCCTAGCCCGTGGTGCAGTTGACCACGTGAGGACCATTGTATTTAAGGATCGTTGTATTTAAGTATTATAATTGAAGCTTGGATCAAGAGAATAAGACCAATTATTGTTCGTCTTCGGAATACTTGTCACTGTGAGGTTTATTTGTATTGTGAGGTTTATTAGGACCAAATAATTAGTGTTCTGTTATATTACATAAAGTTAATCACTCAATCACAAAACGGTGGTATATTTCCACCAAACGAGCCGCCCCTAGGTTAAGTCCGCCGTTCGTTAATTGTCCCCCCTTGCGTCTGGGTAGCCGCTCATCCTTGCGCGAGGCTAATAAATATATTTGTTGGATAATAGGAGTTGGTTGGAGTCCTGGGATATTAAGACCAGTCCCCATCTAGGTCCTCCGCCGGTTCCGCCACAGTTGCAAACAGGAAAATGTTGCCTCACTTTCAATTCAATATGGCCGACTCGTGAATAAAGATCATATTGAAGGTTATGCAATTTTGCTGCAAAATTCGCCTGAATTATGCTCAACTTTTACGAATAAGTTTTGTGATGTCACAAATCCACGTTTGCATTGGCTTCTGTGCAGAGTATGAACTGGCCTTTACTAAAAGAAGAGATTCGTCAACAATGATATAACATTATATAAACAAAATAAAATAGTGATGCTCTTAGACATTCAGCAAATTAAATATTTATGTATTGCTCATTATTTCAATATTCATAAAACATGTAAATATAGATGACACTAATAATTTGTCTACATATTATAAGTTAATACAAATAGTTGGCAAAGTGAAATTCCTGGCTTTGAGAGTTCTAAAGGAGATTTTGTTTGTCCCATTATTCAATAATTTGTTTGAGAAATTTGAACTGAGCACATGGCCAACATGCCACACGGTGCACCTAACACACATGGCTTCCCTTACAGTCCATAGTAATTTCCAGCCAAAATTCCCCCCAAAATCCTCACAAAAAATACCTTAAAATTGACAACAAATATGTCATATTGCAACTCCAAATAAATGGTGACAAAGAGGATAATTTTAGACGAGGCAAATCACCCCTAAAAAATAACAGATATATTACATATAATAAGACTCAAACAAAAAACACATTATGCTTGGATTGAGGCGGGGCAGCAACTGATGAAATCAACACCAGCAACAGCTACATGTAGGCACTTTTGGTGATATTTTTTAAGGTCTTGTAAGGCTGAAATTTAAAGCAGGGCTGAAAGAGCATGTCTTCAGCATTCAGAAACTGCTTGAATTTTTTCAAAGGACCAAGGGGTTTTCAAAATATGACGGTTTGAACATCGGAAAAATTGCTCAAAATTTTTCAAAAGGTCAAAGGTTATTCTTTGTTTTTCTTTATAGAGCCGAAGGCACCGAGTAAATTACCAAATAATACCATTTTAAAATCATAATTCCATATAGGTTTATTTGTTGGCTTTCATACTTGGCACAATTGTAATGCATACACTCCTTTGTTAAAAAAAAATTATTTGGAATGTTAAAAATTAATATTTGTGCCTAATTTGCATATCTAATTAGTAAAATCACCAATAAATACCATATTTGTAGCATTGATGGGACTATTTTGGTGAATATTATGCTACAAAAGCAATAAACATGTATCAATTTGCCACAATTAGCAACTTGTTTTACAACAATGTATACAATTATGCATTTGTGCCTAATTTGCATATTTAATTAGTGAAATTGTCAATAAATGGTCTATTTGTAGAATTGGGTTGGCTAATTTGGTGGCTACATTTTGTGCTACATTAGCAATATATTATCAATTGACAACAATGAGCGACTTGTTTACAACAATGTAGAACAGATGATAATGACTAATTTGCATAATTAATTAATCAAAAATATCATTTAAACTTGCAAATCCACAAAAAAAAAAACTTGCTAAGACATATTGGAGTCTTGTGAGCACCCACAGGCTGTTGCCAAAGCAGGTTAACAATTGCAGATGTGCTGGCTTTAAAGCACCCAAGACTCGCTTTCATTCCAAGATGGTTGCAGCATGAATGGAGTTATAGTGATAAACATAGTTATTTAGCTTTATCTCTCCAAGACTGGCAAAAATGGTTGGAAACATGCGTAGATTTGTTTTGTCACTTACGAAAGAATACATATTTACACAATTTAGGAAGGGAACTTCAACATTTCTTTCATTACTAAATCTATTTAATGTATGTATTTTAACAAATGACAGTAAATGTCTAGCTTCATGATAAAAGTTAACTTTGTTTACAGGCTGGATATATTATTGTAACTCGAAGTATTGCCTTATTAATGGCTTTTCTTTTCCTCAAGAATTGTATGATTTGCTATCAAGTTATTGCAGTGTTATTGCACCACATGTCAATGCGCCACTCGCTGTCAATCATCAATGGCTCCTGGACCATATTTAAATAAATGATAGATATGATTAAAAAGTTGCTTCATCCTAATCTGCCTATCCCCTATAGTTAGATGTTGATGCTTTCACCCACAAATTGTCAATAAGATTTAGCACGTTTTGATTCCAAATTTCATGCACAACTGCCCTGTTTATTATTTTTGTTAAATCATAAAAATGCAAGTTACAACAAGATAAGAATTTCATTCATTGACACAATCATTTGGATCATAATGTTGAGAATCATAAATAACAGTGTTATACCATGGAGGAATAAGAAGCCTTCTTGTTCCTCCATGGTTATACCAAAACCTGCATAAAAATAGTAAAACCATTAATTTTTAATCAAAATGTCACCAACTGCACGGTGTATATTTCAATGATTCATGAACTGCACATTGCGTAAGCTCTTTTTTTGTTTAGGCAGGAATTTCTCGCCAGTGCTTCACTTTTGGGCTTGGGAAATTTTGGGATCTTGATAAGACATAAAATATCTACATTTTAAGATACATTTCATGTAGTGCCAAGGAGTAGACCACAAGAATGAATTTAGGGAACTATTTTGACCCCATGCCCCATAGTTATTATTATTATTATTATTATTATTATTTTCTGGTAATGAAACCAAGGATCCTTCAAAATTGCTCAAGGCACTGTAGCTCGTAAGCCAGAAGAAACCCGTAGATAGAGGCTGTGTCAGCCAGGAACACCGGGGCAAACCCCTTCTCTTAGCGATAAGTGTTCTGGGTTCTTTTACGTGCATTATACAATTTTTGTATAATGTTATAATGGGAAAGATATATACACACATTATAAATTATACAACACACGGGACCTACAACGTTACGTCCCATCCGAAGGACGAAGCAATAGTGGTTTAATTGCCTTGCTTAAGGACACACGTGTCCCGGCCGGGATTCGAACTCACGCTCTGTAGAAGAGAAAACACACGCTCTTAACCACTCGGCCACGACACTCCAAAAAACACTTGTTTGTTAAATCGTGTAGGGTGCTTTCAGTTGAGTGCAGGGGTCTAAATCCTGACTGGCAACTATGAATCAGATTGTTTTCATCAAGGTATCTATATACCGATGAGTGCACCCATCTTTCTACAATCTTAGAGATAAATGGCAGTATAGAAATAGGCCGATAGTTACCTGTACTAAATTTATCGCCTCCATTGTGAATTTGTGTTACTAAAGCATGTTTCCAATCTGTAGGGTATCGTTCACATCTTATAGACAGGTTACAAATATGAGTTAAAGATTTAATGATATAAGGTGAAGCAATTTTAATCATTTTAACACTAATTCCATCCGGACCTGTTGCTTTCCCAACCGACATGGATGATGTTTGCTTTTGAACAAACTCTTCTGTAATATTAGGTACTACGCAATCTTCGTCAAAAGAATCAAAAATAGAGGCGTCAGTATTGTCATCTATTTCAAGTTCACGCAAAGGGTAGTTTCCAGCAGTACGCTTGCCGATTGTTGAAAAGTGTTCAATTAATGTATCAGCAATGTCGGCAATATTTTCCCCATTTGGGGAAGTAATCGAATTTGGTACAGTTTTTTTGTTTCTTAGGGAGTACCTCCTTCAGAGTTTCCCACAGCATAGATGAATTGCTTTTATTTTCTTCTATGGCGGATGTGTAGTATTTACTCTTTTTACTGTGGATTTTATTAGTTACATTGTTCCGCAGGTTTTTGTATGAATCCCAATGGATTTGTAAGCCTGTGCGCTTTGCAATTTTGTGTACACGATCGCGTTGCCGCATAAGTTTAAGAATTTCGCTATCGAGCCACGGTACCGAGGCACCCCGAATGCGTTTTGTTTTGACTGGCGCATGGAGGTTAATAATACTCATAAATATGGAGTACCATTTACACCGCGCATTATCCACATCATAACAACCAAAAACATCTTGCCATGATGCATTGCGGAGGTCGTCCGTGAATGCATCACTGTCTATATTTGTTAGACATCGAAATGTTATTGAACGACCTTTCATTTTTTGTGTTGTCCAACTGTGTAGCCCATAAACAAGATAATGATCACTGATTAGGACTGGTAAAACACCACAGTTCTTTATTAGCTCTGGGTGGGAACTAAAAATGAGATCGATGGTAGTTTGAGTGGATTCATGCTGCCCCACCAACCGAGAAGTGATGGGCCATTTCTCGGCCCATTCTTGTAATTGAGTGTTTGCCATTCCAATTGATTTCATTTTTTGTTACTTTTAGACGTAGCTTTAAGTTTTAAAAGTGAGTCAAGCAGCTAGTACGTAATTTGGTATTTTCGCTGATATCAAATGATACATGATTGGTAAGCGGCAGTTGATATAACTGAATTTAGAACGAGTTGGTACGGCGTAGCTGCCGGTATAACTTTGTGTTTTCCATTCCTGCTGATTTCACTATCGTTTTATATATATATTTGTATAGTAAAACACGTAGTTCGTCGGCTTCTGGGTATTTTTCTCGTTCAATGTTGGCAGGAATTATCAATAAATCAACTCAACACCGTTAAAACATGTTACGAAACATTGCCAATAATTATTACTAGATGGGCGCCGTTTTCCTGTTTTGGCGCACCGGTTTTGTGTTGGAGTGGATTCGAGTGAAATAATATTACGTGCTCAACATAATTCGTTCGTTTAACCCTAGCAGCCATTGACTCCTCATTTTATTTACTGTGTTTTCACTATCATCAAAATTGGGTTAAAGCCGCCAAAATCCATGCTCTTTTACAATTATTATTAATTAATTGACGGTACCGTAACAGTTATATAGCGCCCTCAACGTTGCAGCGGCGCTGCTAACACAGCGCCCTCATCATACCATCGACGCCCGATGATGCAACGTCAAACACGTTCCTCATCAAAGATGCGCTTAGTGATCAATGGCCCAACTTCAAACAATCTAGGTAAACATAATTGCGACTCCCCGTGAGGTTTAAGACACACAAACAATTACAGTTGATGTTATAATTTTTCAGTTTATGTTCAATTCAAACTGATTTTGCACACCTCGCCTTAATCTTTTCTCTTTCTTGTTTCCCATTCCGCATTTTTTTTTTTTCAGTAACAGAGTTCAAAAAAATACACCACTCATCAATAATCAAACGCTCAATAGATTAAAACAATGCCCATGCATTACTCATAAACAACACAACGGAATAATGTTGTGGCTCTGAAAAGAGCCGTTTTGGTTTTGGTTGGTGCCGGGAAGAGCAGTTATTTCTTTGATGGCTTGGCCGGCACTTTCTTCTGCTTGCCCGATGTGTTTTTGCTAGCTGGCTTTTTGGTTGGCTTGGCTGTAGCTGGCTTAGAGGGAGTTTTCTCGGCGGCCTTCTTTGCGGTCTTCTTTAGAGCGGGTTTCTTCACTTGCTTGGATGGCTTGGCTTTTTGCGATTTCTCCGCGATCTTGGCTTTATTTGCTTTCTCGGCGATCTTGGCTTTCTTGGCTTTCTCTGCAATATTTTCCGCTCTTTCTTGGCCTTGACTCTCTCCTTCTCCTTGGCAGCCTTCGCAGCAACCTTCTGCTTTGTACTGTCAAGTTTGAACGTGCCCGCGGCACCCTTACCCTTGGTGCGGATAAGTTCACACTTGTCTACGCCAGAGTTCAGGGCATTGCGGATGGTTCTGGCCTTCTTCTCGATGTCTACGCCGCAGTTTTCCTAGAGGTACTTCTTTCTGATATGGCTTGCTACAAGGCGCCACCTTTGCCCCCTAGTGAGGCAATGACCACCTTCACCAAATGGAGAATGGACGGACATTTGGTTTTTGCAACAGCAGTAGAGGAGGCCATGATTTGGTTACGAGATTTGTTGTTAACAATCGAGCGAATCCTAGAACTGGAAGGCGAGTAATGATTTGGTAGAAAATTGTGTCCGCCCATTTGACTTTACGCTGCCGACGCGCAACAGTATCATGCCCTTTCATGCTGCCCAACCAACCGAGAAATGATGGACCGTTTCTCGGCACTTTCTTGTAATTGTGTGTTTGCCATTCCAACTGATTTCATTTTTTGTTACTTTTAGAAGTAGCTTTAGATTGTATAAGTGAGTCAAGCAGCTAGCACGTATTTTGGTCTTTCCGCTGATATCAAATGGTACATGATTTGTAAACGACAGTTGATACAACTGAATTTAGAACGAGTTGGTACGGCGTAGCTGCCGGTATAACTTTGTGTTTTCCATTCCTGCTAATTTCACTATCGTTTTATCTATATATATTTGTATAGTAAAACACGTAGTTCATCGGCTTCTGGGTAATTTTGTCTTCCTAATGTTGGCAGGAATTATCAATAGATTAACTCACCACCGTTAAAACATGTTACGAAACATTGCCAACAATTATTACAAGATGGGCGCCGTTTTCCTGTTTTGGCGCACCGGTTTGGTGTTGTAGTAGATTCGAGTGAAATAATATTACGTTCTCAACATAATTCTTTCGTTTAACTCTTACAGCCATTAACTCCTCATTTTCTTTACTGTGTTTTCACTATCATCAAAATTGGGTTAAAGTCGCCAAAATCCATGTTTTTTTACAATTATGATTAATTAATTGACGGTACCGTAACAGTTATATAGCCCCCCTTAACGTTGCAGCGGCGCTGCTAACACAGCGCCCTCATCCTACCATCGGCGCTCGATGATGCAACGTCAAACACGTTCCTCATCAAAGATGCGCTTAGTGATCAATGGACCAACTTCAAACAATCTAGGTAAACATAATTGCGATTCCCCGTGAGGTTTAAGACACACAAACAATTAAAGTTGATGTTATCATTTTTCAGTTTATGTTCAATTCAAACTTATTTTGCACACCTCGCCTTAATCTTGTATATTTCTTGTTTCCCATTCCGCATTTTGTTTTTTTCAGTAACAGAGTTAACAAAAATACACCACTCATCATTAATCAAATGCTCAATGGATTAATACAATTGCCCATGCATTACTCATAAACAACACAACGGAATATCTCTTTTGTTAATGTTGTGGCTCTGAAAAGAGCCGTTTTGGTTTTGGTTGTTGCCGGGAAGAGCATTTATTTCTTCAATGGCTTGGCCGGCACTTTCTTCTGCTTGCCCGATGTGTTTTTGCTAGCTGGCTTTTTTGTTGGTTTGGCTGTAGCTGGCTTAGAGGGAGTTTTCTTGGCGGCCTTCTTTGCTGTCTTCTTTAGAGCGGGTTTCTTCACTTTCTTGGATGGCTTGGCTTTCTTCGATTTCTCCGCGATCTTGGCTTTCTTTGCTTTCTCGGCGATCTTGGCTTTCTTGGCTTTCTCTGCAATATTTTCCCGCTCTTTCTTGGCCTTGACTCTCTCCTTCTCCTTGGCAACCTTCGCAGCAACCTTCTCCTTCGTACTGTCAAGTTTGAACGTGCCCGCAGCCCCCTTACCCTTGGTGCGGATAAGTTCACACTTGTCTACGCCAGAGTTCAGAGCATTGCGGATGGTTCTGGCCTTCTGCTCGATGTCTACGCCGCAGTTTTCCTGGATGTACTTCCTGATGGCTTGGGACGAGGCGCCACTTTTCCCCCCTAGAGAGGCGATGGCCACCTTCACCAAATGAAGAATGGACGGACATTTGGCTTTTGCAACAGCAGTAGAGGAGGCCATGATTTGGTTACGAGATTTGCTGTAGTGCTGCTCTCACACTGTGGCAAATATTCTTGCGAATATGAATATTTGAATTTCGCGGTGAATTCGCCCAAAAATTGCGATTGGACAGTGAATATTTGTTTTCGGTCACCCGTCTGTCGTCCTCGGTCGTCCCTCGACCTCTCCTTAAATATCTTACGAATATATTACGAATGCTTACCAACGCTTGCCAATGCTTGCCAATGCCTTACGAATAGCTAACGGACGTTGCCAACGCTTACGCACCCTGTACTAACGTTACCAATGGCTTACCAATGCTTACGGCGAATGACCATCTTCACAACATTCGCTGAAATTTGGGAAGCGCTTCCTAAATTGACCGATCTTCGTAAGGAGGTGGAGAATGACCTGTGGACGTTCCAAATTTGTTACCAACGCTTACGAAAACACGGCGAATGTTGCGAAGTTTGAGCGATTGTCAAATATTTCCATTTGTAAGCACATTCGCTAGCATATTCGCCACAGTGTGAGAGCAGCATTAACAATCGAACAAATCTTAGAACTTTAAGACGAGTAACGGTTTGGTGTGTCCGCCTATTGACTTTTACGCTGCAAACGCGCAACAGTACAATGCCCTTTCATGCTGCCCAACCAACCGAGAGGCGATGGACCATTCCTCGGCACTTCCTGTACATTTTTGTGTTTGCCATTCCAACAATTTTAAATTTTCATTTATTTTACAATGGCGGATCTAGGTTTTAACTAAAGGTGGGGGGGGGGGGGGGTGTTGTGTTACCTGAGCGTTCCTAAGGTACGCCTTGCTAGGGTGGTGTTCCGTTTCCTGCCTCCGACAACATTGATTTTTGGATTCAGGACATCAAACTGAGTAGAATCACACACAGTTGTTTTAGTTCCCAAATTGGTACCACGGATGTCATTTTCTGAGCATATTTTTGGGTCACGTGTATAACATGGCCTACCGTGGTTAGTGTGCAGTTTCTTGGAAACAGGGTACCAGCCACTGCCATATATTATTTGCGATTCGACCACCTTTGTATCACAGTCTGGGACGTGAACGAATTGTTAAAGGGATCGTATACGTTTGGTAATTGGAACCAACTGTTTGTTTCAATCATATATAGTTATAGATATATATCATAAAACTAACCTGTACAAATGTCATTTCATAAGGTCGTAGCGATTTTGAGATATTGCCGAAAATCTGGAGCGGTTATGTCCACGCAGGAATAATAATCTGCATTGGAATACACAATCTGAGAAACGTCACTGCAGTAACGCCTCTCAGATTTAAATTGTTAGGGATAAAAAGTGATATCTTTTCCCATAACCGCAGTACTTCGAAGTGAACAGTTTCTAAAAATGCATTATACTATCCAAAGCTGCTGTACTTCTTACTAAGTAAGTTTGTATTCCCCTTTAATTTTTGGAGTAATTACCAAACGTATCCGATCCCTTTAACGAGAACACCGACTTAGTTCTTGAAATGTAATGTTAATATACAACACAATGTGCTATAATTGGTAAGTTTGTATACTTTTATTTAAACTTACGTTTTAACTAAAACAAAATAATTATGTTTGTTAAATTTGTTGTTATTTTACTTACATTTTATTTTAATTAAAAAAGAAGATAAGCAGGTTATCAATATATTTGATAATACAAACATGATTTTGTTTTAATCCGCTTTTGGGAGATAACACTCATTAACAGTGACTTGATGATTGTGATGACACAACCACATCATTATTGTAAATAAAATACAATTCAGTATTTACAAAACCCCGTCAGTATTTTACAAATGCGCCGTATTCCTGATCGCATGAGGGCGCTGTAAGACGTCATTTTCTGGGTTCCCAACACAGGCAAATTCGCGTTGAATACAGTAGTTTAGTAACTTTGTTTTTATATAAAAATGAAATATTGGAAAATTTAAATGTTAGAGCTGTAAGAATATGTAAACTGACGTGAATTATCTTATAATCACTTTTAAATATACCCCAACCCAGTCTACTTCTTAAATTGTGTACATATCACAATTGACCAACTGTGTGTATATCACAATTTAAGAAATTGTACATGTGCAGTAATGCTGGCAAAACGGAGGTTGGTTCTTAAAGAGTGAATAAACAAGTGTATGATGTTCTTAATTACTTGAATTAGTTGGTTTAAGTTTGGGGTAGGATAAGGGAAAAGTCGGGCTAAGGTACAGAAAGAAGAAAAAAAGTTTAAATTACTGCATAAACAGCAATCCTTATTAACTAATTCATGTAATTAAGAACATGCGCAGTAATGCTGGCAAAACAGAGGTTTGTTCTTAAAGAGTGAATAAACAAGTGTATGATGTTCTTAATTACTCAACGTCCAAAAAATACGGCATATTGGTTAAGGCGGGACTCCAGCCTGCGACCTCCAGAATACAGGACCGGCGCTCTCACAACTGAGCTATCTTGCCCTATATGTTGGCGGTCTCCCAGATTGTCAGTATCTTTGTTGGAGGGCGCTAGTTAGAAGTCAACTATTATTATTTCGTTGCAAACTTGTTTATGAGCCTAATGCGCATTGACTTGTCCGAATATACCCAGCAAGATTTGGGACCGAGGGACTCCCCCCTTATATCTTATATCTTGCTTCATGTGTCTGAAGTTCTCATTAATTTAAAGGTAGGATACACCATTGGCAATTGCTTGAATTATCATGAATGGGTGAATTTGGGGGTTTGTATTTTATAGTAAACATCGTTTAACTGACCTGTCCGAAGTTTTACAATTATGGATGCTGAGGAAGGGCAATGATTCTTATGTCGTTTTTGTTTTTGAGATTTTTTAATTTTTTAATTTTTTTAAAATTAATTTGTTTGGAACAATTACAGGATATCTAGCGAAATCATTTTACTGGATGCCTACAATTATTATTTACTTTCAATTAAGCAGAGTTGCATGACTCCAGTCCAGGACTCGGACTCGAGTCCGTCTCGAGTCACAATTTCGGTGACTCGGACTTGACTCGAGTCACGTCGGCAAATGACTCGGACTCGACCTCGGACTCGACTATCATGACTCGGACTTGCCCCCGAGGACTCGTGAGTCATGTATTTTCACCAACAATACTTTTTTTTGTAATATTAAAAACAATTCCGATGATCCGATCGTCATGCACATGGAGGAATATTAACGTTAAGCGCACGAAATAAGTACACTGTCGTATGGTGTGGCAAGTAATAGTGTTCGTGATTATTGTGTAGATATGGCCATGTACAGCGCATGTATGTTCAATACCCATGATAACACTGGGATATATTTCTGTAAAAGCATTATTGTGCACGACACCAACATTAACGTTGGTATTCTGTCAACATTAGCACCTTAGCAACTGCTTGTGCTTGTTGCACATTACCAGGGAAATGAGAATTCGTCTCCGGAATCCGAATGACGTCTTTGGCTGGCTGCGGCTATATATCGCTACCTCTTTTTAATGTTAAAATCTAAATAAAATTTAAACTGCAGGTATATAACTTTGTTTAAATTAAATGTGTTTTATTTTGTCATTTCCCATTCTTATTTTACGACATTTGGTTTGCAATCAATAGTGATCAGTCATCTAAGTGAACTGGTTGAAGTATTCCAACTATTTAATTATTTAAACAAGTGACTCGTGACTCGTGACTCGGACTCGAACCAAGTGACTCGTAACTCGGACTCGAACTAAGTGACTCGTGACTCGGACTCGAACTAAGTGACTCGTGACTCGGACTCGGACTCGAACCAAGTGACTCGGACTCGGACTCGGACTCGGACTCGGACTCGGACTCGGACTCGGCCCAAGTGACTTGAGACTCGGACTCGGACTCGACACAGGTGACTCGACTACAACTCTGCAATTAATTAAGATAGTTTGTAATAATTCGGTTGTAAAAAAAATATTTGCAAATAGTGTATTCTACCTTAATCATTGTTCTTTTAAAATTTCAAATTAGTTTGCGGTTTAAAAATAATTAGGTTCCATCAGCACACCGGAATAAAGATATTCCGGAGGTCGCAGGTTCAAGTCCCGCCTTGCCGATTTCTTTGTTCACTTTGAAAGGTGTGTAGATTTACCTAGTCAGTTTCCCTTGTAGTTTATTTGTGTGTACATGTATTATAAGATAAAAAGTCGTATCCTTATCGAGTGATCCCCACAATGTCGCTTCCCAGTTTGTATCGTAAAATCGGGTGTGATCCCTGGCCACACGCATTCTAGTGTTTATGACTTCTGACTAGCGCCCTCGAACAAAGATACTGACAATTAGGGAGACCGCCAACATAATAGGGCATAGCTCAGTTGGTAGAGCGCCGGTCCGGTATTCCGGAGGTCGCAGGTTCAAGTCCCGCCTTGCCGATTTCTTCGTTCACTTTGAAATTTAGGTTCCATCAGTATGGACTGGTACCTGCCTCCTTTATATAATATAGATGTATGGATGGGAACCGGTTTATTCCCGAGGATAATCTGTATGTACAAAACGAAAGCCCGTATTCTGTTAAAGAGCTAGGGTTACACTGTTTTGTTGAAACATTGAGTTGTAATGCGCCGTATTTCTGGCCGTATGAGGGCGCTGTCGGACGCCATTTTCTGGGTACCCAACACAGGCAAAATTTATTGAAGTAGTTTTAGTAACTTTACTTTTTCTAAAAACTGAATATTATGAAGAAAAACAATTTGAAGCTGTAAGAATATTTAAACTGACGTGAATCATCTCCTAATCACTTTTAATTAACCCCCCAAATACCGTAAGCACAGCGCCCTCAACGTTCAATAATACGGCCTATAAACAAAGTTCAAAGATAAATTATCGAGCAAATGTTGAGGCGCTGGTACAGTTCTTATTTTACTTCTCAAACAAATTAAAATAAACTCGAACCCGCTTACCGAATATAGGTATATTAAATCTGAATATAAAATCATACATTCCATTAAAAACCAAGAAACGCTGACACATTTTTCACTGGTGTCAACAAAAAGACATACACTTAACTAAAAAAGAAAGTCCCCACATGCTTTTGATTGTTCCTGAAAAAACAACGATGCCAAAAAATTGCAAGTTGTGTCTGAATATTTCCTAAAACAATCTTACAACAAAGATTTGTAAAGTGATTTCAAATGTTGCTGGTCCTATTTTCCCCACTTCTTTTTATTACATACTTTGCAATGTGCTTCAAGGTTTAGTGAACGAATGAATTGTTACAAATTAATGTTTAGCTATAGCGATTTGTGATCTTACTCAAATACTCAAGTGTAAAAACAAATCATAAATTGTTTAATTTTGTCCATACAATCATTGTTGTTGGCAAAATAAAGACGATGGGTGAATTACTAATGGATTTATCTTCCGATTGGTGGTTATTTGGTCGCAAATGTTTGCCTAGTAATTTGTTGTAATTATGCCAAAACATATTGGGGGCTTTCTTTTTGGGTTGGTGTACTATATAGGCCTATTTCAGTAATATATATAATATATTAACATACATGTTTGCAATGTACACACTAAAACGTACGACTCGTCACCAAACCTATACAATTATTGTATAGCTGTACAAGTTTGGAAGTATTAAACGCTATAAATGTTTCAATAATCCTATAGGGTCAATATAATGTAACGTCTCAAAACATAGTTGGTTAAAATGTTAACCCACATTTGTGACACGATCAAGCCGAATCAGTCGGATGTCGGGGAATCTTTGGGGAATCCAAAAAATGCACGGTGTTCTTCGTTGGTATTTAAACAAATTTACATAACTCGACAACAAAACATCGTATCAACATGGGGTTTTCAGTTTTTAAAACGTACAGATGCCCCCCCTTTGAAACTACATGAGAACTCATTTTTTTGACCGGGGCCGACATCCGACTCAACGTTGATTAAATGTAACCAAATTTAACCACAGTTGGTTAACCACATTGGCTTAATTGAAGGGGAAAAAATACACATTGTTGATTACAATTGTAAAGGGGTCGTATACGTTTGGTAATTGGAACCCACTGTTTGTTTCAATCTTATATAGTTACAGATATATACCATAAAACTAACCTGTAAATTTCAAAAGGTGGTAGCGATTTTGAGAGATTGCCGAAAATCTGGAGCGGTTATGTCCACGCAGGAAGAATAATCTGCATTGGAATACAAAATCTGAGAAACGTCACTGCAGTAACGCTTCTCAGATTCATTTTTGGGGGATAAAAAGTGATATCTTTTGCATTACTCATTTACTTCGAAGTGAAAAGTTTCAAACAATGCATTAAAATATCCAAAGCTGCTGTACTTCTATACCAAGTAAGTTTGTATTGCCATTAATTTGTGGAGTAATTACCAAACGTATACGATCCCTTTAACAAACTATTGTAATCAATCGTGAGTTGCCATGTAAACAACACAACACTCGGTAAACAAAAATATTTAAAATGTCGCCCAACTTTGGGTAAAATGTACCCAACATTGGTCAAATTGAAGAGAATACATATTGTTGGTTAAAATGTTAACAAACTATTTTAACCAACTTAAATTGTAATACATGGTTTTAGAGAGTGGAACATTCCCATTTCCGAGAACGTTTCGACTCTATATACTTGCATATCACACTCCATGAATCTGGGACACAATGCGCGATACTTAGCCACACATCTACATCATTCCATCTATCGACAAAATTATTTGAATATTCATTCCTGATAATTGTCTTGGAAGTTTGACAACATTTGTCAAATAATGTACCATTCGAACATTATCTTTGAGAAATTTGACATTTCATGACAAATTTAGTAGTGGACGCCGTGTCTCTTTTACATGCATAGTGTTGCAAGATTTAGTGTACAAATCTACTCTGCATAACCTATTACTAAACCGACCATAACATAAAACCATAAACATAATCTTATAAGGTTATTGTACACAAAGGATATGTAAACAAAAATATGTTCTGAAGTAATACATGTCATACTAGGGTACACCATGTTAAATTGTTTATAGCTACTGATCCATTCGTATTTCAGGTAAGAGTAACAAACTTAAAACTTGTGGGTTTATTCTGTACTAGGCGGTCACCCGGGGTTTGTCGGTTCTCGGGTTTGTAGCTACTTCCCTGGATGGATGGGGATTGTGGATACATGTTGACTCTATCATGGAGGTGCCAAATAAAAATGTTGAAAGAAACACATTCACAAATATGGTTAATGATACCTTTAAAATGGGAGATATTTGTGGGAGATGTATGTCGTGCAATATTGCTGTCTATTAACCCTGGGAGACACCACCTTTTTTTTTTTTTGTCGAGGCACCTCGTGCCTCCAAAGGGGGGACGTTTTATGTTGGGGGTAATGAACTGTGTTTGGGGGTACAAATCTTTTTCTCACGGTCTCAACAGATGGATATAAGGACCCTGGACACACATATCAAAGATTTAAACATTCTGGCTATTTTATGTATTTTTTTAAGGACATCCATTGCAAGCATGTAAACATTGAAATCAGTATTGCGCAATACAGACATGAAACAGCCATATGATACAAATAACAACGACCAACAGCTCTAACTACCCCCCAGGGGATATCTGGGTGGCGATTGATAACAGCTGTGTTTGTTCTCTACCAAGGCCGCTCAAAGAGATGTCAGAGACTTTTTTGACAGCGGCTAAACACAAAGGGATCAGATTTCGATTTGTCTGCACAACTCTATGGCTTTTGGCCCAAACCATTATTTTGAAGGGATGTTTCACCCCCTGAATGACCTCCTGGGTTAGAATTTTTTTCCCAGTCCATTAGCCCGATAGGACAAACTTTGAAAATTCGACCCTTAGACGACCTTTGACCCCGGAAGACCCGAAAAACGCTAACCCGTTTTATTTTTGCCACGCTCACCTCGCATCGAGCATTGCGATCACCGAGTTTAAGCACGATCCGACCAACTTCAAAAAGGTGACCCCTAGATGACCTTTGACCTCGTACGCTCTAGCGAATGCAAACTGGTTCTTGCGGGGACCGAGCCGGACCCACCCACCGAGTTTGAACGCCGCACGACCCCGGGAAGGGGACGAAAAAGCGCGCACAGACAGACAGACACACAGACAGACAGAGAGTAGCGTATTATTATATACTAGGCGGTCACCCGGGGTTTGTCGGTTCTCGGGTTTGTAGCTACTTCCCTGGATGGATGGGGATTGTGGATACATGTTGACTCTATCATGGAGGTGCCAAATAAAAATGTTGAAAGAAACGCATTCACAAATATGGTTAATGATACTTTTAAAATGGGAGATATTTGTGGGAGATGTATGACATATTTGATGATGCAATAATTACATTTGCAAGACTTCAGGATAGATTACATTGGTTGTAACCAAAGTATTGTTCATGAAGCCTTGTGAGTTGGTTGGTTCTACTTTCACATATGTCATGAAATGCCCGAGCTCGTGAGAATGCTACATATAGCTGTCCGTGTGAAAACACTGGTGCTGGTAAATATATCAAGATTTAAACATTCTGGCTATTTTATGTATTTTTTTAAGGACATCCATTGCAAGCATGTAAACATTGAAATCAGTATTGCGCAATACAGACATGAAACAGCCATATGATACAAATACCAACAGCTCTAACTACCCCCAGGGGATATCTGGGTGGCGATTGATAACAGCTGTGTTTGTTCTCTACCAAGGCCGCTCAAAGAGATGTCAGAGACTTTTGTTGACAGCGGCTAAACACAAAGGGATCAGATTTCGATTTGTCTGCACAACTCTATGGCTTTTGGCCCAAACCATTATTTTGAAGGGATGTTTCACCCCCTGAATGACCTCCTGGGTTAGAATTTTTTCCCAGTCCATTAGCCGGATAGGACAAACTTTGAAAATTCGACCCTTAGACGACCTTTGACCCCGGAAGACCCGAAAAACGCTAACCCGTTTTATTTCGCATCGAGCATTGCGATCACCGAGTTTAAGCACGATCCGACCAACTTCAAAAAGGTGACCCCTAGATGACCTTTGACCTCGTACGCTCTAGCGAATGCAAACTGGTTCTTGCGGGGACCGAGCCGGACCCACCCACCGAGTTTGAACGCCGCACGACCCCGGGAAGGGGACGAAAAAGCGCGCACAGACACACAGACAGAGAGTAGCGTATTATTATATAGATAGATATGTTGTACTGCAGTGCAACGTGCATGGAACAACTGTGTGGTGATATGTATGGCGTGCATAGTTAACATTAATCCAAAATAGAGATATCTCTATTAACAATAGAGATATCTCTATTTCGGACGTACAAAGTTAACATTTATTTCCTGTAATAGAGATATCTCTATTAATAATAGAGATATCTCTGTTTCGAGTCTAATAGAGATATCTCTATTAATAATAGAGATATCTCTATTTCGAGTCTAAGAGATATCTCTATTAATAATAGAGATATCTCTATTTCGAGTCTAATAGAGATATATCTATTATTAATAGAGATGTCTCTATTGGTAATAGAGATATCTCTGTTGTTACAAGAGATATTTATATTGTTAATAGAGATATCTCTATTTTGGATTAAATGTCAACTATGCACGCCATAGATATGTAAAAGTACTAAAATTACATCAGAAGAGATTCTGGACATAGGGACGCCACGTCGCGCCGTGTATCAACTTCATGGAATGACATGGTTTAACTATCTCGGCTTTGGTGAATGTCCAATAATGACCTAACATGCAGCAAACGGACTAATAAAAGCAAGGACTACACTGTTAAAAAGAATAGTAAAAAATAATTAGGTAAAAATAATTAGGTAAAAAAACACATAATCTTGGTAAAATTCACCAGAAAAAAAAGTACCCCGCAAACACGCAAATTTTAAATTACATGTTGATTAGGTAAAGCAACCAGTTGACTTAATTATGTAATCGCATACTAAATTAGGTAAACATGTTACAAAAGTTAGGTAAAAGCGTAAACATTTTACAAATGTTAGGTAAAAGCGTACGCGTAGGCTACGCCAACATGTACTGTAAGCGCGCACACCCCAACTAGCGCAGGGAAGCAAGATGGACAACACCAAACGTTTGCTGGACAGCTGGGGAATGCCACAGCTTTTCGAAGTCTTTGAAGGTAATGATTCTGAACCTTTTGTGATTGCCATACTGTCCCCAATACCGAGAAAGGCCTGGACACTTGTCATGACAAGACACGACATTATAATATTATGCGAGTTGTATTAGACCTAGCCTAGCCGCGTGCACATAATGTTCATCAAGTACTGTACATGTACATGTAATGTTTTTGTGTACATGTACACGGGGCGTGTATATGTACATGACTTTTAATGCGTGCGTGTATTGTTGTATGCACGCCATTTTCGAACTACATGTGTACACGTACATAAATGGCTGGATCAGGGAGCTGAGCCCCTATAGCCTTAGGCCCCTATTTATCTCAGTGGTCAATCAATGATTTTGTTCTTGAAAAGACATGAATATTAATAGATTCACTCTTAGTCTACTTAGTCTTAAATATTCATCTTAGTAGAAACATTTCCAATTTAGGAAATAGGCTAGCCTAGCTACATCATGTATAACGAAACCACTGAAGTACATGTAGGCCCTGATAATACATTTATTTAAAAATTGACATCTCCTGCAGGCTGCAGGGAAAATATTAAAGCATTTACTGAGAAAACACCTAAACATGTTCAGATCAGTCCTGAGTGCCAGGGGATGGCAGTTAATATTTAGCCGGCGCCCCGGTAAAAAATATAAAAAGAAAAAATACACAAGTTGTGTAAAATTGTACACAACTGCAATGTGCTTATACTAATAGTTAGGTACAATTTTACACAACGGGTGTTGTTTAAAGTTTTTCATGAAAGTTTTGTAAAATTTAACTTAAACAATTGGTAAAATCTAGGCCCTATCTCTGTAAAAAAAAATCGGTACAATTTTACAGAACTTGAATGTAAAAAGATACTTTTATGTAATTTTATGAAATTTCACCTTGTTTATAGTGTGTTTTTTCTTTTCTTGTTAAGCATTTCAAAATGTTACAACATTTTTAGGTAATTTGCTTTTAATTAAAAAATTGTTAAATATAATTAAGTTTATAATTATATAAGTGAAGTAAAAAAACAATGCATACAAATATTTATTGCCAAACACAAAGTAATGTTATGATCATTATCAATCACTTTATCATTTATAATTGACAAGTATTAATCACAGTACAGCTTTTCTCCTTTTTAGGTGCTGTCTAGGTAATGTATGCACAGTGCTCTTTGGGGGGACAAAAACCTTATTAGTCTGGCTCTGCACCAACATTAATGTCGTGACTTTTTTTCACCAGATTGGAATATCGCACCATTTTACAATTTTAGACTTTAGGCTATTTACTTTGTTTTTAAATCCTTCAGAGCCACAAATCAGAAAAGAAAAATATAAATACTATGCAATAAATTGTTGGAGTCAAGTTAAAATGATTACAAGAATATTCTTGAAATTTTGGGATGAAAAAATAAACAATTGTTTCAGAGACTAGTATACAATCGTCAAACCCAGTCTCTCTAACGTGTCAGAGCAAACCCTTGATTTACCACTTACATGTCTTGTTCAAACGATGGTGGTACATTTTATAATTTGAAGGGTACTGTTAAAGCGGGATGGCTAAATAGTGTTTACTGAAGTTTAGCCAGCGCCAGCTAAATATCCTCTTTGTCAAGAGATATCCAGGTATCAAACTCTTTCCCAACCTGTTTTACTTTTAATATCGTAATGATGATGTAAGTTATTTGGGTCTAAAGTATGGCAGGAGGCTAATGTTTAGATATGGAATATTGGCATTTTGGCGCCCGGAAATTGGGCACGATTAGTTGGCGTTACAGTACTGTAACTGTTGAATGGCCCAAATTTCAAATTGACATCTCTTTTAAACAGGTGAAAAATATTCATATTAAGTGCACTTTTACTTTTAACTTTTGTTCAACACAATGTGCTGCATTCGTTAAACATACTGTACGGTAATTAGGCCTAAAGTTTTGATATTTGTTGTCAACAGAACAAGGGCTTGATGATGAATCTCTAGCTTTGCTTGATGATCAAACTGTGAAAGAAGTAATCCCTCAGCTAGGACTTCGTCTGAAGTTTATGAAGTTTCACAGACTAGAAGTAAGTTTAAAACTATATCTTCCAAAGATAAAGTTAGGGGTAGAGACAGTGCTGGATTTACTATAAGGTTAGGACCATGCATGTGGGCACAAATTGCTATCTGATGAAAGGGAATGTTGTTTCAGAATAATTACATTGCCCCCATATTTGGTCATTGGTTTTGGTTGATAGTTTTTTAAACAAAAATAGTGATGACAAGTTGCAGTCGAGAGGATATAGGAAAGTACACTTTTATGTACATGTTTACAGATTATGTACTCTGTAAATACTTTTTACATTTGTTTTCCTCTGATTTGCAGATTTAGTTCTTCAAGCTTGTCTGAACAATGACAAATTGCCTCCAAAATGCATTCTTTTACCTGCTGCAAATGCTTAAAAAAAGTACAGGGTGGCATACGTGGTCTGTTTCTTCACATGAAGTTTGTACATGTCATACTTTCGTCAACGTGTACAAAACTTGTATGTGCTGAGCACAACTGCAATGATATTTTCTGGCGTGGATCATCATACAAACGTCACTTGGAACAAATTCACACAAACAGGATTGATGAGGTTGCAGAACCTGATGATGAGATACATGACAATGAAAACAACCTACAGCAAGATGGAAATAATTATGAACATGATGGATTTATTGATGGTGACCACAATGAAAACACTGATGTTAGGGATTTTTTGGCTGTATATATAGCACGACTGAGAAATACTGCTATTCCAACCTCCGCTATTCAGTATATTTTTAATGAGTCGAAGGAGCTATTTGAGATGGTGCTTGGCCAAGTACAGCACAAATTGTCTCCGATATTCACAGATATACTTAGTGGCACTGCCCCTACAGACGAACAAGTGCATGATGCCCAAATGATGTTGGAAGCTTCCAAAAATATCTTTGGTAACCTTGACACTGAATATAAGCAAAACAAGTACATCAGAGAGATGGATTCTATAGTTGAACCTGTGGGGGAAAAACGGGGTACGGTTTTCAGGGTTAACACTGACAGGCGATCTGGACGGAATTATCAAAAGGAACACGATGAATCATTTCAATTCATTCCTGTGAAAAAGGTGATCAAGAAGTTTCTGGAGCAACCAGGCATAATGTCCAGCATTTTGCAACAGCATGCAGAATTAGATGACAATGTCCTTCATTCTTATCGGGATGGAGCATACTTCAAAGAAAGCTTCAACTCTGAAGGAGATGAGACAGTTATTCCACTTCTTCTATACTCGGACGATTTTGAAACGGCCAACCCTCTTGGTTCTAAGAAAGGAATCCACAAACTCATGGCAGTATATATTTCTTTTCCCTGCTTATCCCCTCAACATCAAGCAAGTGTGAGAAATATTTTACTTGCTGCTGTATGCCCTACCAAACTTGTCTTCAAATATGGAATGGATAGTGTTCTAGCTCCAGTTGTGCGTGAAATAAATGATATGGAGAACACAGGAATTCAGATCAACAGCGCACATGAGTATGTTGGTGTCATCAAACCAAAATTATTCCAAGTCACAGGAGACAACCTGGCGCTAAATTCAATGCTTGGGTATGTTACAAGCTTTATGGGCAACTTCTACTGCAGAATTTGCAAAATGCACAGGGAACGAACTCGCACAGAAACTGTGGAAAACGAAGAGCTACTGCGTGCACGGGAAAGTTTTGAACGGGACGTAGCTGTTGGTGATCCATCTGCAACGGGTATACGCTACGACACGATATTAAACAGCATTCCGTATTATCACGTTGTTCACAATGTTGCGATGGATATTATGCACGACTTTTTAGAAGGCATACTTCCCCTGGAAATGAAACTAGTTCTCAGTGAAATAATCGGCAATGGCCAGATTGATCTACATATCCTCAACAGCAGAATACAGTCGTTCAATTTTGGATTTACAGACAAGAAAAACCGACCAAGTTTCATTACTGAACACCACATCGCGCATCCAGGGGGAGCTAGCGGACAAAAAGCTGCACAGATGAAGTGCCTGATCTTGTACCTTCCCCTCCTGATGGCAGACAAAGTCAATGAAGACTCACAGCATTGGCAACTACTTCTACAGATATTAGACATTTTTAAATTGGTGGTTGCTCTAAAGATGAGTAAGATGGCAACCCATCTCTTAAAGTCCAAAATACAGGAACATCATTCACTGTTTAGGAATTTGTTCCCGGATAGAAATCTAACACCCAAGCAACACCACTGTTTGCACTATCCCCGAGCAATCAGAATTCTTGGACCTTTGAATCAGTACTCAGTCATCAGAATGGAAGCAAAGCACAAGCAGCTTAAACAATGGGCGAAAGTATCCAACAACTACATAAATGTGGCAAAGACACTTGCTTCTAGACACCAGCAAGCCCAAGGTTTTAACTTCCTCATGAACCAACACATAGACAGTAGAAGCGTGGACATAACAAACCAAGTAAGAGTACTTGCTTCATCACTAAGCAGCAGCGATGAAGTATGTGCAGCTCTTAAGTGTCTTCCAGAAGAAGAAATATCAGTTGCAACTACAGTTTATGTCAATGGCTACACATACAGACCAAACATCATGATTCTAACAAAGTGGGATGAAGAGCCAGTGTTCGCTAATGTGGAATATATCATAATTAGAGAATCTGCTATCAAACTGATTGCAAAACCATGGATCACTCTCTACTATGATAATCACTATGCAGCATACGCTGTTAAAAAATCTAGCCACCATGTTCAAGTTGTATCTCCAGAAGATCTTGTTGACCATAAACCACTGCACGCTGTAAAATCTTACAGTGCGAGAAGTTCTGCTTGGTTCGTCGTGACTCGCTTCAAACTGGCTTGAAACCAACTGTATGTGTTCAAACCTTGATTGTGCTAAAGTAAGTCAAAGGTTATACATGTACATGATAATCATATTGGTGTATTGCAGCAATGCATGGTTATTTGTTCACAGTAAAATGCATATAAGTGTGCAATAATAAGGTCTCTTTTTCTTGTTTGCTTTGCATTACAGTTTGGCCTGCAATTAGGGCCAAGCTCTTGCAGCAGCTTCCCCATCTCATTTGAAAGTGGCTCGTCAGCTCAAGATCTGCTTGGCAATGATTCGCTGGAAAGTTCATCTATAACTGAAGGTGCAAGTGATTCTGGTTCAACCTCGCCATTCAGCCAGTTCCAGGAGTTGGACGCATCAACTCCAGCTTCAAGTAAAACTTCTTTCAGTGATTCCATGAATCCTGGACACCGCAGTAGCTCTGGTGTGTCAGATGTGAACTTGACAGCCGAATCACGCTGTTTTTTCGTATGTACATTTATATTTCTTTTGCTTTCTTTTTAAGAGTTTTTCAATGAGTTTGGATTCCCTTATAAATGCTAGTTGCATAAACAAAATTGAATTATGAAGAATGGGAGTGTCGTTAAATTCAATATCCTTAAAAGCATTATAAACCTTTGGGCGACATCAGTTGCATGCAATTTTTAGGCAGAGCATAGTACTATCATTGCTGTGCATCTTGTATTTTCTACCTATCTATCTTGGCAGGTTTTGTGTGAGCCACGGAATTAGAAGGGATGAGAAAAGCATCACATAACAAAATACACTGTATAGGCTTCTGAATATTTCATCTTTATATTTTGTATGGGTTTCTTTTGGATTTAGGATGTTCGCAAAATCTTGGAGAGTGACATCCCTGGTCAGAAAGTTCTGAAGCACATTGAGAAGAATAAGGTGTTGACGAAGCTTGACAAGAAGATGCTGGTACACAAGTTATGTGGCCACCTTGTTCAGAACTATGGAAACAGGTACATTGAGTCAAGTGGGCATTTTACAGTAATCACAAGTTTAAATAGACCTAAAACATATTGATGTCTCGCTTTGTTTACATGCGCACTTTCCAATGGCAGCTTGTCCCCACCTGCCTTCTGTAGAAAAGCGCACGTTGACAAAGCGCGACGTCATTATATTTTAGGTTTATAATGTAAATTAACCCTCAGAAAAGTTTACCTGATAACAATAGTTGTTGACCATTCATACATTTTGAGGTCGTTATAGTCTAAACAAATTAATCATTATCCTTTACGCAATGTCACACTGAATGAGAATGTACAGGTCTCTCAAATGACATCACTTCCTAAATAGTGTTACATGCTTCGGCAATTTGGGCATCAAAATTTCATGATGCGCATCGGCTGTTCTGTATTTTAAAGAAATTGTGAGCAACATGCGCATATGTTTAAGAACATTTTGCACACTGCGCGTACACACTCCAGATGCCATTTAACACAGTTCTCTTTTTTCTAGAAAATTTTGAAGAGTGGTCTTAATGATTTTGATGAATGGGCAAGAATAATGTGCACAAGGAAATATTTGTTCATGATATTTGTTACTTTTTTGTACAGGCCCTCGTCCTTCGTCAAGGGAGAACTTGCCAAAAGTATTGTAACACAATTTCCATTTTTGAAGGACCCACATGGAATTACTGGTCATGTAAGTGGCTTTAGATTGATTTTTTATTGGAAAAGATTTATAAGGAAATACGTTATGAGGAAAGTCACCAGTTTACATGATTTAAACACATATCATGTCAAGAGAAAATTCTCAGCTGTAGGTGGCAAATGATTAGAAATAATTTTGGGTGTTTATCTTGACACACAAGATACTGCCAATTGCAATTTCATACAGGGTAATTAAGTCTCATACTTTATAATAAAATAACAATTCTTCCTATTGCAGAAGCTGATGCTAAACAGTAGAATAAACGACTGAAAGCCATGAATAAAGGGTTAAAGTTTCTCAAGTATGAGACATATGCTAATTCTTGGACTCGCCCAACACTGAATTTGTGATTAAAACCTATAATGTGAAGATGTAATTTTGTGCAGGAGAGTTTCTACTGCAAAGGAGCAGCAAGCCTCCCTGCCAGTGGAGCTATTGAGGACCGACTCTGCTATTTAAGAAGACTTAGCAATGCCTCGAACCCCAATGTGCAACAGTCAAAAAGAAGACGTCAAGATGTTGCTCCAGAGGAGACCAAGGCAACAAAAGGTGATAATTATGACTTACAAATTTTAATATTAAGATTTCTTTTTTTTTGCAAATATTTTAGACAAAGCCTAAAACAAATACCCGGTCAATGACATTGGACCTTAAGGTCACCTTGGTATGTTGCCATTGATCTGGATCCCAATTAGTTTTAACCAGTTCGCGCCGGGATTATTTTAACATCGCCGAGCCCACGGGCGGGATTATTTTTAACGAAACTCAATCCGAAGCGTGTTCAGGCTGATAGTGCCGGGAAGCACACCCACGCATTTCCGGCCTTGCTCGCTGCTGACATACATTTCCGAACTTGAACTTGGCGTGTTTATGCGTCATCCGTTTTGAATCTGGGGAAATATTTGCATTTATATACGTCATCCGGCGCGAACTGGTTAAATTGTCTTAAGCCGCGTTCGCATTGGACTTTTTTTTGTAAAACCTACGGAAAACTTAAACAAATTAAATCCAATGCGGACAGGCGGTAACATTGTCAAATTGTCAATTTTCCCCTTCGCAACAATAAGATCTACAGGCCCAAGCTTCTAGCGGAGGATTTAACACCGTGAACTTTGACAATCACGTACCGTAACATTTGACAATATTAAGTCCAATGCAAACGCGGCTTTAGACGATCCACACATCTCGTTTTTATTCCCATATTTAATTTTATCATCAACTCTGATGTAAAATATTTCAAGCAGATGTTGAAGAACCAACTGCAAAGATCGAGTGGCTGAAGTCTAACAGTCTGCAGGATGACGCTGCCAAGGTGAAGCAGTTAATGAAGGAGACTGCTCTCTACCGCCATAAGTGGATGCAGACTGAAGGGAAAGGAAAAACAGTGGATGACGTACTTGAAGAGTTTCCTCATTTGTTGGAGCCAGGGATGGTATGTACTTTGTACCATTTTAATTTCTCAAAATACGTAGCCAATTCTTACATCATAACCAGGATCCTGACCATAGGGTACACCAGTGACCACTCGATTGTCTGAAAGTTTGATACATGTTAAATAATAGTCCAAATAGACAATAAGGTTCACTGTCCAAATTAACAACATTAAACATTATTGTAAATTTGGACTATTAACCTACTGTGCTTTCGGACTAACATCTGGACTAAAACCTTGTTTTCATTTTGGACTATTGAACCTTTGAGGCCTAATGAACCTTATAATATTCTTACGAACCTTTCCATTATCAAACTAAATCAACCTAAATGCTCAGATTAATGAACATTATTTCGGACAAATGAACCGATTATTTACAGATAGAACAAGATTTTCAGATACTCCATCCAGCTGTGGAGGGAAACATGTATGCCACATGGCCCAAACTCTCTGACCAGATACTCGCTTACTGTCCAGTAGTGTTGTCGTCATGGCGGTCTCAAGTGTGCCTGGATAATGATGTTTCTCTGAAGGACCTCAAATCAGGTAATAATAATAATCGTGCGTATATAACACTTTCCATGTATCAACGATTTCATTGCGCTTTACAATTAATACTCTGTTTATCAGGCCCTGGGCCATGTGGCAGCCATTTATAGGCTCTCAATCAGCAGGTACCCATTTATACTCCTGGGTGGAGAGAGGCAATTGTAGTTAAGTTTCTTGCCCAAGGGCACAAACACCATGTTTCTGGCAGGGATCGAACCCATGTACATGAGTCGAACACCGTAACCACTGGGCCATGGCATTCTACATGTACGTTTAATGGACTTCGTTCACCAGCCATTGTATAAGATTTTCAATGTGCCACTTCTACATGAAATCTACATTGAAAAAAGGTTCTATTTTAGTCCAGGAAAAATCTAAAGCATGTAATTGACTTAATACTTATGAAATTATAGTAGGCCTAATGGTCAAACATGACTACAATTATACCCTATAATTTGCACGTATTTACCTTGTCTCCAGATATCATCAAGTATAGTCAGTATTGACAAGCTTCAAATTCACCAATTACTGGCACAGTTATCCTATTAAAACCTTTTGAAAAATCATATGAACAATGAAAACAGTGTGATATTTAGCATTGTGGTGAACATTTTTGTATTGCAATTTGTTTGAGGTCAACAAAACAAAATTAAGTATTTTGCCTATACTATTTCTTTGTTTATGTTTGTTTTACCAGAAGAAAGGAAGAATTTGGCATTTTTTCTTTTGCCACTTCTCTTCAGTGGACGGCGGAGAGTGAAGGGAGGCAAGGTTTCCATCATTGAAAGCTCATCTGCATTTGTGGACTTCAAGTGTGTAAGTTGTTCATGCTGATGATGGTTTTTATAGACTAATTGTGAAAATTTTAGTAATGAATTTACAAGTTTTTTTTGTGAAGTCCTTAGTCTTTTGACTATACACTTAAGGTCACGAACGTAGTTGAGCGTAGTTTATTTGACCGTAGTAGACTGTAGTTGACCATACTTCGACCGTAGTGCCGTGGTTACTACGGTCAACTACGGTCAACTACGGTCAATTACGGTCAACTACGGTCAACTACGGTCAACTACGGTCAACTACGGTCAACTACGGTCAACTACGGTCAACTACGGTCAACTACGGTCAACTACGGTCCACACTACGGTAGTTGTTTATGAGATATAGCTGCCCACTGTGTGCCATATGCGCTTATCAAGTGCAACAGGTCCCTTGCTTGAAAGGGCCCTTTTGCGGCTAGATCCCATTCCTGATGACCCCCTACCATCGTGCCTCTGTTTTGCTCGTTCAGTTCCCTTCACGTTGTGATTCATCCTTAATTTTATTGTTTCAGGAAGGAACAAACTTAGATCGCTACATTCGAGACATAGACGAGGAGAAATGTTCACAGCCATACATCCTGGTACTAGGAGGAACAACTCTGAAACCCCAGCAAGTGTTTGTTATTATAGAGCGACGTCCACTTGAACAGGCATCTCTCATCAAGGCAGTTGACACTTGTTTTAAGGCATTTTTTGTCTTTGATTTGGAGTACCAGGACAAGTGCTCGGGAGTTTGGGAGTTTTTCTCTGCTGTTGTTTTCGAACTGGAGCAAAGCAAGCTCAAGTGCAACGCCATTCGCGACTTTCGTGCCTTCTGCTCATCCCATGATGCAGACAAGGCCTCTCAGTAGATGAAAAAGCACAAGTACAAGCTACATGCATTATGTTGTTGCTAGTTATCATACACGTTTACAGGTTGGTATTTCAATAAACACCACAAAAAAAAGCCCGCACTCATGGGGTCAACATTTTGAATCGCATCGTCATATGACGACGTCATTTATGTAGACCTTTATTAGGGAGTTGGCTACATTTTGATACTCCGTTTGCTACCAAAGACTGTAAATCATTCAAGACTGACAACGGTTTATAAAAAAAAGTGTGCAAGACGAGTTAAGTTTAGTGCTTGTATGCTTGGAGCAAGTGAAATTGAATTACTCGCGCTTTGTTCGGGCACTGTGCAGCCGATAGTAGCCATGAATTAGCAACTTTTCAAACTGCACAGTTTTGTATAAACCGTTGTCAATCTTGGACGATTTACAGTCTTTAGTAGCAAACAGAGTATCAATATGTAGCTAACCTCCCCCAAGATTCAAAATTATTATCCCACCAATGAGTCCGGACTTCTTCTTTTTTACGGTTTTTATATGAAAAAAGGGTTGTATTTTATAGTAAAAGTAACAGTTAGTTGTGTTTTTAATCGTTTTGTGAAATTGTTTGCTTCTTTGAGCATAAACCAAATAGTTGAAATTTCTGCCATGTAAAAAAGTGTAGAAAAGGTTCATTTGTTGTGTTAATACAGTTACAACTTTGACCACCCCATCCTTAAAACCAGTGATTTGGCCATAATATTTGGCTATAAAGCATTGCCGATTTGACCTTTGAAAAGAAAATTGGTAGAATGACATGCATTTGAAAATATGTCAGAGTTGTTTGCTAGTTTTTCAAAAGACAAGTCTGCGATGGCTCTATAGCCAAATATCTTTCTCATAATGTGTGCCAAATTCCGGCATGATTTTATCGTTTGATTGAACACTTTTTTAGCAATATGCCCGATTGTTTGTTTAACAATTTCAAGAGGAAGATGATCACACTGAACTAAAACAAAATCTCAAGGAGCAAGAAGTTATTTTTCTTAACCAGTTAGCGTCGGAGGGCGTATACACGGACAGATTTTCCGGAATTCAAAACGGATTGTATTGATATTTGGCAGTTTGGAGATAAATAAATGCAAATGAAAAAGTGAAACAGGTCGTGTTTTGAGGCTTTTTTTGCGTTGAAACGAAGTATTATTTTACATGGGAATGAAGTATAATGTTTACCCAACCAATCACCAATTGTTACGAAAGTTGGCGTATGATATCGCACGATGGATATGTTTGTGCTCTGGAGATTTCATAAAATTCTGTTACTTTTTACACAAACAAATTCTCAAATTTGTTAAGAATTGCCAGTGTTTCAGTTTGACTCCGTCGGCCGGGAAATTGTTTGCATGAAAGTTGTCAACATTTCCCGTAATATCAGTTGTGAATGACCAATCAACACAAAATTTGGACCGAGTGAGCAAATTCTAGATTGATGTCAGTACAACAACTTTCAGACAAAAGGGATTATGTTTACCCAAATTAATTGAGGAATTATGTTATTTTCAGTGTATTTATCCATTTTTTGACTAAAAATATGATAAAATACACCTAAAATCTGTTGCCAATCACCAATTGTTACGAAAGTTGGCGTATGATATCGCACGATGGATATGTTTGTGCTCTGGAGATTTCATAAAATTCTGTTACTTTTTACACAAACAAATTCTCAAATTTGTTAAGAATTGCCAGTGTTTCAGTTGACTCGGCCGGGAAATTCATGCATGAAAGTTGTCAAAATTCCCCGTAATATCAGTTGTGAATGACCAATCAACACAAAATTGGGACCGAGTGAGCAGATTCTAGATTGATGTCAGTACAACAACTTTTAGACAAATGGGATTATGTTTACCCAAATTAATTGAGGAATTATGTTATTTTCAGTGTATTTATCCATTTTTTGACAAAAAATATGATAAAATACTCCTAAAATCTGTTGCCAATCACCAATTGTTACGAAAGTTGGCGTATGATATCGCACGATGGATATGTTTGTGCTCTGGAGATTTCATAAAATTCTGTTACTTTTCACACAAACAAATTCTCAAATTTGTTAAGAATTGCCAGTGTTTCAGTTGACTCGGCCGGGAAATTCATGCATGAAAGTTGTCAAAATTCCCCGTAATATCAGTGGTGAATGACCAATCAACACAAAATTGGGACCGAGTGAGCAAATTCTAGATTGATGTCAGTACAACAACTTTTAGACAAAAGGGATTATGTTTACCCAAATTAATTGAGGAATTATGTTATTTTCAGTGTATTTATCCATTTTTTGACTAAAAATATGATAAAATACACCTAAAATCTGTTGCCAATCACCAATTGTTACGAAAGTTGGAGTATGATATCGCACGATGGATATGTTTGTGCTCTGGAGATTTCATAAAATTCTGTTACTTTTTACACAAACAAATTCTCAAATTTGTTAAGAATTGCCAGTGTTTCAGTTTGACTCCGTCGGCCGGAAAATTGTTTGCATGAAAGTTGTCAAAATTCCCCGTAATATCAGTTGTGAATGACCAATCAACACAAAATTGGGACCGAGTGAGCAGATTCTAGATTGATGTCAGTACAACAACTTTCAGACAAAAGGGATTATGTTTACCCAAATTAATTGAGGAATTATGTTATTTTCAGTGTATTAATCCATTTTTTTACTAAAAATATGGTAAAATACACCTAAAATCTGTTGCCAATCACCAATTGTTACGAAAGTTGGCGTATGATATCGCACGATGGATATGTTTGTGCTCTGGAGATTTCATAAAATTCTGTTACTTTTTACACAAACAAATTCTCAAATTTGTTAAGAATTGCCATTGTTTCAGTTTGACTCCGGGCCGGGAACTTGTTTGCATGAAAGTTGTCAAAATTTCCCGTAATATCAGTTGTGAATGACCAATCAACACAAAATTGGGACCGAGTGAGCAGATTCTAGATTGATGTCAGTACAACAACTTTCAGACAAAAGGGATTATGTTTACCCAAATTAATTGAGGAATTATGTTATTTTCAGTGTATTTATCCATTTTTTGACTAAAAATATGATAAAATACACCTAAAATCTGTTGCCAATCACCAATTGTTACGAAAGTTGGCGTATGATATCGCACGATGGATATGTTTGTGCTCTGGAGATTTCATAAAATTCTGTTACTTTTCACACAAACAAATTCTCAAATTTGTTAAGAATTGCCAGTGTTTCAGTTGACTCGGCCGGGAAATTCATGCATGAAAGTTGTCAAAATTCCCCGTAATATCAGTGGTGAATGACCAATCAACACAAAATTGGGACCGAGTGAGCAAATTCTAGATTGATGTCAGTACAACAACTTTTAGACAAAAGGGATTATGTTTACCCAAATTAATTGAGGAATTATGTTATTTTCAGTGTATTTATCCATTTTTTGACTAAAAATATGATAAAATACACCTAAAATCTGTTGCCAATCACCAATTGTTACGAAAGTTGGAGTATGATATCGCACGATGGATATGTTTGTGCTCTGGAGATTTCATAAAATTCTGTTACTTTTTACACAAACAAATTCTCAAATTTGTTAAGAATTGCCAGTGTTTCAGTTTGACTCCGTCGGCCGGAAAATTGTTTGCATGAAAGTTGTCAAAATTCCCCGTAATATCAGTTGTGAATGACCAATCAACACAAAATTGGGACCGAGTGAGCAGATTCTAGATTGATGTCAGTACAACAACTTTCAGACAAAAGGGATTATGTTTACCCAAATTAATTGAGGAATTATGTTATTTTCAGTGTATTTATCCATTTTTTGACTAAAAATATGATAAAATACACCTAAAATCTGTTGCCAATCACCAATTGTTACGAAAGTTGGAGTATGATATCGCACGATGGATATGTTTGTGCTCTGGAGATTTCATAAAATTCTGTTACTTTTTACACAAACAAATTCTCAAATTTGTTAAGAATTGCCAGTGTTTCAGTTTGACTCCGTCGGCCGGAAAATTGTTTGCATGAAAGTTGTCAAAATTCCCCGTAATATCAGTTGTGAATGACCAATCAACACAAAATTGGGACCGAGTGAGCAGATTCTAGATTGATGTCAGTACAACAACTTTCAGACAAAAGGGATTATGTTTACCCAAATTAATTGAGGAATTATGTTATTTTCAGTGTATTAATCCATTTTTTTACTAAAAATATGGTAAAATACACCTAAAATCTGTTGCCAATCACCAATTGTTACGAAAGTTGGCGTATGATATCGCACGATGGATATGTTTGTGCTCTGGAGATTTCATAAAATTCTGTTACTTTTTACACAAACAAATTCTCAAATTTGTTAAGAATTGCCATTGTTTCAGTTTGACTCCGGGCCGGGAACTTGTTTGCATGAAAGTTGTCAAAATTTCCCGTAATATCAGTTGTGAATGACCAATCAACACAAAATTGGGACCGAGTGAGCAGATTCTAGATTGATGTCAGTACAACAACTTTCAGACAAAAGGGATTATGTTTACCCAAATTAATTGAGGAATTATGTTATTTTCAGTGTATTTATCCATTTTTTGACTAAAAATATGATAAAATACACCTAAAATCTGTTGCCAATCACCAATTGTTACGAAAGTTGGAGTATGATATCGCCCGATGAATATGTTTGTGCTCTGGAGATTTCATAAAATTCTGTTACTTTTTACACAAACAAATTCTCAAATTTGTTAAGAATTGCCAGTGTTTCAGTTTGACTCCGTCGGCCGGGAAATTGTTTGCATGAAAGTTGTCAAAATTCCCCGTAATATCAGTTGTGAATGACCAATCAACACAAAATTGGGACCGAGTGAGCAGATTCTAGATTGATGTCAGTACAACAACTTTTAGACAAAAGGGATTATGTTTACCCAAATTAATTGAGGAATTATGTTATTTTCAGTGTATTTATCCATTTTTTGACTAAAAATATGATAAAATACACCTAAAATCTGTTGCCAATCACCAATTGTTACGAAAATTGGCGTATGATATCGCACGATGGATATGTTTGTGCTCTGGAGATTTCATAAAATTCTGTTACTTTTTACACAAACAAATTCTCAAATTTGTTAAGAATTGCCAGTGTTTCAGTTGACTCGGCCGGGAAATTCATGCATGAAAGTTGTCAAAATTCCCCGTAATATCAGTGGTGAATGACCAATCAACACAAAATTGGGACCGAGTGAGCAAATTCTAGATTGATGTCAGTACAACAACTTTTAGACAAAAGGGATTATGTTTACCCAAATTAATTGAGGAATTATGTTATTTTCAGTGTATTTATCCATTTTTTGACTAAAAATATGATAAAATACACCTAAAATCTGTTGCCAATCACCAATTGTTACGAAAGTTGGAGTATGATATCGCACGATGGATATGTTTGTGCTCTGGAGATTTCATAAAATTCTGTTACTTTTTACACAAACAAATTCTCAAATTTGTTAAGAATTGCCAGTGTTTCAGTTTGACTCCGTCGGCCGGAAAATTGTTTGCATGAAAGTTGTCAAAATTCCCCGTAATATCAGTTGTGAATGACCAATCAACACAAAATTGGGACCGAGTGAGCAGATTCTAGATTGATGTCAGTACAACAACTTTCAGACAAAAGGGATTATGTTTACCCAAATTAATTGAGGAATTATGTTATTTTCAGTGTATTAATCCATTTTTTTACTAAAAATATGGTAAAATACACCTAAAATCTGTTGCCAATCACCAATTGTTACGAAAGTTGGCGTATGATATCGCACGATGGATATGTTTGTGCTCTGGAGATTTCATAAAATTCTGTTACTTTTTACACAAACAAATTCTCAAATTTGTTAAGAATTGCCATTGTTTCAGTTTGACTCCGGGCCGGGAACTTGTTTGCATGAAAGTTGTCAAAATTTCCCGTAATATCAGTTGTGAATGACCAATCAACACAAAATTGGGACCGAGTGAGCAGATTCTAGATTGATGTCAGTACAACAACTTTCAGACAAAAGGGATTATGTTTACCCAAATTAATTGAGGAATTATGTTATTTTCAGTGTATTTATCCATTTTTTGACTAAAAATATGATAAAATACACCTAAAATCTGTTGCCAATCACCAATTGTTACGAAAGTTGGCGTATGATATCGCACGATGGATATGTTTGTGCTCTGGAGATTTCATAAAATTCTGTTACTTTTCACACAAACAAATTCTCAAATTTGTTAAGAATTGCCAGTGTTTCAGTTGACTCGGCCGGGAAATTCATGCATGAAAGTTGTCAAAATTCCCCGTAATATCAGTGGTGAATGACCAATCAACACAAAATTGGGACCGAGTGAGCAAATTCTAGATTGATGTCAGTACAACAACTTTTAGACAAAAGGGATTATGTTTACCCAAATTAATTGAGGAATTATGTTATTTTCAGTGTATTTATCCATTTTTTGACTAAAAATATGATAAAATACACCTAAAATCTGTTGCCAATCACCAATTGTTACGAAAGTTGGAGTATGATATCGCACGATGGATATGTTTGTGCTCTGGAGATTTCATAAAATTCTGTTACTTTTTACACAAACAAATTCTCAAATTTGTTAAGAATTGCCAGTGTTTCAGTTTGACTCCGTCGGCCGGAAAATTGTTTGCATGAAAGTTGTCAAAATTCCCCGTAATATCAGTTGTGAATGACCAATCAACACAAAATTGGGACCGAGTGAGCAGATTCTAGATTGATGTCAGTACAACAACTTTCAGACAAAAGGGATTATGTTTACCCAAATTAATTGAGGAATTATGTTATTTTCAGTGTATTAATCCATTTTTTTACTAAAAATATGGTAAAATACACCTAAAATCTGTTGCCAATCACCAATTGTTACGAAAGTTGGCGTATGATATCGCACGATGGATATGTTTGTGCTCTGGAGATTTCATAAAATTCTGTTACTTTTTACACAAACAAATTCCCAAATTTGTTAAGAATTGCCATTGTTTCAGTTTGACTCCGGGCCGGGAACTTGTTTGCATGAAAGTTGTCAAAATTTCCCGTAATATCAGTTGTGAATGACCAATCAACACAAAATTGGGACCGAGTGAGCAGATTCTAGATTGATGTCAGTACAACAACTTTTAGACAAAAGGGATTATGTTTACCCAAATTAATTGAGGAATTATGTTATTTTCAGTGTATTTATCCATTTTTTGACTAAAAATATGATAAAATACACCTAAAATCTGTTGCCAATCACCAATTGTTACGAAAATTGGCGTATGATATCGCACGATGGATATGTTTGTGCTCTGGAGATTTCATAAAATTCTGTTACTTTTTACACAAACAAATTCTCAAATTTGTTAAGAATTGCCAGTGTTTCAGTTGACTCGGCCGGGAAATTCATGCATGAAAGTTGTCAAAATTCCCCGTAATATCAGTTGTGAATGACCAATCAACACAAAATTGGGACCGAGTGAGCAGATTCTAGATTGATGTCAGTACAACAACTTTCAGACAAAAGGGATTATGTTTACCCAAATTAATTGAGGAATTATGTTATTTTCAGTGTATTAATCCATTTTTTTACTAAAAATATGGTAAAATACACCTAAAATCTGTTGCCAATCACCAATTGTTACGAAAGTTGGCGTATGATATCGCACGATGGATATGTTTGTGCTCTGGAGATTTCATAAAATTCTGTTACTTTTTACACAAACAAATTCTCAAATTTGTTAAGAATTGCCAGTGTTTCAGTTTGACTCCGTCGGCCGGGAAATTGTTTGCATGAAAGTTGTCAAAATTCCCCGTAATATCAGTTGTGAATGACCAATCAACACAAAATTGGGACCGAGTGAGCAGATTCTAGATTGATGTCAGTACAACAACTTTCAGACAAAAGGGATTATGTTTACCCAAATTAATTGAGGAATTATGTTATTTTCAGTGTATTAATCCATTTTTTTACTAAAAATATGGTAAAATACACCTAAAATCTGTTGCCAATCACCAATTGTTACGAAAGTTGGCGTATGATATCGCACGATGGATATGTTTGTGCTCTGGAGATTTCATAAAATTCTGTTACTTTTCACACAAACAAATTCTCAAATTTGTTAAGAATTGCCAGTGTTTCAGTTGACTCGGCCGGGAAATTCATGCATGAAAGTTGTCAAAATTCCCCGTAATATCAGTTGTGAATGACCAATCAACACAAAATTGGGACCGAGTGAGCAGATTCTAGATTGATGTCAGTACAACAACTTTTAGACAAAAGGGATTATGTTTACCCAAATTAATTGAGGAATTATGTTATTTTCAGTGTATTTATCCATTTTTTGACTAAAAATATGATAAAATACACCTAAAATCTGTTGCCAATCACCAATTGTTACGAAAGTTGGCGTATGATATCGCACGATGGATTTGTTTGTGCTCTGGAGATTTCATAAAATTCTGTTACTTTTTACACAAACAAATTCTCAAATTTGTTAAGAATTGCCAGTGTTTCAGTTGACTCGGCCGGGAAATTCATGCATGAAAGTTGTCAAAATTCCCCGTAATATCAGTGGTGAATGACCAATCAACACAAAATTGGGACCGAGTGAGCAAATTCTAGATTGATGTCAGTACAACAACTTTTAGACAAAAGGGATTATGTTTACCCAAATTAATTGAGGAATTATGTTATTTTCAGTGTATTTATCCATTTTTTGACTAAAAATATGATAAAATACACCTAAAATCTGTTGCCAATCACCAATTGTTACGAAAGTTGGCGTATGATATCGCACGATGGATATGTTTGTGCTCTGGAGATTTCATAAAATTCTGTTACTTTTTACACAAACAAATTCTCAAATTTGTTAAGAATTGCCAGTGTTTCAGTTTGACTCCGTCGGCCGGAAAATTGTTTGCATGGAAGTTGTCAAAATTCCCCGTAATATCAGTTGTGAATGACCAATCAACACAAAATTGGGACCGAGTGAGCAGATTCTAGATTGATGTCAGTACAACAACTTTCAGACAAAAGGGATTATGTTTACCCAAATTAATTGAGGAATTATTTTATTTTCAGTGTATTAATCCATTTTTTTACAAAAAATATGGTAAAATACACCTAAAATCTGTTGCCAATCACCAATTGTTACGAAAGTTGGCGTATGATATCGCACGATGGATATGTTTGTGCTCTGGAGATTTCATAAAATTATGTTACTTTTTACACAAACAAATTCTCAAATTTGTTAAGAATTGCCATTGTTTCAGTTTGACTCCGGGCCGGGAACTTGTTTGCATGAAAGTTGTCAAAATTTCCCGTAATATCAGTTGTGAATGACCAATCAACACAAAATTGGGACCGAGTGAGCAGATTCTAGATTGATGTCAGTACAACAACTTTCAGACAAAAGGGATTATGTTTACCCAAATTAATTGAGGAATTATGTTATTTTCAGTGTATTTATCCATTTTTTGACTAAAAATATGATAAAATACACCTAAAATCTGTTGCCAATCACCAATTGTTACGAAAGTTGGCGTATGATATCGCACGATGGATATGTTTGTGCTCTGGAGATTTCATAAAATTCTGTTACTTTTTACACAAACAAATTCTCAAATTTGTTAAGAATTGCCAGTGTTTCAGTTTGACTCCGTCGGCCGGAAAATTGTTTGCATGAAAGTTGTCAAAATTCCCCGTAATATCAGTTGTGAATGACCAATCAACACAAAATTGGGACCGAGTGAGCAGATTCTAGATTGATGTCAGTACAACAACTTTCAGACAAAAGGGATTATGTTTACCCAAATTAATTGAGGAATTATGTTATTTTCAGTGTATTAATCCATTTTTTTACTAAAAATATGGTAAAATACACCTAAAATCTGTTGCCAATCACCAATTGTTACGAAAGTTGGCGTATGATATCGCACGATGGATATGTTTGTGCTCTGGAGATTTCATAAAATTATGTTACTTTTTACACAAACAAATTCTCAAATTTGTTAAGAATTGCCATTGTTTTAGTTTGACTCCGGGCCGGGAACTTGTTTGCATGAAAGTTGTCAAAATTTCCCGTAATATCGTTTGTGAATGACCAATCAACACAAAATTGGGACCGAGTGAGCAGATTCTAGATTGATGTCAGTACAACAACTTTCAGACAAAAGGGA